>CM014270.1:59381775-59446214 GCA_004135705.1 Alloteropsis semialata
CACCACCAGCTCGAAGCCGTCCGCATCCACGACGCGGCTACGGGCGGAGCTGCGACGGGGAGGCGACCGTGGGCGCGCAGGCGAGCTCGACCGGCGTGGGGCCGCCTGAACCGGACCAGCGTGAGTAGCGCCCGTCTTGGATCCTCTACGACGAGGGGAGGCAGAGCGGGGCTGCGACCGTGGGCGGGTCGGCGAGCTTGGTCTTCGTGGCGCCACTGGAGCTCGGCCAGCGCGAATGGCATCCGCCATGAACCCCCCGCGACGGGGAGGCGAGGTGGCACGTCGGCGGTGCGGGGGTGGGCCGGTCGGGGCCACGGCCTTTCCCTTCCCCAGGTCCGTCGGCTGTCCCAGCCGCGGAGAGGACCACAGCAGCTCTTCTTCCTCGTCCTCCTCGGAGTCCGAGAAGCACAACCCCTCAGGAGGCCCCGCCGGCCCCCGCGACGGGCCTGCGCCATCCGCGGCGGGGGTGAAGGGCAGGGCATTGGGGTTCAAACTCCTGGATCCAGGGGACGTTGGTGAGGAAGGTGCCGACCGAGAAGGTCCAGAACCCGGATCTGGGGGAGAGTCGTCCATGGGCGGTGGCCGCCGGTGGCCGGAGTGGCCAGCCGACGGTGTTCTGGTGGACGCCGGGGCCGAGTGGCCGGCGGCGGTGGGGCGGGGCTCCGCCCCGCAGCTAGAGAGAGAGACTGCCTAGTCTTTTTGATGGCTCCGTCTATGCATGGCCAGTTGGGGTTCGGCGAATTTGTTCACATTCGGGGAAACTTTTCTCTTGTTCGTGGCAAATTTGATTTAATCTCGCTGCTCTGAATTTTGGCTCTGTTGCTCACGCCGATGGCATCGTCTGCAAATCTGGTCTGTAAAATATCTCAGTCTGAGCGTGGCGTGGTTCATCAGGTGCTCGCATGGAAGTATCACCCTTATGTTGTCGTGTTGACATGCACGAGCGCCACATTTTTCATGTTTTCTTTTTGACAAGTGTACTAAAAATGAGATGCTAAACGTGTGTGATCAGATACAGTTGTGATTTACTAATTGTTTGTGTTAGCAAAGTTCGGTGAAGATCGTCATCCTCAGTAACAATGCATCAGTGAGGATCAGCATCCTAGCAACCCTGCATCTCACGGTGGGAGTCGTATGACAGCTGGCTCGCGAAGAGAGATCGGCGGCCCAGACGGGTCCAACTGGGGATTAGGAGCTCGTGGCGAGGAAACCTGCGATGTGGCGTGCCACGGCTGACGGCAGCGCCCACACACGCGCGAGCCAGAGGCGTGCAAGAAGCCGCCTCTGACTTCGTTTCTGCGATCCGCGCAGCGGCCGCGCGGTGGCCGCCGGCGCCGGTAGACGTCGCCGTCCGGCGGGCGGGGTGGCCTTGGCTTCTTGCTGCGGCTACCAGCTACTGGAAACGCAGCTCGGCAGTCGTAAAGATATTTTGCGCCAGTCCTTTTCAGCTACCACAACGTGCGAGATCCGACGTCAGACGAGCTCCTTTCACTTCTCATTTGCTGTCAGGTGCAAAAGAGAATCTGCAGTCTGCAGACATGTCCGGAATCTGAGGGGTGTTTAGGGGATATTTAGATGTTGTTATGCATAGTATTTTTATGCATTGGGTCGCGTGCCACAGAGAGGATAAAGTGCATTAGGAAGCGTGTATTATGCAAAATAGAGGAGAGAGTGGGTGAACTAAACACCTCCTTAGTTGTTGTTATGCATAGTATTTTTATGCATTGGGTCGCATATCACAGAGAGAAAAAATACATTGAGAAACGCGTATTATACAAAATAGAGGAGAGAGGGGGTGAACTAAACACCCCCTCAATATTTTGGGACTCGAGATCGGGATGCAGGCGTTTTGCATAGGCATAGAATATGCTCTCATCTCCTCTCGCAAGCAGTTCGCGTCTGGGTTCTGGTTTCTGAACGACCCTGTTCCTGCTCAGGCTACAACCTGTGGGCTTGCGTTTGTGAGCCTCCGTGGTGGTATTCTTTCTAGGGATATTTTAGGCCCGTGTCATCGGTTCTGTTTGCAGAAAGACCCCAGCTAATCTGCCAATTGCAGTTTCTGGCAGAACGTCGGTAGTTGACTTGCTAAACATTAAACAGTAGAAGAGCTGAACATCACCTCACACAGTCAAACTACCGGTGTTAAATGCGATCCCAATGTGACACTCTCTGCATTTGACAACAATTGTTCATCCAGATCGCCATCCGGTGAAAGCATCACTGATCGGTCGTGCTTTGAACAAGCAAACAGCATCCCTATCCATATCTGACTAAGCTCTAGTATTCAGCTCGTGTCCATAGGCAAATCTCCTGCCATTATCAATATCAGAATAAGATGTGTTTACTAATAAATTATGTAGTCATTTTCATTTTCTGATGACGAGACTTTCTACACATTTTGGGCAAGTTTCATTCCTACTGCTCCGGCTCCACTATGTTCCGGATGACTCCCATAATATGCACAGTATGAATCCAGCTCTGCCTAATCACCAGCGCTTTCTTCTCCTCTATCTATGGCGTCTCCACTTTCCCCTAATTCAGTAGCACTCGCATGACTTCACATCCCAATCTATAATATTGTTTTCTTTATCGTTATCAGTATCCAAATGTCGAATTGGCATGATCTCCTCCTGCTTTCACGAGCAGTTGGAGACAGCAGGAACCAAGTTACTCCTTTCGTCCCAAAAAAAAGTAGAACTCTCAATTTCTGAGGAGCTAAACAATTTTAAATTTGACTAGATTTATGCAAAATAATACTAATATTTATGGTACAAAATAAGTATCATTAGATTGATCATAGAATATATTTACATAATAAATATATTTAAAACCATAAATGTTGGTGATTTCTTATATAAACTTAGTCAAACTTTAAATTATTTGACTTCTCGAGAAGCGATAGTTAGCATTCTTTTTTGGACGGAGGGAGTAGTTTGTATGTGAGTAGCTCTGTGGGTGCCCAATAAAAGGAGGACACAGAGCAAGATCAATCAAATTAATCAACCCGGCGAGGGCTCTGGTGTGGCCAGTTTCACTATCTGTATCCTGTATATGACATGTCCTTGGCCATATTATTTTTTATGGTACAGGGACGTAAAGTATCCAAATAACTTTTCCTGCCCATGCTGATATTTTGCTTTTGTCGTGGTATTCTTTTTCCCCTTTTGTATTGAGTATTGATTGTTAGTATGTTACTATTGGTTGTTGAATTAGTTGCTAGCTAGTTAACTCGATACTATTACTTGTAACCTGAGATCCATTCGGGCGATTAAAGTTCCTTATGATGCAAGCATTCGGTAAGTTATACTTTGGTGGTAGGCAATATGTCTATTGACATGAGATATGTACATGTGGTTAATTTGTGGGTTTGTCGATCTCAAAAATCTCTTGGATTAGTCTGTCGTAAGCGCTTATGGAGATAGAGTGAGTGTGCATTCAAAAGGGTATTGTGTGTGTATGTATATGGCCATCTACGCTTGTACCGTGTTTAAACATTGCCTTTTATTTTGCTAATTTTGCCTTATTGTAACTTTTCCACTAACTAATTAATATAGCTCCTTTTTAACAGGAAATATGGCATCACCATGTAAATTTGGAGATCATGCATACAATCTGGAAAGACGCGTCCCGTCTATTTCTCTCTACTAGTTCCGCCTCTGCATATGTCCCTTCATATGCATAGCAAGGCATAGACATCTTTGTTAGTAGAATAAAAAAGAACTTTAGATGTTTATAGAGTCCTTATCAAACATTTGGTCTTTTTTTCCTACAAATCATTCATTTCAATTAGACTTACATTGCTCCATAGTACATCGCAAATCCAACCACGAGGGGTTGGCAAATCAAAACGAGAGCAAGCATTCCAACAGCAAACAGTTCACGCCTTCATCTCACATCTGCTCAACTGGATAACCACAGCTAATCATATCCAGAATCGTTTACTTTGTTAACAAGTGGCGCGAGATCGTTAATTAACGAATGTCAAAGGGATCGAAAGGGGCATCAGGCCAATAATAAGGAAACCGGCAAATCAAAGCCCGCGACGCGCGGCGCCTTCTTTAAATCCCACTCGCATATCGCGCTCGCAATCAACAGCAGACTGCCAAAGTCCAACACCGCCATTGCCACCGGCGGCTAAGCTTCCCAGACGTCGGTCGTACTCTTACGTCATGGGCGCAGAGCCTGAGCCCGTGCCCGTCCGCCCCGCGGCCGCGGTCGTCCTTGTGCCGTTCCCCGCTCAGGGCCACGTCTCCCCGATGCTCCGCCTGGCGCGCGCCCTCGCCGCGCGCGGCGTCGCGGCCACCGTCGCCGTGCCCGACTTCGTCCACCGCCGCATCCTCGGCGCCTGCGTCCAGGGCGGCTGCGGAGAAGTCCCCGGCGTGGAGCTCGCGTCCATCGACAGCGGCGTCCCGGACGACGGCAGCGGCGAGCCCCCGGGCTTCGCCAGCTTCGCGCACGCCATGCAGCACCGCATGCCTGCCAGCCTGGAGGAGATGCTGACGACGACGGCTCGGCACGGTTTGCCGAGCCGCGGCGGCGTGGCGTGCCTCATCGCCGACGTCCTGGCGTCGTGGGCGCTCCCCGTTGCCGCCCGGTGCGGCGTGCCGGCCGTGGGCTTCTGGCCGGCGATGCTGGCGACCTACCGCGTCGTGGCGGCCATCCCGGAGCTCATCGACAAGGGGTTGATCTCAGATTCCGGTACGGATACGTGCTTCTCCTACACGACCCACGCATTCCACGCATTCCTTGTCTCAACCTTTTGAACTAGGATGTGCTACCTTCACATACGATGGTGCACCGTACCTGTGCTGTGCTCTCACATGCCTCTGTGACAAATCAGCTGTGGTCACATGATTCTCGGGATCCATATAATTAAACTAGATTAATCATGCGTTATTATTCTTACGGTTAGGCTTCAGATACCGATGCACAATAGCTGGCTGCCCCAGCTACAGCTAAATTACGGTCTTTGTTTATGTGCTCAGGATCAGATCAGTTCGACAGTTCGTCACACATGTACTAAGCTAATTATATACTCTACCTTGCTGCAAAATATAGAGAAATTAAACCCGGAATTTTCAAAGTTCTCCTTGCAACAAATTAATCCATTACTTTTTTTGAACGTGTGCAAATTTTATTAGAAGAAAGAGCAAACAACCAGATAGTTTCAGAGAAATTAAGTGATAAATTGACACTTTGTTGCAGCTAATAATTGCATGTTGCAACTTGCAACCTACCAGCATGTCTATCGCTGTTAATTTGCAGGCTTGGAAGTTGGAACACGTCATGCCAGTATCATCAACTTACAAAACGCTTACTAGTATTTGTTACTTGGAAAGTTATACCTTATTATGCAATAATCTTTTGCCCATGAGGATCGTCAAATTAATAATAGCCATAGGGAGCTGGCACCATATATCATATAATTAATATAACAGCTCACATTAGCTAGATAATATACTGCGTAAGGCTCAGGGGCAACGGCTACAAACCACAGATACAATATATATTCAGGTTTTTGCATATATAAGTTGCAAATAAAGTACTGTTCATACCAAAGCTCTGCAACTTCTCTAGCTAGTTGTTTGTTCCGTTTCTTGTCACATGTAGGCATTCCCATACCGACCGAAGGATCAGTAAACAATGATGAGCAGAAAGTAAACGGAGACCAGCTGATTGGCGACAGGCTCAATGTATTGCCTGCAGAACTAGAGCTGAGTACCGCAGAACTGCCATGGCTCGTGGGCGACGCGGCGTGCCAGAAATCAAGATTCACCTTCTGGCTCCGGACCATGGAGCGCGCAAAGGGCCTCCGCACCATCCTCGTCAACACCTTCCCCCGTGAAGCTGTCGGTGATGACGATTCTGGCAAGCACCTTCATGCGTCACTGGCTCTGCAGATCCTCCGAGTCGGACTACTGCCGACCAGCGGCGGCTTCGGTTGCAGCACGAATGGCGATCTGGTGCCCGCCAAGAACCCTAGCATGTGGCAGGCGGACGAGACCTGCGTGGAGTGGCTAGACCAGCAGCGTGCGGGGTCGGTGATATACGTCTCGTTCGGGAGCTGGGTCCCGTCGATCGGGCGAGACGCCATCAACGAGCTCGCGCTCGGACTGGAGGCCACCGGCCGGCCGTTCCTGTGGGCGCTCAAGGACGAGCCGCCATGGCGAGAAGGCCTCCCCGGCCAGTACGCGGAGGCGGTCGCCGGCCGCGGCAAGATCGTCGGCTGGGCGCCGCAAGAGGACGTCCTCCGGCACGGGGCTGTCGGGTGCTACCTCACGCACTGCGGGTGGAACTCCACGCTGGAGGCCATACAGCACGGCGTGCGCCTGCTGTGTTACCCTGTGTCCGGTGACCAGTTCATCAACTGCGCCTACATTGTCAAGATGTGGGAGACGGGGATCAGGCTCTGGAGCATGGAGAGAAGCGTCGTGGAAGATTGTGTCGGGAGGATCATGGAAGGAGAAGAGGGAAGGCGTATGCAGGAGAAGGTTTCTGAGCTGAGGCAAAGAGTCATGATGGGTGAGGCGAGATGTGCAGCAAGGAGAAACCTCGACTCTTTTGTTGATGAAATCATGAGAGATGGCGACTTTGTATTAGGCCAATTGAGTTTATAAAATTCACAAACATTGCTAGTGATTTTTATTTTTGACATTTGCAGGTTACATATTTTGTTTCATCTTAGTCAGATTTCTGAGCTAAAGAATTCACACAAATTTCGATGTTATACTCCCTCTGTTTTTATTAAATGTCGTGTGAGATTTGTCTTAAGTCAAACTTGGCCAACTTTGATCAAGTTTATAGAAAAAAAAATAAAAACATCTATGATACCAAATTCGTTTCATTGAATCCACCATAAAGTATATTTTGATAGTGTATATGTTAGATAGTATAGTTGTTGCTACATCTTTCTATACAATTAGTCAAAGCTAGCTAAATTTGACTTAAGACAAACCTAAGACCACATGTAAATAAAAACGAAGGGAGTATATAGTTTCTTGTTGTAAGAAATGTGCCATTTTATGGACTAGAGGAGTGAACTATCATATATAATGAAGTAAAGTATTGTCCTTTTTTTCTCAAGTGGCTCTAGACAAGCCAGGATTGGGGGTGCCAACGTCGACAACAATCAGAGATTGCATAGAATATCGACCAAGATCAGTAGTTCAGTGCGATCCGTTGCCATAGTAACGACTACCAGCACGGAAAGATGATGAACGCGAACCTGGCGAACGGCGTCGGTCGGATTCGTTTCCTTCCGTTCGTACATCGGCCCACGGCACCGGGGTTGGGCTCGACGACCGCGATTGGTTGGCTGTTCTTTGAACACGGGACAGAATCGGAATTAACTCGCTAAAAAAGGTAATGCGTGTCCGCGTAGGAACACCGAGCACGAGTCGGAATGACCAATCCGTGCCTATAAAACTAGGTCACCATGAAACAAATCTTGATCCCTGCCTCAGATCCGTTTATAGCCCACATGTACCGAGCCCTTGCACGCTCCGTTTCAAACTTACGTAGAACCCTAGCAAGATTTCTGAGAAGAGGAATCAAGATGGAGAAGCATATGTCTCAGACCTTGATCGAGACCGACCCGCGGATCCCCGACGCCCTCCGCGTCGCGTTCGGCATCTGCCGCCGCCGCCCCGCGCCGGCGCCCGGCCAGCACGACGAGGTCGCGAACTTCGCCGCCGTCCTGCTCGCGCCGCGCGACGACGGCGGCGCCAGCGAACCCATGGACTGCGACGAGCCGGCGGCGCCGCGGGGAGGCCTGAGGATGGTGTTCGACTCGTGCTACATAAGGGACCATGACGAGGACGCGCATTTCGGGCACGCCGAGGCCGGCATCGCGGGCGTCGCCGACGGCGTCGGCGGCTACCGCGACAAGGGTGTGGACGCCTCCGCGTTCTCGCGCGGGCTCATGAACAACGCCTACGCGGAAGTGGTCACCGCCGTGCCCGGCACGCACGTCTGCCCCCGCACGCTGCTGGAGCGGGCGTACCAGATGACGGTCGCGGCGGGCACGCCCGCGGCGTCCACGGCGGTCATCGTCTCCCTCGCCGGCGGTGCCCTCAAGTGGGCGTACGTCGGCGACAGCAGCTTCGCGGTGTTCCGCGACGGCAGGATCCTGCGCCGCTCGCAGGCGCAGCAGTACTACTTCAACTGCCCGTACCAGCTCAACTCCCGGGGAGACGGCACCAGCCTCACCGCCGCGGAGGTCGGCGAGGTCCCCGCGAAGGAAGGCGACATTGTGGTGGTGGGCACCGACGGGCTGTTCGACAACGTGACGGACGACGAGCTCGAGCGGATCGTGCGGATGGGCACGGCGCTGGGGTTCTCGCCCAAGAACATGGCTGAGGTCGTGGCGGGCTTCGCTTTCGAGGCGGCGAGATGCAGCAACAGAGACACGCCGTACAGCGTCTTGGGCCGGAGCGAGCCAGGAGAGGCATTTTTCACCGGCGGCAAGCCGGACGACATCACTGTTGTTGTCGCCTACATTGTATCATGGTCAAACGCCCTCAATTAGTCAATTGTAAACACTCAAAACACCTCGCCCCAAGAAAGGGAGCACTGGAGCAGGGGGCCGTGGCTAGCGCTCTGCATTCTGCATCCATGACACCCTGACCCTGCTTGGGTACTCGATCTCGTGGACTAGAATGCATGAAGAGACTCTGTAGATTGTAGTAGGCTTTTACATGTACCGAATATGTCATGTTTGGATCAGTTTCTCAACTAGCTTATAAACTTAAAAAAAAGTTCTCGCCTTCCTGAACTTCTCCCAAAAAAGCGCTTCTCCAAATTGAACTGGTCAACAACTTTTCTCGGATGTGGGGGCGAGCGGCTTCTCTCCTTTTTTTCTTAACACATGCATCTCCCTTGTCTCAGGCTTGCACCTTTTTCCCTTCCACTAGTTGCGCCTCCGTCCCTCACCCAACGGTTGTGCCCCCGTCCACTGTCCCACATCTCGTCAACCGTGACCTCTCCCCTTAGCCCGCCAACCACGCCTCCTACACTCTCTCATCGGGCTGTCCTCCCTCATGTCCCTCTCAAACAATTGGATGCAGCCTAATCCGCTGGTGTCTGCTCGTGTCGCCCTGCCCTCCCCTCCTCCTTCCCCCCTCTGGTCGGGCTTGGCATTGCCCCGGCCTCCTCCACCCGACCCGAAGGGCCCCAATATCTTCCTACCGCTCCCAAGCATCTCTCCCCGGAGACCCCGCCAACGTCCCCAAGCATCTCCGTCCCTAGGTCCCACCTCCCTCATCCTGCCACTCATTGCCTCTGACCTGAGATCAGTGGAGGGCGCGGCTTGGTGGAGGAACAGGCTGCGGCTCGGTGGAGGAGCAGGCCATGACACCTTCCACTCAAACTATTGTATTGAAGACAATGACAAGTGGGTCCCACAACATAGAAACAACAAAAAAATCGCTCTTTCTTTTTGTTGAAAACAGGCTCATTCTAACTTGTAATAAGTAATCAAAGAATGTCCACTGATATAACAGACCCGATCATTTCTGAGGCCAGTTCTAAAGAAATTATGGTTCTTTTTTACAAACTTTTTCTTATATGACAGTCCACCGCGACGTGACTATTTATTACACGCGGCAAATCGGCGCTTGTCGTCTAAAGCGTCTCCCTCTTGCCGCTCAGCATGCTAGGGTTTGGGGTTTTGGGGTCGTGGTTGTTTCTGGTGAGGACATGTCCGTAGAGATAGTACTTGGGCAGCTGGTGGCCGGTGGTGGTGTGGGGACGGGACAGTGAGACGGCAGACGCCGCCTCTTGCGAACCATGGAGGACAACCGGTGGCTTGTGGAGGCGGTGTGAGAATTATGTCGAGCTCTCCGTCAAAGGTGGGCTAGGGCGGTAGTGGTCAAGGTGGCGGATACGACAGCAGGAGACAATGTGGGGGGTGGCACAGATCGTCTCTTGTGAAAAGAATTGAATCTGGGCTAGGTTTTGTTTTGGACCCAGTATTCTTTGTCTATGCTCGTCTGGTAAGGCATTTTCGAGCGATGTACTGGGTCGTGAACTGGTTTGGCCTAAAATGTTTAAGTATATTCACAATCATTTGAATCACGGAGTAAAATGAAAATGTTAAAAAAAATAGTTCTTGAAAGTGAGGATAGGTGTAAGTTCAAGAAAAAAAAAATGCTCGCGGGAGGCACAATTGAGGGAGGTCCAGTAGACTTCTTTATAGAAAACTAGATATAATTTCTTTTAGAGTTGTATAAATGTTGTGGCCCCTATATGAACCGAAGTTGGAATCGGTCCGATCCGAGCTCTGGGCCTGGCCTATATACGTTAGCGCTCACATGACGAGCCCAACCCGGCCCCATAATAAAGTCGTGACTGCGTAACCCCCTGCTCTGCCATAAAGAAAACGGAAAATCGCCTCGATATGCAGGGGATTTTTCCGATTCTTCGAGTCCTTCCACGTTCCAAAAGAACCCACAGAACCAACGATGGAGAAGCTCATCAGCCAAAAAACCCTACGCGAGATCGACAAGCGGATCCCCGACGCCCTCCGCATCGCGTTCGGCATCCGCTACCGCGCCTCCCCCGCGCCCAAGGCCGGCGAGCCCGACGAGATCGCCAACTTCGCCGCCGTTCTGCTCCCGCCGCGCGTGCATGAAGAAGAAGACGTCCCCACGCGGTGGGATGACGACAAGCAGGAGGTGCCGCTGTGGGACCTGAGGATGGAGTTCGGTTCCTGCTACCTCAAGGACCACGACGAGGACGCGCACTTCGGGCACGCCGAGGCCGGCGTCGTCGGCGTGGCGGACGGCGTCGGCGGCTACCGCGACCGGGGCGTGGACGCCGCCGCGTTCGCGCAGGGGCTCATGCGCAGCGCCCACGAGGAGGCCGTGACCGCCCCGCCGGGCACGCACGTCTGCCCGCACACGCTGCTGGAGCGCGCGTACCAGAAGACGGCGGCGTTAGGAACGCCCGCGGCGTCGACGGCGGCCATCGTCTCGCTCGCGGGGAGGACCCTCCGGTGGGCGTACGTCGGCGACAGCGGCTTCGCGGTGTTCCGCGGCGGCAGGCTCCTGCTGCGTTCGCGGAAGCAGCAGCACCGGTTCAACTGCCCCCTGAGCCTCAAGGCCGAGGGCGGCGACGCCAGGGTCGCCGGCGCGGAGGTGGGCGAGGCCCCCGCGATGGCGGGCGACGTCGTGGTGGTGGGCACGGACGGGCTGTTCGACAACGTGTTCGACGAGGAGCTGGAGCGGATCGTCGCGATGGGCGTCGCGATGGGGTTCTCGCCCCTCAACATGGCGGAGGTCATCGCGGCGTTTGCCCACGAGGCGGCGCGGTGCAGGTACAGGGACACGCCGTACAGAGTCGAGAAGCGCAAACAACAGGGCGCCGCCTCCACCGGCGGGAAGCCGGACGACATCACCGTCGTCGTCGCGTTCATTGTATCATAATAGTACGTAGGACTCAACGCCTCATCGCACTAATGGTGTATAGATGGACATATTAGGTTGCTTTATCTGTTATTCTTAGAGTTTTAATTTGCAACAAATTAATGAATTATCAACGAGATTACTAGCCCCTTGCTCTGCACATCCTGCAACGGCAGCCATGGCGCACCTAGCTTACACTCATACTGTAACACATCTCCCCTCAAGTGGTTCTCCTATAGGGAACTTCTTTACTTTCAATTGTTTTCTTCTGTATTTGCCTATGTGAATTATGCTATATATATATGTGTAGAAACAGAATAGGACAAATGTAGCGTCTCTGTAGTTTCAACAATACTTGGGAACTTAACTAGTGGAGTTCAGTGTCCATTGTCCAACCCTGAATAGTATACCCTACTAGAAACTTGGCGCGGCTTTGCCGCGCTCCTTTGGTGATTGGGCCAGCTTCTTCGAAGTAGTTCACGCGGTGCTTCTGTGAGGTTTAAAGCTGATTACCTCACATGAAATTTCCGTCTATCATGATCACCTGAGAGTAGTTTTGCCGCGCCATTTTTTCTCTCTTTCGGTGATTGGGCTTCATGGCTCTGAGCGATATTATGGGCCTTTGGTCATTGACTCATTGCCATCGTTATTTTTTAAGAATGGTATTACCCAGTAAATCAATTCATCAATGTAGTTAAGAACCAAGGTGTGCAACGATGTTACTTGTTTCAGGTTTGGGTGATGTTCTCTGGTTCTGTCCATTCGTGTTTAGTCGGTAGGTCGATCTCATTCCTACAAAAAGTCTGTCGCCTGCTTGGTATTCGTTCCATTTTTAACTGATGGTTAATATGAGTTTAGGAATAAGTCACCAAATATGTCTTCTTTGCAAGTGCAAATGTCAAAAATTTTACGTGTCGAGGATATCTAAAAATTAAGTAACCCAATTTTGAAAAATCACTTTAGATAATATTGAATTGCATTACCAGTACATGGAACCAATTTGGATCTAGATGATATCTAGATGTGACCTGTGAGAAACCGTGACATTCGTTAGAAGGTTGCTTTGCTTCCTCATGTGATCAACAGTGGCATATTGTGGAACGTCATCAAAGCCATCTCTACTGATTCTTGTCAAGTAAATAGGGCAGTCTGAACATGGAGCTACAACAGTTATTCAGATAGATGAGGTTCTGCAGCTCGGCTAGCGTCTGACCGCTAACATTAGAGACGACACTTTTCTGCAGAAGCAAACCAGCAGCTCGTAGAGTACATATAAGGGAGTAAGAACTATAAATTTGTGTTCATATAAATCAAAGGGATCAAATGGGTAATCTTGAATTCTTGATAGCTTCCAAAATTAAAGCAACAGGACTTAAACGAGGCAACGTAAGCCCCTTTCAGCCGTTTCATCGATGTCCAGGCTCTGCTTCTCGGCGGCGCCTCCCGGCTTCCAGTTAGGTCAGAAGGGAGGAGTCCACGAGCTATGGCGTGGAGAACTGGAGATCATCTCTAGGTACACACGTTTATGCTACTTCCTCCCTCTGTTTGATTGGCCTCAATTTGATTTCGAGTATTCTACGAGAACAACTTGGTCAGATCAGGGGCCGTTCCGTCTCAATCGTGTAACAGCTAGCGCCGCCGCGGATCGCCGGCTCGCCAGGCCTCGGCGGCCACTGCTGTGTCCTTGTTTCTGCGATCGACTCCGAATCTGAAACTGACAAATATGTGTGGAAAATGAAGGACTTTGCTACATAAACATTGCTGTTCTTGAGAAGATATGGTTTGATATCCTGCAAAGTACATAAGATCAGACATCTAACACCAATTCTATTCATGTTCTCAGGACCAACCAATTGTTATGGTGAAGAGTAAATATTATCAATTTATTTATTAATTTTTCAAGGCTCCACAATCAACCTAAGTGGCCGCTGTCAGAAATGTTGAAATAGCATTTGTCTATATTAGCATGTTTAGTTTCCCCGCAAACTTTTTTTACCCGTCCCATCAAAGAGAATCTTACATGCATGGAGTATTAAATGTAGACAAAAAAATAACTTATTACACGGATGGGCTGTAAATTGCGAGACAAATCTAACGAGCCTACTTAATTCATAATTTGCAACAGTGGTGCTACAGTAACCATCCGCTAATCATGGCTTACTTACCCTCTAATTACCCTTATTAGATTTGTCTCGCGATTTACAGCCAAGATCTGTAATTAATTTTATTATTAGTCTACATTTACTACTCTAAATGATAAGATTCTCTTCACAAAAAAATTTTGCAAAATTTTTTGCCGAACTGAACACCCCTTTAAATTGTTTGGTCACTTAACTACCACTTTTTTTTCCGTTGTTTCTCTCCCTTTGTTTACTACTCCCTGCATGAGAGCTGGTTGACGCGTGGTTGGCACCGCAGAGACTCGAGAGCTCCGCTGTCTCCTCTCTGGAACTCTCTCTGGCGCTCTCTCTCTCTCTCATCCAAGCGCCCAAAGGCTGCCCCTTTTCTTCTTCTCCGCAGTCCGCACGCACAAAAGCCGCTCCGTACATGGGATATGCTAAACCATTTATTGGTGTGCCCATGGCCGCGGCACTGCAGACCAGAGACCACTGGAGGCGCGGTGCCATGCTGGAAACCCGAAAGCACGGGAGGGTCCCCGAGCCCACGCAAACTCGAGGTGCGAAGGGTCGCTCGGTGCGCAGGCTCGAGATCAACGGCTGAGAGAAAAGAGCTGCCTTAGATCCGGTGGACCAAATTAACAGGCGACGTGGCCGTATCAGCATCGAGATACTTCACCGTTTTTAGGTCTTTGAAGATTGGGATTTGGGAATGGTCTAATATGTTTCCTTGCAGGAGCACATTGCAAGCTGTCCGAGACTCCAACTAGAGTACTTGGGGGTAATCCGTCTCTTACATGTTGCAGGAGTCGTTCCTAGATGTTTCAAATGTTGATTTTCCACGTTTTAGCCCACGAACTAAAAGTAGTTAAACTCCCAGAAAATATGTTCTTTATATTCGAAATTCACCAATTGGAGGATGGACATCAGTGGAAAACATCGCGTCAGACTAGCAGTGAATGCACGGCCTAGTAGTACATTTGGCATCTGCAGAAGATTAAAAACGCCCACATTTATATCTTATATTGTTATACAATATGTCTGATTAATTTATACAAAACATAATAGGGATTCGAAAACAGTAGAAATGCTGCATATATAAACCACACCAGTGGGCTTGTTTATTTATTGGATAATACAACACGAAGCAAGCAAAGCATTGGAAGCTCGATCGAGCAGGGGAAACAAACATACACAGACTGCATCCTGTTCATCATCATGACCAGGTACCTTATTCTATAATATTGCAGCCAATCCGGATTTTTAATAGTTCTTAATAAGCGCCCACAATTCGATACCTGCAGAAGCTCAAGCAATGATGGTTTTGAGGGGCTCGTATTCGTTGAGGTAGGGCATGGTGGTAAGCCCCTTCGTCATGAGCGGCTCCACCGTCTCCCACACCTGAGCGTTAGTGGCGAGCTCCTCGATGACGCTGCTGATGTCCTCCTCGACGTTGTACCTCATGGTGCCGATGAGCTCCTCCGCGGTGGGGCCCAGCTCGACCGAGACGACCTCGAAGCCGCCACCGTCGCCAGCGCTCTTGACGCGCACGATGCTCGGGCCGCTGAACAGGTTGTGCTTGCCGGAGAGGGCCTCCTGGTACGCCCCGGACAGCAGCGTCGCCACGTAGTAGCCACCGTGGTCCGGGTCCAGCGGGTGCAGCGGCAGCGTCTCGCCGCCGCCGATGAACTTCTCGACCTTCCCGTCGCTGTCGCAGGTGATGTCGACGAGCGTGCCCTTGAGCGTGGGCTCGTCGTTGAGCCGGCTCACCGGCATCATCGGGAAGAGCTGCCCGATGCCCCAGAAGTCGGGCACCAGCGAGAACACGGAGAGGTTCATGTGGTAGTTGTAGATGGTGCTGGCGTCGCCGGTGACCCTCTTGCACAGCTTCTTGCCCAGCTTGTACATCTCGATGCCGTGCTTCTTGAGCTCCGCGGCGTGGGAGTAGATCCCAGCCGACGCGGCGCCGCCGTTGACCGCGGCTCTGGTCGGCTGCTTCAGGGAGAGCTCCTGGATCTTGCTCAGCAGCTGCTCGGAGGTGTCCTCGTCCTGCGGCTCCGGGATCGCCGACAGCGCCTCGAGGATGATCATGGAGTGGTGCGACGCCATGGCGCGCCCGCTCTCGGTGCAGATGACCGGGTGCGGGACGCCCTTGTACTCGCACTTGAGCCGCACCGCCTGCACGATGCTGGACGCGTACTGCTCTATCCCGTACGCCACCGACATGTCGGAGCTGCCGGACCGGGTCCCGTCGTAGTCGACCCCGAGCCCGCCGCCGCAGTCCAGCGTGCCCATCTCCGCGCCGTACGTGTTCACCAGCTCGCAGTAGATGCCGGCGGCCTCGCTCGCCGCGTTGTACACGATGTCCGTCGTCGGAATCATGGACCCGACGTGGAAGTGCAGCAGCTTGAGCCAGTGCAGCTTGTCGAGCTTCTTGAGCTTCTTGGCCACCCCATAGATCTTCTCGGCGAGCATCCCGAACTTGCCGTGCTTGCCGGCCGTCGACCCGAAGTGGCCTGGTATCTTGGTGAGGAGCTTGGCGCGAACGCCGATGGCCGGCTCGAAGCCGTCGCCGAACTTGGGCTTGAGCTTCTCGTACTGGTCGATGATGATGTCGAGCTCCTCCTCCATCTCCAGCACGATGATGGCGTTCAGGCCCATGGCGCGCGCCGAGAGGGCGAGCGCGATGTAGTCCGCATCCTTGTAGCCGTTGCAGACCAAGTAGGCTCCGCGCTTGGCTTTGGTGAGGCAGCTGATGGCGATGAGCAGCTCGGGCTTGGAGCCAGCCTCGAGCCCGTAGCTCTCGTCGTAGCCGAACTCAACGAGGTCCTGCACGACGGCCTTGTTCTGGTTCACCTTGATCGGGAACACGCCCTGGTACCTGCTCCTGTAGCCCGTGCTGCCGATGGCGTCCTTGAATGCGCCATGGAGCGTGTCGAGACGGTTCTTGAGGACGTCGGGGAAGCGGAGGATCATGGGGAACTGGGCTTTGCTCTTGCCGCAATTGGTGGGGGTCGCTAAAGCTTTCGAGATGACGGAGTGGATGTCGATCTCCTGCGCGGGCATCGTCAAGCGGCCATGCGGCTTGGCGCAGAGGTGCCCCTCCGAGTTCACGGCGAAGTAGGGGTCACCCCAGCCGAGGACGTTGTAGAGTTCACCGTAGTTCTTGGCCATGGTGGGGGAAAACTGCTCACCTTCCCTGCAACAGAAGGTAGCGCCATGGTCAACGGTATGCCAAAATCAGCAAAGATGAGAGTTTATATGGTACGGTGTGTCAAACTCGGTAATAATGTGTGACCTAGGGCCATGTTTGGTTCCTTGGGAATCTCGTCTGTATGGAGACCTAAATGAAGTCTATCTATAAAAACCTTTTCACAGATAAGTACAACTTTGCGCGACGAATCTAATGAGCCTAATTAATTTATGATTTGCTACAGTAATGCTACAGTAATCATCCTCTAATCATGTGGTCAAAGGTCTTATTAAATTCGTCTCGCGATTTTGCCGGGGGTTGTGGAGGTAGTTTTGTAAACTGACTTTATTTAATACCCCTAATTAACGGTCAAAGTTGCATTTATTACGCGGCAAAAATTTTGCTTCCCAAACCAAACACGGTACTAGTTCAGTTGTATGGTACGGTGTGTCAAACTCGGTAATAATTAGTGACATGTTAACCTAGGTTTGTCATGTTGAAGAAACGAATGACCTCAACTACTCCTCAAGAGGCTGACTTTAGCTGTGCATGGATCTTTGGGCTAAAGTTTAGTCC
This sequence comes from Alloteropsis semialata, assembly GCA_004135705.1. Classification (NCBI taxonomy): domain Eukaryota; kingdom Viridiplantae; phylum Streptophyta; class Magnoliopsida; order Poales; family Poaceae; genus Alloteropsis; species Alloteropsis semialata. The sequence continues at coordinate 59,399,064 of CM014270.1, forward strand.
TTGTCGCATCAAATGTTTGTATGGTAACTAGAAGGAGAAACATGAGCTAATTATAAAACTAATTGCAGAAGTCCTGGGCTAATTCGCGAGACGAAACTATTAAGCCTAATTAATCCATCATTAGCAAATAATTACTGTAGCACCGCTTTGTCAAATGGACTAATTAGACTTAATAGATTCGTCACGTGAATTAGCCTCCATCTGTGCGATTAGTTTTATAATTAGTCTAAATTTAATTCTCCTAATTACTATCGAAACAACCGATGTGACATGGCTAAACTTTAGCCCTGTGGATCCGAATTGTATAGATCACTATAAGTATCATCTTCTGTTCAGTGGTTCCATTCTAGTGACATAATCTCTGTTCCAAATTATAATTCGTTTGACTTTTTTCATCCGAAGTTTGATCACTCGTCTTATTAAAAAAATATGCAAAACATCACATCTTTTATTGTGGCTTGCTTTATTAATAAAAGTTCTTCAAGAATGACTTAAATTTGACTATATTTGCACAATGTTTTAATAAGACGAGCGGTCAAATTTGAGGTCAAAAAAGTCAAACAAATTGTAATATGGAATGGAGGGAGTACTTCTTATGTGCCAACATCTTCACGTAGTTTATCTACCATATTTCAGATTGCACACAATTACTGTTTCACCATAGATATGTTTCTGTCATCAGTATGAAATATATGAAAACTAATACATACATTTTCATTTAAGAATCTTCAAATCTCATAGGATTATTAAGATGTGCTATAGAAGGTCATAAAAAAGATTTAAAAATTTCACATTGAGAGTTTATAGAGATTATAGTTATCACATCAGTCCGGGATAAAAATAACTCTACCTTCAAAAGCAAGTTATTATAGTTTTGTTATTTCTTATGTCCATACATGTTGGCCCTGTTTGAATCTTTAGAACTAATAATTAGCTAACTAAGAGCCAATAGTTGCTAATTATTAGCAAGCTAACTATTGGCAAGGTGGTGTTTAGATCCACCTGCTAATAGATAATAAGATAGTTAATTTTGTACTATTTGCACCCTCCAAGTAGCTAATAAACTAATTATTAGCAGGATACGTGCTAATAATTAATAGGGCCGTTTGAATATCTAGCTACCATTAGTTCTAATGGATCCCAACAGACCCTTAGTCTGTTAGTCACATGAATCTTTTCTATATTGATACCTCAATTTGTGGGCCGTTTGGAATAAAACAGTTTTCTATATATTTCCTGATCATTAATTGTTTATCAGTAATCAAATCGATTATTGCAGTCCGGAAATGAACACATAAATGTTGAGAGAGAGAGAGAGAGAGAGAGTTGAGCGAATCTTAGGAATGTTTAAGTTCAATCTACATCTAGAGACAAATACTGATCTATCTCATCATGTTCCATACATTCGCGCAAATATAAAGCCAACAGCAATGAGTTCATCAGTACATGGACAACATAAAGAGAAGACACCGGATGGAGACTTGGAGTAACCATACCAGAAGAAGCTCAGGAGAGAAGCCAGAGATGAAAAGATTTCAGGTGCTGTGTTGTGTGGATTGCAGACTACACCTTCGTCTCTTTATATAGAGGTCTGGCGCGAATAAAATGTCATATTTGCCCACGGTAGACGACAAATTTCATTTGTTGGAAGAAAATGACCGGTCTGTAGCTTGTTTTATGATTACATAGGAGATCACGTACTACTCTATGAGTAGACCCTGCATTAGTGCGGCCAGAAGAAACAAGGTTGGGGCCTTGGGGTAGCAGTCTATTCGTCTCTGGTAAGAGTTGCAAATTGCAGAATATAATGCCTCTTCTGATGATACAAGGAGAAGAGTTTCCCCATGCAAGGGTTGGGGGCAAGCTTTCTAAGTTTTTAACTCAGCCTTGGTCGTGCCCGCTGTGAATCCAGCAGGGGGGCTGGGGGTGCTCCAGCCCCCCCTACTTCCATGAAACCCATGGAGTCCTCCCTAAGCCCCTCCCCCCTAAGAAATTTTAGCCATGGTGAAGAGGAAGAAGAAGAAGAGAAAAGAAAGAGAAGAGAAAGAAAAGAGAAAGAGAGAATAATGGAAAAAATGAGCCCCCCTCTCTCTTGATTCGGATTCGCCACAGGCAGCTTCAACTTTTCTATGTATTTATCTATACCTCTATAAATTATAGTTCTGTAATGCTAGTTCCACTATATGGTTGCACCTATGCTGTCATGCTGCGAACCCATGGTGTAATGCTCTTAATATTTCAGTCAATTTCGACCATTTTGTTGTCTTAATTTTAATTTCTGCTCATTTGGACCAATTGTTGCTGGTATGAACATGTGCTACCTGGTATAGTTTTTTTGAAAGAACTTGTTTTACCTGGTATGGTATGAATAGGTTGAACGTATGCTGCTAGTGTGGACATGTGCGTGCTGTGAACACGCAGTCCTCCATGCTGCAGACTGCGGTATAGATATTTTGCAACAGGTAGTACGTACTACTGTACTAGACATTGCTCTCCTACATGTGCAGAGCAGCACACTGCGGACCTGCGGAATGAACTCGCATTATCAAGTCGATGCTCGATCGACGGCATATTGGTATTCCCCCGTTCGTTTCATTTCATGCAGAGCCGGGCATTGATGGCGCGCGTCCTCTGAGACGTGTCACTGATGCAGCACATGTGACATCTAACTGCTCTAGGACAGGAGTACCATGTTCATTCAAAAAAAAAAAACTCATCAGCCACCCACATGCAAATAGGACGCACTCGATTCTAATTTTTTCGTTTCAAATTACAATTCATTTGACTTTTTGATCACAAGTTTAACCACTCATCTTATTCAAAAACTCTCTGCAAATATAATCAAATTTAAATCACTCCCCAACCAAAGGTCACCCTGTGCCGTGGCATGGCAAGCCTTTCGTCGTACCGTCGACGAGAGAATAATGCGCCGCTCCCATGATACGCCGAACGTGCCCGATTCGCCAGTCCCTTTCTAGCTAGGGATCCTGACGTGTCCAACGTGCCGTAATAATAATGCGTGGCCTTACTGGCCTCACAGATAAGCGCGCGTACTCGGCGCCGTTGATCTGAGTGGTCACCGTCACGTACGTCTACATATAAGGTACCAGATTTGTGTACAATAATCGAGGAATCTGAAGCGTCCTGGCACGGCCTTGGAAAGACACCAGTCAGAAACGGCTGGTAAGCAAGTCCATATGCTGGCAGCATTAACCTCGTCGTCCGTATGCGTGTAGAAATTCGATGCCATCGCATGATTGAGGGGGTGTTTAATTCCAGTGAACTGGTGAAAAGTGGTGAAAAATTTTGTATTAGAAAATATGTCCTGTGAGAGGGGGCACGGTTGTCAGTGTGAAAACTTTTTGGTGACTTTGGAAAGTTGGAGGAATTAAACACGGCATGATTCGTATAATTGAGGCCTTGTTTAGCTTGGAAAATGAAAACTTGCCGAATCGTAAAAATGGGTTGTCGGAAGGGATATTCGGATACTAATAAAAAAAACTAATTACACAACTCATCTGAAAATTGAATTTCGAATCTATTAAACCTAATTAATCCGTCATTAGAGATTGTTTACTGTAGCACGACGTTGTCTAATCATGACCTAATTAGGCTCAATAGATTTGTCTCGCGAATTTATCTGGGGTTATGGAATGAGTTTTGTTATTAATCAACATTTAATACTCCTAATTAGTGTCTTAACATTCGATGTGACGGGTGAATGGTGAAAAATTGCTGATCTAAACTTGCCGATGTATAGCACTACTAAAGAGTAGAAACAGTAGTACATTCGTTTTGAAAAAGAATATCATATAGCACTGGTTAGAAAAAGAATATGGTTCAACAGAAATATGGCAGTAAATTTTTGAAAAAAACAGAAGCCACATTTTTATTCATTTCCTGTAGATCTTAAAGCAACATCAGCATTCAGCAAAATCTGGAGGATCTAGTAATCAGCCACAAGAGTACAAGCACACTTAGCTAATTTATGAGATCCATATTGGATATCCTGCTTTTATGCATGCTTCGAATAATTGTGCTGTTTTCGCAAAAAAAAAGAATAATTGTGCTGTTTCTTTTAACTTGGGTTTGTTTGAGCATGTAGTAGCATTCGCCTACGTGTAAGTATACTCTTTCTGTGAGAGCGTTGAAACCGGATATTTTCTATTTTATATATCAAAGAAAAAAATGCAAGGAAAACGTGATGGAAGAAGCGACGTGCAAAGATTAGTGGACGACGGGTTTGAGGCTGGACGCCTGTACCTTCTTTTTGGAGAGAGAAAAAGGGAAAAGAGCCCATCTCGAATTATCACCGATCCATAAGCATCTCTGGTTGGGCCAAAATCTGCCGGGCGGCCTGGGGTTTATGGGCCCCAAGCTTTTGCCATTACTGGCCCTGGACACCAGTGTCGGGCCAGAAACAAATTGCTTTCTGCGGCCCAGCAAATGCGTGGGGTCGGGGCCCTACGTCGAGCTTTGATGTGTAGAAAGTCCAACCAATTAAGCGTAACCATCACATTTTTACGCTACCGCGCATCCCTGCAGCCCGCTGTCGCTGCCACCATGCGTCCATGCCCTAGATAGATAGAGAGGAAATGTTGATAAATAATATGGTATTTGTTTTGATCAATCAACTTGTCCAACATGGGTACCACATAATGATAACATTTATGTTTATTAATAGGGTCGCTTCGCTGATAGTGGCCCAAAAGGGAGCCCATATCTGGCAAGTGAATGCCAAAACTGAAGATGGCAAATTATGGAGTACTCCCAGTTTTGTAAGTCTAGTTTGAAACACACATAAATTGTCCACCATATGAAGATGCGTAGCAAAAGTTGGGCACTTTTCTCTATAGCATCGAGGGAGGGGAAGTAGCAATATCCAAGGACCAAGGTGAAGGCCTCAAATCACCAGAGGAGTTATCCCTGAATTTCGTTTTAAAGTTCAATGGTAACTTAGCCCAAATTTCTCTACCGGAAGCAGCAGCATGAAAATTAATTGGAGCCTTTGAGTTTTGGTTTTCCTGCAAGACTTCACATTCCATTTCCTTGGGGTGGAAGTTGGAAATTTCTCTTTCTCTTTTCAAAAGTTTTCAAGCTGAAAATCTGATCTATTGCCTGTGGTCCTGGTAGATTTATCCATGGAAATGAAGTACTTGATGTGGACGGCAGCACAAGCTCTGAAAAAAATAGCTAGAGGCACTGAAATTACTTTGGTATGTATACTAATAGGTACCACGGAATGGTTAACATAGATGGCAACATTTATACTAGCTAATGAGCAGAGGAGTCATTAGCTGTTAAGTGGATGCAACAAACCAAAACATGGCACTTCACGGAGGAAGTGTTTGGTAAATCTATTTGAAAAACTCACAAACAGTCTATGCACCATATGCGGAGTTGTATAGCAAAAGTTATATATATTCACTTTTTGCTACAAGCTATGCGATTTTTTTTTTTGAGGGGGAGCTATGCGAAATTTAAAGCTAGAGCATTCAAGGAGTAGTTCAGAAGTTCTCTTTGAGTGTCTGCCAGCTTCTGTTTGTGGTGGTGGTTTTCGTGTGTTTGGGTGTGGTGGTTATTTTTGTGTGTTGTATTTGTTTTTTTCCTTGTATTATTACCTTCTTTGTAAATATACAATTGGCTTCTGTTTTTTTAGAAAGTTTTCTTCGACCAAAGCATATGAGAAGTACTTTCTCTATCTCAAATTACAATTTATTTTGGCTTTTTCTAGATACGTAGCTTTATTATGTATAGACATATTGTAGTATATCTAAATGGATAGCAAAAGCTACAAATCTAAAAAAATCAAAATATTTTGTAATTTAGGACGGACGCAGTATCAGCCTCCAAGGCAAGGCTTCAAGCTGGCTGGTTGTGTACGTGTGTCAGAGCACCGTAGGGCTTATAAAGTGAAGCTTTCTTCGGGAAATTCTTCGTGTTGAAGCAGCTGGGCTTTGTTCAACGTGGTGTCCGGTGTCCCCACGCCTAGACGCCTAGTGCTCCGGTTGCCTGATCAAGCTTCACTGCAAGCTCTCGCCCGCTTCCCTTTCTTTCTGCTGCACCTGCACGGCACGACGCGCTAGTGATGGGGCGATGTCTCCCATACACGAACTGGGGGTGTCATGGGCCCCGGATTTCGCGTCGTCGCCCTAGGGAGGTCGGAACTCGATTCGGAATAGCTTCGCGCCGGCCTAGCTACTTACGTTGCCAGGATGCCACGGTGGACTAGCTTGACGCGCTCGAGAAAGATAGTACACCGCTGCCACGACGCCTGAGATCATGCGGACCATGGAGAAGCTGGAGTGGAGGATGCGCCAGGCCCTGATCAAGGTCGACGAGAGGGTCGCCAGGATCAGCAAGATGGAGGTCGTGGAGAAGTCGAAGAAGCTGCTGCAGAAGCTGGTGGAGATCAACCGACGAGATTCCAAGAAGACGGAGAAGCTGATCGTGCTCCAGCGGGTCCAGCGAACACTGAGCAAGGTCGACGAACGAGTCCGCAACGCCCTCCGCCTCGGGCAGCTTCCGTGTCTCCGAGAAGGCGACGGGGTAAGCGTCCCCGTCACCGCCTCCGCGTCGCGGCGTCCGGAGACCGACGCCGGCGACAGCGTCCATGCCAGGCTGGAGGGAGGAGGCCATAGCCCCACGACGGAAGAACTCGATGGCACGGCGGCGCCCGCGCGGAAGGATGGTAGCGACAGCGCCCGGGAGCTCGGCGCGGTCCCTCGGGCTCGAGCGTTGAGGATGGACATGGCGTCCTGCTACTTTCCTGACCACGATGAGGACGCGTTCTTCTGCCACCCCGGTGCAGGGGTCGTCGGCGTTGCGGACGGCGTCGGCGGGTACCGAAAGAAAGGCGTGGACGCCGGCGCGTTCGCGCGCGCGCTGATGGCGAACGCGTTCGCGGAGGCGACGCGGGCGTTCACCGAGGGCGGCACGCCCGTCTGCCCCTACGCTCTGCTGTGGAGCGCGTACGAGGAGGCGGCGCGCTCGCTCACGCCCGGGGCGTCCACGGCCGTCATCGTGTCTCTCGACGGCGTGACTCTCAAGTGGGCGTGCGTCGGCGACAGCGCCTTCGCCGTGCTCCGCGGCGGCAAGATCGTGCACCGCTCCAAGCCGCAGGAGAACCGCTTCAACTGCCCCTACCAGCTCAGCGCAACGCGCGCCGACCGCATCGCCGACGCGGAGGTGGGCGGCATGGCGGTGATGGACGGCGACGTCGTGGTGGTCGGGACGGACGGGCTGTTCGACAACGTGTTCGACGTGGAGCTCGAGCAGCTCGTGCGGAAGGGTACGGCGCTGGGCTTGTCGCCGCAGAACATGGCGTACAAAATCGCCGGCACCGCTTACGATATGTCCTTGGGATTTCGGGCGCACTCTCCGTCCACGTCCAGTACCGCGAGCTGGAGGAACGACGAGCAAGGCGCGGAGCGGTTCTACGGCGGCAAAGTCGACGACATCACCGTCGTCGTCGCGTTCATTGTCTCTTCGATCTGATTCGTGATGCAGACGAACTGATGTACTGACTAGGATTCTTTGCTTTCTGCTGTCTGTTTCTGAGTACTATACGAACTTGTCGAATTGCATTCACGGAAAGCTTGTAGAACATAATTCGATCAGGATTCATCTTTGTAGTTTATTGGGAATAGAACTTAATGCCAGTTTATTTCCAAAGATATTCAGCAGAGTTTCTCAAGAACTCCAACTGAAAAAAGAAGCAAATCAAAACAACTATCGAATCACACGGCTACCAAGATGACAAGAGCAATGGAGACATTGGAGCAGATACAGGAGACGCTAGGCGAGATCAACAAACGAACCCCTGAGGTATGCTTCGCCAAGTTCGTCGACTTCGTGCTGCATCATTATCTGGGGACCGAACACGCGCCGCCGGAGAGCGACACGGGTGATGCCGCTGATCTAGACCACGCGCGACGTTCCAGCTCGGGGCCGTGCGCTCTGAGGATGGACTGGGCAGCATGCGTCCTGCCGCACCACGGCGAGGACGCGCACTTCGGGCACGCCGTGGGCGGCGGCTTCATCGGCGTCGCGGACGGGGTCGGCCGGTGCCGGGACCGCGGCGTGGACGCCGGCGCCTTCGCTCGAGAGCTCATGGCGAGCGCTTTGGCGAAGGTGAAGCTGGCTGGCAAGGCCCGCAGGCTCCACCGCCTCCGCCCGAAGGATGTGCTGGAGAGGGCGTACGAAGCGGCGGTTCTCAACAGCACGCCGGGGGCGTCCACGGCCGTGATCCTGTCGCTCGACCGCACGGCTCTCCGGTGGGCGTACATCGGCGACAGCGCCTTCGCCGTGCTCCGGGGCGGCAAGATCATGTACCGATCGGCGCAGCAGCAGCACTGCTTCAATTACCCGTACCAGCTGAGATCTGATGGCCGTGGCGACATGCTCACCGAGGCGAAGGTCGGCGGGTTGTCGACGATGAGGGACGGCGACGTCGTGGTGGTCGGGACGGACGGGCTGTTCGATAACATGCGCGACGAGCAGCTCGAGCGCGCCGTGTCGATGGGCACCGAGCTGGGCTTCTCGCCGAAGAACATGGCGGACGTTGTCGCGGGCATCGCGTACGAGATATCCATGGATAAGCGGGCGAACTCGCCGTTCAGTAGGGAGTACTCCAAGGCATATGGGAAGCGATGCTACGGCGAGAAGAAAGACGATATAACGGTCATCGTCGCATACATTGTCCCGAAGAAATACATGATTTAAGGGTGTGTGATTGGTCCGCGAAATTGTATAATTCTCGTCATATTTTCTTATGTGATCGATCCATTACCGCCATTGTGATTTAAGCTGGCCAATCCTGACTTCCTGAGTTCTAAAGAATTACACCACCACGCCTATATATACTTCGTCTACAAATTAGGGCCTTGTTTAGATCGGCAAATTTTCAGCAAGTTTTCACTGTTCACCCATCACATCGAATGTTATGACACTAATTAAAGGTATTAAATGTAGATTAATGACAAAACCTACCCCTAGTAAATTCACAAGACGAATCTATTGAACCTAATTAGGCCATGATTAGACAACATCGTGCTACACTAAACATTCTATAATTACGGATTAATTAGGTTTAATAGATTCTAAATTCAATTTCCAGGCGAGTTGTGTAATTAGTTTTTTATTAGTATCTGAATACCATTTTCGATATCTCATTTTTACGATTTGACAAGTTTTCACTTTCCGAACTAAACAAGACCTAAAATTACCTACTCCCAACCCAATGACCTCTATGCTTTATAGTGTTGTCTTGACTGACGCTAGAAGAGAGAGAGAAAGAGCATACGAGCACCACTCTGCGCACTGCAGGTATAGTGATGCCAGTACCAACAATTTTGGGAGCAGCGCAACATGGTGCGCCCATGGTTGAAGTCTAAAAGTTCAATGAGCCACAAACAGTCAGGGGCGAAGCTAAGGCTTGCCATTGCGGTCAGCCGACCCCGACGAATTTTGCAAATACCAATGTCAAAGTACTGTACATAATGCAAATGACCGGGTCCTCTCCTACATAAGACCCCGGTGATCTTCTAGCCTGGCTTCGCCCCTGCAAACAGCCAGCTAATGCGATGCGCTTGTGAGAGAGAGCTGTACTTTGAGCATCTTAAAAACCTCTGTAAAAAGAGTTGGATATATAAAAATAGATAAACTTCTTTAAAATTAGCATCCAATAGCCTCTTCATATTGCTCCCCTCGCTATCCCGCTCGGTATCTCAGCCCCCGCGCTCGGCATTTATATCAAGTCCATCGCCCTCACCATCCCCTCCTCCCGCGCGGTGCAGACACGGATGCCCCAATCTCCTGCGACGAGCTTCAGGACGGCGGCGCCCGCCGGCCACATCTCTCGTGCGGAGCGGCTCCCCGCCGGCTCATCTCCGGCGCGGTGCTGGAGCTGTCTTTGTGTTTATGATCCACTAACTACTACGAAAGTGATTTGAACTCGTAGAGCTCAAGAATTTTTTTTGTATGAACTAATGCATAGCATAATCTGTTCGATGTAAATTGATCAATACTCCCTCCTTTTGAAGTTTCGTATGCAACCCTAGTTTATTCAAATATTTGATCGACATTTAGTTTTTGAATTTCTAGATTTGACTATACATATTTGATATCACTGGATTTATAATTGAACCCACTATATACGATGCAGACGCAGCTTTTTGATAGTCAAAGCGTGGCGACGGATAGCAGTGGAGCGCACTAGGTCAAACCGTGCCATTTTAAGAAAGAGTACAATGCCTCCTCCATCAGACAAAGCTATCAGGTAGCTCAAAAGCCCACGCGGCATATCCACGTCTACAAGATGGAGCTCAGACTCTCGGTTATTTTTATTTACTTGCTTCATGGCGTGGTTATCAAAGGGAGAGACAATGTGGCCTTGTAGATTTGAAGGGTTGTGATAGGTGCTCTCTCTGGTAGGGTTCAGAATTTCAGATTTACCTCGGGGCACATGAATGAGTCAAGCGCTTATTCTTGCGCTAGCACATAGAATCTATTACTCCCTCCATTCCAAATTACACTTTATTTCACTTTTTTGACTTCAAATTTGATCGCTCGTCTTATTCAAAAAATTTGTGCAAATATAGTCAAATTTAAGTCATTTTTTTTAAAATATTAATAAAGCAAGCCACAACAAAAGATGTGATATTTTTTACAATTTTTTGAATAAAATAAACGGTCAGATTCAGAAAAAAAAGTCAAATGAATTGTAATTTGAAATATAGGGAGTATATTTTCTTTCTTCCACGTTAGTACAAATGCAACGTCAGATAGCTTAAACTGGCTGAGTTGTCTTTGTTGAAGGAGGTCTAAGACAGGTAACATTTAAACAAGTTATTCTGCCCTCTGCACTTGTCTATGCGCGGCACTGGTGGTTGGCGGCGATGTGGTAGTGTGTCCACGTGAAAAAGGCCCAAATTGCCGCTATAACAAGGTAACAACTACAGTTAGTAAGCTGGAGCCCCGTGTATTGAAACATTGCCTCGGTGTACATCTTGTTAACCGGCGTTATTCTATCAGTGATAGACGATGTGTCCGTCGATAGCGAGACGTATGTGGTGATTGGTGACTTCGTCAATCTCAAGATCAGAACATTCGGTCCAATCTCTCGAAAGTGTTCATAGGGGTAAAGTCTGCGTGTGTATTCATAAGAATAAGTGTATGTGCGTGTGAGTGTTTGCGTCTGGCCTTTTGTAAAAAAAAATCGAGCTATTTCTTCTGTGTCCAAGTATAAATTGTACTTGCACGCGGTACGCGCCGCCGGAGCCCGTGTACGACTACAAGTCCATCACGTTCTAATCCGAGCTACTTTGAGGTCGATGGGTTGACTTTGATCTATATTGTCCCGACGAAGACGTGAAGTTCCGGCCTGGAGAAATCGAGCCATCAGAACGATGGCCATGAATCCAGACATGGAGAAGCTGGAGCAGATCCAGAAAACTCTGAGCGAGGTCGACGAACGAGTCCCTGAGGCCTTTCGCCTCGCGCTGGGCTTCGGCTACCGACTCTCCCCCGCGCCAGCTCACGGAAAGGACGATGACATCGCCAGCTTTGTCGATTCCCTTCAGCTACCACCAGCGACGCAGGACGACGACGTGGTCGCCTGCCAAAAGGAGCTCGACGACTTGCTTCTGGCGCTGGAGGAGGACGATGATGAAGAAGAAGATGACGTTCTCGCGGCGGAACCCGATGATGGCGACACGCAGCCGGCGCTGAGGATTCGCTGCGGGTCATGCTACGTGCCGCTGCACGACCACGACGCGCACTTCGTGCACGCCGACGCGGGCGCCCTCGGCGTGGCGGACGGCGTCGGCGCGTACATGCTGTACGGCGTGGACGCCGGCGCCTTCTCCCGCGGGCTAATGGAGAGCGCCCGCGCGGCCGCCGCGGAGCCCGGCGCGCCGCCCGACTGCCCCTACGCGCTCCTGGAGCTGGCGTACAAGGAGACGGCCGCGCCGGGCGCGCCCGGGGCGTCCACGGCGGTGATCCTCTCGCTCGCCGGCAGGGCCCTGAAGTGGGCGTACATCGGCGACAGCGGCTTCGCCGTGCTCCGGTGCGGCAGGATCGTGCGCCGCTCGAGGCCGCAGCGGCACCTCTTCAACAGGGCCCCGCTCCAGCTCGCCGCCAACAAGCTCGGCGACGACGTCACCCGCGCGAGCGTCGGGGAGGCGGCGGCGAGGGCCGGCGACGTCGTGGTGGCCGGGACGGACGGGCTGTTCGACAACGTGCGCGACGCGCGGCTCGAGCGCGCCGTGCAGATGGGCACGAGGCTGGGGTTCTCGCCCCGGAACATGGCGGACGTTATCGCGGGCGTCGCGTACGAGGCGTCGAGGCGGTCGAGCGGGGGCAAGCCCGACGACATCACCGTTGCGATCGCCCTTGTTGTCCCGTCGGAGTCGTGATCGGAGAGATGCGATGTGAGGGTGAATTTGATTGTCTTGAGTTATGTTTAAGGCGGCTAATGGTTCAAAAACCAAACCAAAATAACAACCAAACTGTTCAAACTATATTACACCTTAGAAACCAAACCAAACCGATCCATTTGTTTCTCCATCCAAACCAATCCAAACCATTTAGACTCATTTCTCCAAAAGAAACTAAATCAGTTCAATTTTAGGGTCTGACTTCGGATGTAGAGCTCACATGCAGACATGGGTACATCAACATGCACGGAGTAGCGGACCGTTATGCTGAGGCACCTCCAACAAATTTCGGTCAAATCCGCTAAAATTTTAAAGTGTGAACGCGAGCTTTTAGTTTTAGGGTCCGACTTTGGACGTGGGGCCCACATGTATATATGGCTACACCGACTTGCACAGAGTAGTGGACCGTTATTCTGAGGCATCTCCAACAAATTTCGGTCAAATTCGCTAAAATTTTAAGGTGTGAACGCAAGCTTTTAGTTTTAGGGTCCGACTTTGGACGTGGGGCCCACATGTAGATATGGTTACACCGACTTGCACGGAGTAGCGGACCGTCATTCTGAGGCATCTCCAACAAATTTCGGTCAAATCCGCTATAATTTTAAGGTGTGAACACGAGCTTTTAATTTTAAGGTCCGGCTTTTAACCGACACATAGCCTTTATAATTGTTAAACCATTCTAAACCGTTTGACTATTAAACCAAACCAAACCAAACCATTGTATATGACAACCCATTATTCACCAAACCAACCTATTCCAATTAAGAAACCAAACCACTTAAATCGGTTTCAAACCAAACCATTACCAGGCTGACTTATGTTCGGTGCCTGACAAAAACCAGGAAAGGTAGCACCATGCATTGCATGGATGGTGCCCGTGACTTAAAGCTATCTGATCGAAATATGGAATCAATAGATTGTTCTCTCCTCCTAAGTTAGCTAGTAATAATCTTAGACCAATATTATTGGCACATGCATGGGAACGAATAATAATGTGGTGACTCCTTCTCCTTTCTACATCATTTTGGTATCTTGGCATTATAGCTACACATTCAAATCGGTATCATCATCCCGACTACAGAAAATGCAGCTAATAAATGAGCTCTGTTTAAACGTCAGGTGGTCACATGTCATCCGGGTGTGCTGTCAGCATCTCGGAAAAAGAGGGTGATCCGTTTCAGCTTTCCACTCGGGATAGCAAACTGCCAAACACCAGAATGCGCATATCGACCTTCACCGTCACATCACGTTGACTCACATCATGGGCTGTGCTACTTCGGAGAAGAGAAGAGGAGGGGATCCTCTCTCCTCTGGATCGGTGTTCAGTGCGAATGAAACGCAGAACGAATGAATTTTGCGGATCAAGAATTCCAAGCAGCTCTGCAAACACATGGTAAAATCTCTAAAAAGGAAATCACGGCAGGATCGAAGATAACTCGGTATTTCAGCAGTCGATCCAAGTTTCCGTACTGATGAACAGAGTCAAACTTACAAATACCATCGCCGAAGGACATAAAGAATGTAAGGCCTGTTTAATTCATGTCACTTTTTTACCTCGTACTACATCGAGAACCGTATCAGTTCATTTCTTCTCTCTGTACACGCAACCCAATACATACATTTTTCATTCTTTCACACAAATTAAACAGGCCCTAAGAAGCGCAGGCCATCCAGCAATTCCGCAGGGCCGGCGGCAAGCAGCACCGACGGGTCAAGACGAGCAGCACAGGAAGTCGAGGATGCTGGAGCAGCAGTCGTAGCAGCACGAGCAACTGCAGCGCAAGCGCACGGCGAACGACGGTCAAGAACCAATCGGTCAGGGAGAAAGAAACCAGAGAAGGATGCGTGGATTTGGGAAGAAGAAGAAGAGGATAGACTTGAGCTTGAGCAAACGGTGTGTCCCCTTACCACTCGTCGACGGTCTTGTCCTGGAAGTCGTCGGTCGCGGACATCACCTGAGCAGCCGGGGGATCCATAGCCACAAGTTTGTTGCGACCGCGGGGGGGCGGTGGAGTCCGAGAAGATGGTAGATGAAGAACGGACTGGACAGTGGACAGCACAGCCAACGAGAGACTACAGGCAAAGCGAAAAGGCGAAGCAACAAGCACATGGGACGGGGGAGGCTGTATCCGCGTATATAAAGAAGGATTTCGACGAGTAGAGTTTGAAGTTTTGCACCGGCCGGCCTATTTGGCATTTTGGCCTGCACACACTAATCACGTCCGCTGATTGCTCGCTCCATGATTTCCTTTGTTTCTGCACATGGCACGCGTCTTACCTTCAAACCAGATTCGTCGGAGCAGGAACATGATGACCAGGTGTAACGGAGCTAGCAATGATTCTGGATTCCTGCCGTTTCAAAACGAAAATGGAAATGATTTCTGTGTTTTGTGATTTCTAGGAAAGCAATAAGAGTGGGTATAGAACTGGGTATAATTAACGAGAACCGAATCGAACTATTCGGGACCGAGAGTCTAACACCAAATTAACATAGACCGAAAAAAATCTGTTAGTACTTGTGTCTAGGCTCCTAAAAATAACCAAAGTTTTAGCTGTTAATTCGGATATTGGGCTTGGTTGACCGATCGGGATATACATTAGGCCCAGTAAACAATTCTAAATGAGCCCAATGCATTGCCCACACAAGCCCTAGGTATATGACTAGGCTTCACTGCTCTCATTTGATCATTTCCTCTGGACCCTATCCGTTAGGGATGGGAATGGGCCGGGTCGATCCATTGGGTAGTTGACCCGACCCAAAAAAACAAGGTCAATGGGTCACGTGGGTCGGGCCGACCCATTCCCATTCCTACTATCCGTGCTCCTTGGCCGTGGTGGACAGCGGCTGCAGGCTGCTCCTCAACCCTGATCGTGAGGCTGCCGCCTGCCCGCCTCCACCTCTCGCCCTCTCGCTGAGCACGGGCGCCGATCCTCGCGAGCCCTGAGTCCCTGACCACGGCATCCTCACCCTCTAGTCTCTGCCCGTGGCTTGTGTTCCCGACGCACCACGGCCCAGTCGCAGGTTCCAAGCTCAAAGAAAGCCTGGAGACACAAGCAGGTACAAATGTACAATCGTCCAACAAGAGTCTGATGCGAAAATGGCACGCACAATCATCGAATCCCGCTTTGTGTTGAATCGCCGGCCGGTGGACCTTTCTGCCGGCCCGTGGCTTTATGCCCTTTGCCTTGCCTTGTAAACGGTACGGGTCCGTTTGTTTCATGGGCTATCCCGGATTGAGCCACATTGTGAGTCCAAATTTTGTTGTATGGTTTGGCTAAGCCTGGCCCGTGTTTGATTTCATTTGGTTGGTTAGCCCGTGTTGAGACATGCAGTGTATATCGCTAATTCACGACCAACATGGCATGTTAGGTGGGTTAGTTTGGTTCACCTCGGCCCAATTATACATGTATATCGCTAATTGACTTGTCTTTGCGTCCTTTTCTTTGGCATCACAAGACCGGAGTCTGCACGACTGCACGTGGCTGTTTGCTGTCGGCAACCGCGCGCGGACCGTCATTTGCTTGGCTGCACATCTGTACGATGACCACCGACCTGTTTATGTTTGTTAGTCGTTCAGTTTAGTTTGATTAGTAGCCCGCCAAATCAGCTCAAATGAATCGATCGACTAGATACCCTGTCCTACCTGAGTAATCCAGGGCTTAATTATCCATCCCTTCATTAATTAAAGGAAAACTGATCCGATCCCCATCTGGTCCCCGTTGCATGTGGCACTAGTAGTACAGTAGATCTGTAGACAGCTCCTGTCCGGCTCTCCTCTCATGGACCACCTGATAGTCCTTTTCTCTGCTACTAATATTTTATAGAGCTTATTAGTTATGTTTTCTTTTTCTTAAACACTGTCCCTATGAACTTGCACATGCGACACTCTACCTACGAGCAAAATTTTGATACGATTTTTCTAAAACAAAAAATAAAAAACTGAGACAGGACATGCAGATCTTGAGATTCATACAAAATCGCCGTACACGCTTTTCGGGCATGGCCTGCACTAAATGCAAGCTCCTGTGTTGAATCAAAGATTGGAGTGTATAAAAAGTTTCACCGTTAAAAAAAATCTAGCCAATAGTCGAGCTAAGCTCAGTTCACGCAGCGTTATCTCTTCGAGTTTCAACGCACGGCTTGACCTCTCTCGGTCGCCCTGTAATGTGAAAACGTGTGATGGGATGAGACCACTCGGGCTGGCTGATCGAGGGGTTTGGCTTCTTGCTGCATCCAGGCGGTAGCGCGTGACATCGATCACGTACCAATGTACCATGAAACAGGCAGTAGCCTGCTGGTTTCTTTGTCTTTAGTATCTTGCTGTTAGGTGATGATGCACTCCAGTATATGGCAGTATACTCCAGTCCAGAAGCAGCAGTACTATATCTTGGTCCTAGAAAGCATATACTCACGATTCTGTGCTGTGTTTACCATATTTATGCTCACGATTCAGCAGTTCGACACGCACGCAGTAATCAGCACAAAACACACCATATAGTCCAACGCCACTTAATTTTAACTAGCCATCCAGTACACTAGTACTTTATGCAAGTCCAAAAGATAAAGTACGAAGGATTAGTACACAGCAGCGGCTGCAACGTTTCGAAGTACAAAACAAGCGCGCGCACATTATTAATTCCAGAAGCGAGGAGAGGCGCGCGTCTTTATTATTTGCTTCGGTTGGGTGGTCTGCTACAGTTGATAGCGGCGGAAAAGGGCGACGCGGTCGCCGCTGGCGGAGCCGGCGGTTCCTTCCGCCTCCGATGGCCTGCGTGTCGTCGGGAGGTGGCGGGGACCGTCGGTCTCTTGCCGGCTGGTGCAGTAGGTCCTAGGTTAGGTTCTCTTTTCTCTAGGGTTAGGTTTCCGGCGGCGACAGTGAGGCGGCGGCGGCGGCGTTGTCAAGGAATAAGGTCCTCTCGGACTCTCCCCCGCCCTGTTGGTGCTCTTCTCCGGCGCCATCAGCGAGTCCGTGGAGGAGGAGTTCCCTGCGTGGAGCTCCTGTTCTGGAGTCCGGCCTCGATTCGTCTCCATCTCCGGCGGGCGGCGAAGGTTCGAGGCTTTTGTCTTATGGATTTGGAGCAGGTTGGTGGTTTTGTGGATGGCTGGTGGCTGGACCAAGCTCGACCCTCCCTCGGCGGCGACGGTCACCGACGGCGAGTTCTGGGCCAGGGTCAGAGGAACTCGGGGTGCGGCCCCGGTCGATGGACTATTGGCGACGCCTCAATCTCATCCATGTGGATGAGTGGCTGCTGCGACTATTCTCAAAGCCTTATGGCGATAGGGTTCCTCGTGATCTGGGGACGACGGCAAACCGGCGACGGAGTCCGGCGGCTTCGAGCGACGGAGTCCGGCGGCTTCTGTTTCTGGAGTTCGGGAGATGCAGATGGTCTTGGGGTCTTGATTGTAATTTTGTTGTGCTTTAGGGGCCTGTCTGCTAATTACCTGTTTCCTGTTTCCTCTTTGGATGTACCTGTATTTGTATTGTATCCTTAACATCAATACAGGTATGTTTACGCAAAAAAAAAATCCAGAAGCGAGGAAGCGCACATACATTCCGTGCATAGTGACAGCAAAGATTCCGCTACAATATGGTGCCATCGATCTCAAAAGGCTACTATGCTGTGCCCGTGATATGCCTTCACACGGAACAACCAAAAGTTTTTACTCCATTTCCACAACACATACCTCTAGATTCTTCACATCATGGGACAACGTATGATATGTAACAAACAAACAAATGCAATGCCCAGGGGCACCGCAGCTTAGCCAATAACCATAGAACATTAAAACATTTGGTTGTCCACCACAAGCAGCAACATTCTGATAGATCTAGCTAATCAACTAGCAGTAGAACGGATTGGATATAGCAGAGATAAACAGAATCAACAGATCCTATACATTGTCTACTAACAAGAACAGAGAATGAACAAAGGTTTAGATCACAACCATCAGCAGTGGCGGCGGGGTTCCCTGCGGCATTGTTGGCCATGGCGATGGCGGCGTCGTCGCAGGAGGAAGAAGAGGGCGTCGTGGCACGTCGGTGGAGCAATCCCGCCGCTGCTGCGCCTCTCTGATCGGAGAGCTAGGGTTTGTCGGGGTGGGGAGTACGGCTGCGGCGAACCTCGTGTCAAGAGCCTGCCAGCCCCCACCCCTCTTAATATAGCGCAGTGCGACGGGGGCCCACTAACCATTAGGGTTAGGCGCCCCCGATCAGGGCGCGATTAAGGGGTCAATGGGCTGCCGTTGGGCCAGCCCACTTGAGATCAATCTAACATTCTCCCCCTTGATCTCTTCTATCGCCTTGTGCTTTTCCAACTCACCCCATCACAAATCAGAGTATTGAGCATGTTCCGTCATCACAGTCATTACCGTTAGACTCGACAGCCACAAACCCTTTTCTGTTTAGAGACGAATTCTTGCCTTGGGCCCCCTTGCTATCCAGGTATCACAGGCTTTCCCTTAAACCCATGCCGGCTACATGTCCTCTGAACACGTTGGGCGGTAAGCCTTTCGTAAGCGGATCCGCTAGCATCTTTTCTGTGCTTATATGTTCTAGACTGATGGCGTGATCCCGGATTTTATCCTTCACAACATAATACTTGATGTCAATGTGCTTGGCGGCATTGCTAGACTTATTGTTGTGAGCGTATAATACAGCTGGCTCGTTGTCACAATACAACTTTAGTGGTTTGTTGATGCTATCAACCACCTTCAAACCGGGTATGAATTTCTTAAGCCAGTTCACCTGCCCTGATGCTTCATAACAAGCAATAAACTCAGCATACATCGTCGATGACGCAGTGTTAATTGTTTGTTTCTGGCTTTTCCACGAAATAGCTCCTTGAGCAAGGGTAAATATATACCCTGATGTGGACTTTCTTTCATCTCCTGCGTAGTCAGAATCTGAATACCCTACTATCTGTAGGTTATCAGTTCTTCTATATGTCAACATTAGACCTTTTGTACCTTGCAAATATCTTAAGGCTTTCTTTATCAAATTCCAGTGTTCCATACCAGGATTACTTTGATATCTGCCAAGCAACCCGGTTACAAATGCTAGATCTGGGCGTGTGCACACTTGCGCATACTGTAGACTTCCTACAGCCGAAGCGTATGGAACAGCTTTCATGCGATCGCTTTCAAACTTATTCTTGGGACACTGATGCGCCCCATACTTGTCACCTTTGACTATAGGAGCAGGTGAAGGACTGCACTTATGCATATTGAATTTCTTCAGAACTTTCTCTATATATGCTTCTTGGGACAATCCCAATACCCCTTTGCTTCTATCTCGGTGAATCTTTATGCCCAAAACAAATGAGGCTTCACCTATGTCTTTCATATCAAAATTTGAGGACAAAAACTTCTTGGTTTCCTGCAGCAGACCAACATCACTACTTGCCAGTAGAATGTCATCCACATACAGTATTAGGAAAATGTATTTCCCATTCTTAAACTTTGCATACACGCAATTGTCCTCAACATTCTCTTTAAACCCAAATCTTTTGATTGTCTGATCAAACTTTAGATTCCATTGCCTAGATGCTTGCTTTAGGCCATAGATAGACTTCTTTAGACGACATCCCATTCTTTCTTTACCTTTCTCGACAAAACCTTTCGGTTGTGCCATATAAACTCTTTCTTCTAAGTCTCCATTTAGGAATGCTGTCTTTACATCCATTTGATGCAATTCTAGATCAAAATGTGCTACCAAGGCCATTATGATTCTGAAAGAATCCTTGCTCGAGACGGGAGAAAATGTCTCATTATAATCTATCCCTTCTCTTTGGGTAAAACCCTTCGCCACAAGTCGCGCCTTATATCTTTCTACATTCCCTTTGGAGTCACGTTTCACCTTGTAGACCCATTTGCAGCCTACTGTTTTGGCTCCATTAGGAATTTCTTCTAGCTCCCAGACTTTGTTTGCACTCATGGATCTCAACTCATTTTCCATGGCTTCTTGCCACTTGGATGCTTCAGCGCTTCTCATGGCTTCTTCAAAT
This sequence comes from Alloteropsis semialata, assembly GCA_004135705.1. Lineage (NCBI taxonomy): Eukaryota > Viridiplantae > Streptophyta > Magnoliopsida > Poales > Poaceae > Alloteropsis > Alloteropsis semialata. The sequence goes on from CM014270.1 coordinate 59,419,505, forward strand.
GAAGCGGGATCACCCTCCATCTGAACTTCTTCGCATTCATAGACTATGTAGTCATCTGAAATTGGAGATTTTCTAACTCTTTGCGGTCTGCCAGAAGGCTCCGCAGCTGGCACTTCCTCTACTTGTGGTTGTTCATTTTGAGGCTGCTGTTGCTCTGCCACTGGCTCAACCGGCTCCTGAAGGACAGGTTCCGGGTTACCAGGTAAAGGCAAAGGAACAGTAGGTGCTGGCTCCATTGTGGGGCCAGCGACAACAGGTAGTGTGAAGTAGGGCTCTTGCTCTATCGGGATGGGCACAAACACCCGTTTTTCCTCAAGGTCAATTTCTCGCACTACCTTGCTCCCCCTGATCATTTCTTCCTCTAGGAATCTAGCGTGTCTCGTTTCCACAAACTTTGTGTGCCCACTAGAGCAGTAGAAACGATAACCTTTCGATTTTTCTGGGTAGCCAATAAGATGGCAACTGACTGTCTTGGGGTCTAGCTTTCCTATGTTTGGGTTAAATACTTTGGCTTCAGCAGGACTCCCCCACACACGCAAATGGTTGAGTGAAGGTTTTCTCCCTGTCCATAACTCATATGGTGTTTTCATCACCGACTTGCTTGGTACTCTATTGAGAATATGAATGGCGGTTTTTAAGGCCTCCATCCACAAACTCAATGGTAATGTGGAATAGCTCATCATGCTGCGCACCATATCCATCAAGGTACGATTGCGCCTTTCTGCTACTCCATTTTGCTGAGGCTCGCCCGGCATTGAATACTGGGCTACTATGCCATTTTCCTGTAGGAACCTTGCAAAAGGTCCAGGAACTTGTCCATAAGGGGTATGTCGACCGTAGTACTCCCCTCCACGATCGGATCTTACTACCTTGATTTTTCTTTCGAGTTGATTTTCTACTTCAGCTTTAAATATCTTAAACTTGTCTAACGCTTCCGAACGTTCTTTGATTGGATAAATATATCCATAACGAGAGTAGTCATCTGTGAATGTGATGAATGAATCAAAACCATCCACAGACTTTACTGGAAAAGGTCCACAGATGTCCGTGTGGATCAATTCCAAAACTCCCCCGCTTCGCTTAGCTCCTTTCTTTATAATCTTTGCAAACTTGCCTTTGATGCAATCAACGCATTGCTCTAACTCTGAAAATTCTAGTGGTGGGAGGATTGATTCTTTAACTAAGCGTTCTATTCTCCCCCTCGAAATATGGCCTAAACGACAGTGCCATAATTTCGATGAGGAATCAATTCTCTTTCTTTTCTTGCTTGCATCTAAGGATAATACTTTCTCATGCTCATTGCTTACATCATTCACATTCTCAGACATAGATAATAAATAAAGTTTGTCTTGTCGGAAGGCAAGACCCACACATTTATTATTAAACTGTAGCTTACACTCATTCTTAGAAAAGTGGCAATCAATACCATAGTCTGACAAACATGAAACTGATATCAAATTTCTAGCTAATGAGGGAACATAAAGGACATCATGTAACTGAAGCTTGAAGCCACTAGCTAGAACTAGAGAAAGATTTCCTATGGCTTCAACTTCTGCTTCAACGCCAGTGGCCACCTTAATTTGTCTTTCTCTTCTTTGAAGGGTTCTCCCTCCATGGAATCCCTGCAAAGAGTTAGCAACATGAACAGTTGCACCTGAGTCAATCCACCATGTGGAACTGTCATAACTTATGTATAAGGACTCATCAACAAATGTAATAATGTCCTCACCTTTCTCTAGGCAGTGCCTCATGAACTTAGGGCAGTCATGCTTCCAATGCCCAGTTTCTTCACACCACTTGCACTGATCTTTGTTCAAATCCTTCTGCTGGACGGCTGGTCTAGAGGGTGCTCTGAACTGTGAAGAGTTGCCTCCCTTATACTGAGAAGTAGAGGCATCTGAAGCTTTCTTGTTGAAGAATTGCTTCTTGTTCTGTTGCTTGCCCTTCACAAAATTGAGAGTATCCTCTCCTTTTGCTTTCTTTAGCCTTTCTTCTTCTTGTACACACATGACAATGACCTTTTGTAGGTCCCACTCCTCTGACTTTGTGTTGTAATTAACAACAAATGTCTCATACTCTTTTGGGAGTGAGTTCAGGGCCAAGTGAATGAGGAACCCATCTGGCAGTGGCATCTTCAGCTTGTCTAACTTGGATGCCATAGTACCCATGCTCAGAATGTGATCTCTCACACTTCCACCAGTAAATCTCATCGTTGTGAGTTTCTGAATCAGGGTGGAAGCATGAGCTTTGGTTGAACCAGTAAACTGGCTCTTCACTTTCTCTAGATATTCTGTAGCTGTGTCACACTCTGGGATGGCACCCCTTAAGCTTTCTGTAATTGTCTTTCTGATGATGATCTTGCACTTGCGGTTTGATTTGTCCCACTTGTGCTTGTCTAGGTCATACTTTGCTCTTATGGGAGCATGATCCCACTGCCGAGTAGCAAAATCTGCCTCGGACTCATTCTCAGCCCTCACGGGCTCTTCTGGCTCAGTGGGTTGTGGCTCAGTGAGAGCCAAATCTATCTCTGCAAGTGCTAGCGCTGAATCAAGCTCCTCACGCCATTGAACATAATTCTGGCCAGTTAACTTGGGGATTGCACTGATTAAGTGTATGGCATTTGCTGTTTGCTCTGAAATGAAACATGACACATTTGTGAGAACATAATAATCATAATAATTGCATATCTTAATTTAACGTTGGTCAAAATCAAGACATACAAATAACTTGCTTCACTTATTCTAATCACCGTTGGGCAGAAAAGAATAAATACTGGTAAAACTTGGATCAGTAATATTGCTATTATTAACGTTGGTCAAAAAATAACAACAGTACCGAAATACTTGTGCTGAAAAATCTAGGCTTCTCAAATTAAATATCCGTTGGTTCAATTTAATAAGAGAATAACAATAATAACTTGCGCAGCGGAATAATAAAATAATCTTGCTATTTTCAGAAACATAACTTGCTGATCTTGCTCTCTAAAAAATAAACACGTTGGTGTAAATTAATTAGTCTAACTGCTGCTGAAAAATTCTAAAAAAAAACTTTCTCTGTTTGCTAAAACTGGCCCGTAAAGCGCGGCCTGCTAGCTCTTCCACTCGCTCGGCCCAGCACTTGCTCCCGCAGCGCGGCCCAGCGCGCGCTTGAGCGGCCCGCCAGCGGCCCGGCATTGCTCTCCCGCTCGGCTCGCGTCTTCCGGCCCGCTTTCGCTCGCTTGCGCGCGGCCCGCTTGCTCGGCTCCGGTGTTCGGCCCANGAAACCGCCGCGCGGACCGCGCATTCGCCGCGCCCGCGCCCAGAACCGCCGCCGCGATTCCGGCGGTCGGAGTCCGGTCAGTGCCGGCGGCGCTTTTGCTCCTTCTGCTGCCACTGCAGGCCCTCTCGCCGGCGCGCGCGTTCTCTCTGTGGAGCGCGCCGCCGTCGAGCGGCACTGCAGTGGTGGCGCCGGCGGCAGATCGACCGTCCAGGTACGAAATCCGACCCCGTACGCCGTCTGTTCTTGCTCTAGGGTTAGGGAAAGAACTTGATGCCTTGCTCTGTGCTCTTGCCTGTGATTGTGTGACCCGGGACGATGCTCTAGGCATGTCGCTCGGCAGCCACCTGTGCTGTGTGAGGCCCGGGACGATGCTCAAGAACATGTCACTCGGCGGCCCCCTGTGCTTCTTGTGCTAGGGTTTGTACCCGAAATCCGATCTACTCACTAGTACCCGACTGATACCATTGATAGATCTAGCTAATCAACTAGCAGTAGAACGGATTGGATATAGCAGAGATAAACAGAATCAACAGATCCTATACATTGTCTACTAACAAGAACAGAGAATGAACAAAGGTTTAGATCACAACCATCAGCAGTGGCGGCGGGGTTCCCTGCGGCATTGTTGGCCATGGCGATGGCGGCGTCGTCGCAGGAGGAAGAAGAGGGCGTCGTGGCACGTCGGTGGAGCAATCCCGCCGCTGCTGCGCCTCTCTGATCGGAGAGCTAGGGTTTGTCGGGGTGGGGAGTACGCCGCCGCTGCTGCGCCTCTCTGATCGGAGAGCTAGGGTTTGTCGGGGTGGGGAGTACGGCTGCGGCGAACCTCGTGTCAAGAGCCTGCCAGCTCCCACCCCTCTTAATATAGCGCAGTGCGACGGGGGCCCACTAACCATTAGGGTTAGGCGCCCCCGATCAGGGCGCGATTAAGGGGTCAATGGGCTGCCGTTGGGCCAGCCCACTTGAGATCAATCTAACACATTCCAGTGTGAGATTGCTTCTGTCTGTTCTACCTACGCCTGGGATGCATGGTAGATACTCCAAAATCCATTCTGGCTGCCATCCCTGGCCTCGCCTATCCACCAAGGTACCACTCACGTGCAGCGTGTGTGCTGGTCTAACTAGCTTACTGTATATGCTTGTGGTTGCCGCAACTACTCAAGAGGTTGCTTCTCATTTCAGCACTATACCATGTTACTTTGAACAAAGGAACTCGAACTTTGGGTCATCATAGCACGTGTACCTAATTTTAAGTGGCAATCACACATTCCCAGCACTAGCTCCCAAACTAAAATCTACAAAGTACAAGCGATGTCTGAGTTTTCCTCGTGCCCCTTGATTTCTAAGGCCGTGTTTAGTTCAGAAATTTTACAGAAACTTTGTATTGGGAAGCGAGTCACGAGAGAGGGGGCACGTTTTTCAATGCAAAAACTTTTTGCAAAGTTTGCGAAACTTTGCGAACTAACAAGGCCTAAGTTCTAACAGGAACGTGAACATAACAACAAAGTGTACCCCGATAGAACACTGCGTGCTTCAAAAATGAGCGGCTTTAAAGCTTTTGGCCAGCTCAGGTATTGATACTTATCATTTACGTATTGTTTAAGCTCTCTGCTTGTGCAATCTTTTCTAGGAAACAATTCCAGCCAATCTAGACTTTCAGAGAATCATAGTGCATGCTACGACCTACGACTAGAATGTCAAAAGCAAAAGAAACAGCATGGAAATCCATAGGTGAAGGTTCCTCGTCACTATTAATAACTGACTGGCTCACATGAGGCCTTGTATTGGTAACGGGTTTTTATGAAGCCCTTTGTTTTTCATTGTATAGGCTTCATGCACTCGTCACGTATGCCATGTTACATATCTTGGGTTTTCATGTAGTGGTACCTATTTTAATTTCCATCCTAAGGGAATGATGTTTTGGATTGCGTTGTAAGATGGGCACAATATGCATTTTTTTTTTCTGTTTGCGTGCCCATGTGCGGGGGTGTGTGTGTTTTCGATTTTGCTGAAGAGTGAAGATAGCTTGTGTATAGCACTACTCCTTTACATCATGACGTGATGATGTTTCGCCCGTAATGTATGCAACATACAGGCCCGTACCTAAGATTTGGAGGCCCGGTGCAAAGAACCAAATGGGGCCTATATTTTTGTCTCGACATGTTGGAGAGCTGTGTATCGCTATAAATGGGTCTCTATATTTAAAAGATACAAATAACTAAAAAAATTTGAATTTGTTTATGTATATGTATGCTTTTTGCAACACTAAGAACTACATGATAGGCATTTATGCTAAAGAAGTTCATGGTAAACAATTGAAAATGAAGTTCATGATAACCAATAAAGGGAGAAATTTTTTGGTGATCTAAAATTGATGCTAACATGTAGAGTTGGTAGAACCGAAACCCAAACATCTTGGTTCCAGTCCAAGAGGAATACAACATGGACCTAATTGATTGATGCTAGCATGTATCCAAATCTGGAAGGAATGGACATCAAGACATCAACAAATTGATACGGAGAGGATTCACGTCTTGGGAAGACAAAATGTAGCCAGCAGTCAGGATGAGCTAACAGGGCTTTGTTTTCCTAAGGTTACTATTGACTAAACCTATCATTAACTGCTGGTTGGGGCCCCCTAACTTTTGGGGGCCCTGTGCGGTCGCTCCGATTGCACCATGCAATCGACGGGCCTGGCAACATATATAGTTGGAACACATGCTTACTCATAGGCTTAGTTTCGTTTCATACTAACATATCACTGTGTTTGTGGACAGCCTTACTAGTATCATTATTAGTGTCTTAGTGTTCAAGGGATCAAAAGGCCGGCCGGCATAGCACTAGCTATCTAGCAGAAGGGAAATGGAAGGAGCGTATCTGTGTAGTAGTGGTGATGGGGGACCATGGTCCATTTGACTTCCAATCCATGAACGAGGAATCTTTACACAGGGGTTTATATAGGCTTGATCGGTGGTCAAATACTCAAAATTAATGAAACCGGCGATTCCACACCAGAACAACCTAAATGGCCACCACTCTTCCTATCACTATCAGGTATTCAGGTATCCACCAATAATGCAACTTGAGAATCAACACTTTATAATATCTGATATGGTCCTTCACCTTGTCAATTATTGCTGTTTGGTACTTGATCTTAGTACTAAGTCATGCATTATGTTAAACAAGAAAAATCATAGTGATAGTGACAGTCCAATAAATAAAAGGAGCTGGTCAAGTGGTCATAGATATACAAATACCACATAAAGGAAAACAACAGGTGTACAACTTTTTCCGACACTGCTCATCCTGAATACTTACCTGATATGCAAATAACAAAAAAGAACATGGATATATACATAAATGGATGTGTGGCAGATCAGCATGAATTTGTTTATGTGCCAGATTAGATCAAAGCCACAATGTGAAGTTGGGTAGGAAATGCAGACGGGTGGTAGAAATAAAGCCATGCATATGGTGGTCCTTGGGTTGAGCAGAAAGGTTAATGGAGGCATCCAGAGCTGAGCTGGCACCGGCACACAGTAATCATCAGCACAAAACAAACAAAACACATTTAATAATTTACCAGTACACAACAGCATACCAGAGCAACGTTCCCACCATTAGAAAACAAAAAACAAACATACCAGTCCACTTCCATCACGGCAAGCAAAGCAAATTGGGCGGCCAGGCCAGCGCACATGAGCTGGGCGAGGCCAGGACAGCCCGTGTACATGGACAGCAAAGATTCCGCTACAATGCCAAAAGGCGCCAGCACTAGCTTCTGATTCACAGACAAAACCAAACCACTAGACTTTTACTGCAATTTCACAGATCATGGTCATGGACAACCTTCTCCCTTCCTGAGCCTAGAAAACACAGCCACAATTGTCTATATGGCCGTGTTCGGATGCCTCGGGACAAAAAAATTGTCCCAAGGAATCTTGCATGCATAAAGTACTAAATGAAGTCTATTTACAAAACCTTTTCAGAGATGAGTGCAACTTTGCGTGACGAATCTAACGAGCCTAATTAATCCATGATTGGCTACAGTAATGCTACAGTAATCATCCTCAAATCATACGATCAAAGGCCTCATTAGATTCGTCTCGCGAATTTGCCAGGGGTTGTGGAAGTAGTTTTGTAATCTGACTTTATTTAATACCCCTAATTAGTGGTCTCAGCCTGTTCGCTTGGCTTATCAGCCACCAGCCAGCAGTACTTCAGTCTCACAACAAATCAGCACCAACCACCAGCCACCAGCCACCAGCCAGCCAGCAGTACTTTTCCCTCACAACAAATCAGCACCAGCCACCAGCCACCAGCCACCAGCCAACCGAACAGGCTGAAAATAGGGTGAAAAAATTTGTCATCCCATCTGAACACAGCCTATATTACATACAAGCTGTCTCTGCAATCCAGCTGGCATCCTAGGCCTCCTCACCTGTCCAGGAGCCATGGTCGGATTGTGCAAGATACCACTCACGTCCCTTGTGTTCAGGTCTAGTATCTATCTAATTATTAGCTTTACAAGATATAACATGAAACTGAACATGCACTGGAACAACAAAGTGTACCCAAAAGAAGAATACTGCATGCTCAGAAAGTGAGCGACTTAAAGATCTGGCCAGCTCTCATATTGATATGCATCACAGAGTGTTCATGCTCTCTCCCTACACAACCTTTTTTAAACAAAACTTTACAAACACTACAAACTTTCAGAGAATCTTATGATGCATGTGAAAATCAGCTGTAGAAACAAGACAAACAGAATGGGGCTCCGTATGTGAAGTTCCTCTTTCCTGATTCCATATCAGTAAGACAAATGAATGTATCTTCTTTTCTTTGCTAATCATCTAGGTCCCCACTGAGAGCTCAAACCAAGCTTATAGTATTTCTATCTAAGATGGCAATTGACGACCAAAATAAAATTTGGAATTTTTCGTACAGGTTATTCTTCAATCCCCCTACCCAATTCATATTTATTTTGCAGTCTAGCCATACTTGCATTAACCATACCTTCTTAATTCTTACATTTGGAGCACACCAAGGTGGAACACGGTAAACTCAGATCAACAAACTAGATTTGGTAGTGCTAAATAATCATATTAGTATTTTGGTAAGCTATAGTCCTGTACTACAATGGAGACAAATAATGATGTCGACTTCTAAAAACACAGACACAATTGGAAATTAAGCTGTTTCTCAGAACTCAGAAGGCAGTGAAAAGTTCCAGCCTTCCAGGACAACACACACAGCGGACTTAAAGACAAATGGCCATGAAGTCTAAATTATTAGAATCAGACTAATTACCACAACACTAGATAGGTGAAATATTTGCATCACTAGTTCACTACATACTACATCATCTTAGAGTGGCCTAAACATGAGAAACCAAATGGAGAAGAAAAAGAAATGGATCCGAATTAAAACTGGATGAATGTGTTTTCTCAACACGCATACCTCAGCTTTATTGCCAAGCCCATTTCCTTTTGAATACAACAACCCAAAAAAATAACTGAGGATCCCAAATCTGATATGACAAATGTTTCTACACCATTACTTGCTCGGAGATGAAAGGAATTCCAGACATATGAACACGAACAATAGCCATTGCTTGCAGAAAAAAATGTAGACCTTCTGATCAAACCCACCAAAAGAATTGTTGAACCCTCATGACGCAGAACCTCAGCTCTGAAATTAGCGGTTAGCCTTGCCCTCATGGATATGGAAAACTTGCTGCCTCAACCAACCAATATACAACCCCATTACTAGCCATCACCATCAAGTCTTTTTGTTACTAGACTGAACTATGCAAAAATCTCAAAAGAATACTATGCAGCATAATCATTCTCAATCACTGGTTGTGTCCGTGTCCCCAAGGCCACAGGTGCCTGCGTCCGCCCAACCTGAGCCATCCGCAATGTCTCCCCAACCTCTGCATTCCGTTCCATAACCTCTAACTTCTTATCCCTTTTGTACCTGACCAAACACAGCAGAAGTGCAGCCAACAGCCCCAACGCCACAGCAGCCCCAACCACACTAACGGCAATCTTCCACGCCTTTGAGCTTCCTTTCTTACGACCTCCCTCAGTTGGTATCGGCGGGGAAATCGTGCCAGGTGGAGCAGGAGCTGGAGCGATCTCACTGGAGTTCACCACTATTGAGATGTGCCCTTGGCGAAACGTCGAGCACATATTGGTTGCCTCCAGGTCCCGGAACTGCGGCACGCCATTCAAATCGAACATCACACATCGCGCCGCTGCACTGCCGGCTGGCACCACCCTCACATCGCTGAAAGCCACAGAAATCGGACTCTCTGACACGACAATGTTGAGCTCCTGCAAACCCACAGCCGACAGGTTGGCTGCGTCGTAGACTAGAAGACCCAGCACAGGCGCGAGGTAGGTGTACCCGGGGAGTGGGTAGTAGTGGTCCGACGAGCTGCCGAGGTTGTGGTACACGAGCACCACCCGCTCGACGTACGGCTGCACGGCGACGGCGGTGGGGATGTTGAACTCGAAGTAGTTGGCGAAGCCCTTCCGGCGGAGGCTGCCGCTGCGCAGGCGGACAGCGGAGACCGCAATGCCGGTGAGGTTGCCGGGGAGGGTGGCGTTGTAGACAATGCCGGTGTGAGGGCGAACGAACGCCCGGTATGCGTAGTCCTGCAGCGTCGCGTCGAGGATCCTCGCGGGCGAGAGCGGTTGCGACTGCGCCGCCACCCCAGAAGAGGTGGTCAACAGCAGGAGCTGGAGGAGGAAGGCGCATAGCAAGAAGCCCATAGCAGTGGGGCGGCCCTCGGAGCTGAGCAGCCGCCGGAGAGCCTGCCAGGGCAAGTGGAGTCAGGACGATTTCGTCATCTCTGCTAGGATTTAACTCAAAACACCAGGCAAATTTCTGGAAAATACATGGATTTGTTACCTTAGCCGGATTGGAAGCAAGGGACCGCTGCCGGCGTCGGGCAAGCTCCTCCAGGGGCCAGCGCTCCTCCAGATCCAGCGCGACGCGGGCGGCACCGGCGTCACGACATCGTCCAGGTCCGGCGTGACGGACGGCACCAGCACCACCGTGTGATAGACTCGTATCCGGCTGGCGTCCTCGGATGCGCCTTTGGTCGGGGCGGCGGACTCGGATGGGGCGCTGGCTCGGTCGCCGGTCGGGGACGGAGGCGCCCGGAGGTGGGCGTCCTCGGTCGAGTGCGACGCAGGCCGTAGCGCGTGACGGCGAGAGATTTGGGTGGCGGCGCGGGTGGGGGGAAAGAACGCAAGGGGATAGGGGAGGACCGGAGGAGGGGTTGGGTTCTCGCTTCTCAGTTCTCCCTCATACAGTCATACGGTTCGTACGCGCGGGAGTTCTTTTTCTTTTTTTTTCTTTTCGTTGGAGCACATGATTTATTCGGTTTTGTTAGTTTTATTCCACGACTATTTGTCCTTCTTGCATATATAGCTCTTAATTAATAATTAGCCAAGGCTAGCTGCATCCTAACCCACAAGTCTGTGCTTCTCCTTGCATCGCCAATCAGTGCTTCTACGATAGTCCATATGTACAGTACCATTTTATTTCCATCCTGTCCTAGATGGAGTGACGCTTTAATTTGGATGTGTGTTGTAAAATGAGCACAACATACATGCTTTTGTTTACTTTTTTTTGTGCTTTTGATTTCGCTGTAGGGTGAAGGAAGCTTGTGCCTAGCACTTCGTACTCCTTTACATCATGACGTGATGATGTTTCGGTCCTGACGTACGCAACATATATATAGTTGGCACACATGATTATTCATATACTAATATTTGATTGTGCATAACCCTTTTAATGTCATGATTAGTCTCCAATTAGTGTTCAAGGGATCAAAAAGCATTGCACTACTAGCTATCCAGAAGAAATGGAAGTAGCATTGTCAGTCTAAACGATAAACAGCCGGTCACTTGCTATTTAGCTTTTTTACTCGGGCTAAACAACTATTTAAATAGGCTAAACGGTCATTAAACAGGTTACTAAACGGACACGGCTAGCAACTGAGTAGCATTCGGCTAAATAACTAAGTGAACAATGTAGTGGATAGTGATGATGGGACCATGTCCATTATTTGAGTCCCATTATGCCACTTAATGGAAGGAGCACATCGTTGACGGAATGGAAGTCAAATAATAGATGGTGTGCCCTGGAGCTATCTAAACCGTAGTACTCCTGATTTAAGGCCTGATGATCGATATATGGTCAATACTCAAATTAATAAACCGGCGATTCCACGCCACGTCAACCTGAAATAACCACTATTATTCCTATTACTAATACTATTTTTTTCAACAAGAGGAGAAGCAAGCTAGGTAGTTCTTGCAGGACCATATATTACATAAAAAAAAAACTAGAACTCACACAAATTCTTATATTACAGGCCAGCTTACGGAACATTGTTTTTCTGCCTCGATCTCCTGTTCTACCCGCTGGATGTCCATTCTTTGGTCTTCAGGTACACGCCGGTTCCGTTCCCATGAATACATTCCATTCTGTTAGAATAGGATAATTAGTGATCAATTAGCAATTAGTTATGTCATTAGTAAAAGACACCCATTCACGAAGAGGCACCTATTCGGTAGGGGTGTGTCCCTCCGAAAGGACATATTCATGCCTCTTCCCCATATATAAATATGTAAACCAACACTTCATTCATTCAATGAATACAATCACAGATTCATTCTCTCAATCAGTTCTCATTTACATTGAAGCATAGATTATTCTCAACACGTTATCAGACACTTTGTTCTCCACTGAGCACAGAAGGGCCTTGAGAACATGGGAGGAAGACATCAGATTGAAAAGGAGACACTTTGTTCTCCATTTCGCTGTTGCTGCATTCCAAAGGAGACATCAGATCGAGAGAAGATTAAAGAATGCAATCAACAGTAAGCAGTCATGGCATTTTTTTTTCTCTGTTCTACGATGCCACGCATCTCTACACGCGTCAATGCAAACCAGATAGCAAGGCTTCCTTGTTCCACCACCGAATCGCCGGAGACCTTGTCCTACCGGACCATGCTCATCCACAACCGTGGTCGGCAACGCTGGTTTTGGCCCTCAGACCGGCCCTCCAACAACAACAATGGCGCCTCCGCGACCAGACTGGTCATCCCGACCCCCACATAACCGCCCACACCATACTCGCCTTCTCCTCCGACAAATCCACCGACGGTTGACGCACCAGAGGCACCGCCAGCGGCGGAACACCCCTGCCCGGCCGCTCTTCTTGGCTGCACCCCGGCCCGGGACCGCCGTCCAAGGGTTCGGCGCGGTCATGGGACATGGAACCCAGCCTCGCTGGGCTTCTCCTCCGAGAATTGACCGGCCGGCTAGGCCGGCGGCTGGCGCACGCCGGCACCAGGGGGGGAGGAGACGGAGGAGCGAGCGGTGTCGTAGGGCGAAGCAGTAGCGCGCGTTGGCGAAGCGACGCAGCGGTGGCGCGGTTGGAGCGGCGAAGCGGCGGCGGCTCAGGGGGGAAGGGGGCAGTTAGGGTTGCCGAACCGGCTCTCCACCCCTTTTATACGGGCCTGCCACGACTGGGCCATGGGCCGCCGCAGGCCGTCACCCCGCCTTCAGGCCGAGGGCCTCGGCGCCAAGCCGACCAAGCCGCTGCGGGCCGCCGGCACCGCCTGCAGGCCGGGCCAGAGGCCGCTCGCCTGGGCCACCACAGGCCGCCGCAGCAAGCTGGGCTTGGTCAGTGGCCGGCGCATGCTGGAAGTGCCCTATAATTCATGTTTCTTTATAATTTTCATTTCAGCAGTAGTATTATTAATAAGCACATGTTTTGCTAATTTATTTTATGCAAGAACATCAGTTATTTTCATGATTGTTGTTGCTTTATATCTGCTGAATATTGTCACTGTAATATATTTTGTGGTTTGATTATTTTATATTACAATGGCATTGGTAATTCTATTATGTATTTTTGGCATATGTGGTGCACCCAATCCCCCTTAGCACCACATACATATTACATTTGTGACTTTGATTATTGATTATTGTTTGGTATATGTTGGTGCCTCCAAACCCCCTACTTTGCACCAACATATAGGTTACACTTGTAGTTACATAATAGATTGGAGTATGTTGGTGCATTCAAACCACAATCTTGCACCACATATAGGTTAAATTTGCTAGTTTAAGTTAGTGGCAATTTAACAAAGTTCCTCATAGAATAATCAAACTTTAATCATTATATGATTATAGGATTAAAATTGCAATATAAATATCTTGGTTATTTTTGGTTAAATTAACACAAGGTAATGGAGTCTATGGCATTGGCTGCATTTAATTCCTTGAGAATTATTCTGCCCTGAGACCGTGCTTAGGCAGCAAAATATTTGCCTACTATAGAGATCTACTCTTTGTCTTTGACATCGAGATTATCTGCCTTGTGTATATCAAAACTTATGATGATTAAATTGTATGGTCTACACATTAATGTGACTACCTACAATAATCCAAAACTATGATAAGATAAACACTTATAAAATATTGCATTTTCAGATTACAACATTACCATATTGATTTTGATTTTTACCTTAATTGTAAATTCATTCAATCAATGGTCTGTCACATGTTGTGGATATTGACTTCAGAGGAGTTTATTGAACTCGCTCTTGATGGCATCAATATCCCACATGGACAATGGACATTAATAATTGGTTTTATCCCATAAACTACTAGAAGAGTTTAATGACCCTCACTTAGGGGTTATTTATTATAGATCAAAGAAATTATGCCTTGTTGTTATTAAGGTACTACATCCATCAAGATTATCGATAAAAATATCTTATGGAAGGAAGTGCACTTACTTTATGGCATACTCTTCATGAGTATTATGAACAATAAAGTAGATCATGTCTTTAAGACTAGGATCCTATTGTTCATACAATTTACTTCCAATGATGGAAGCAAAAGGCCCCATGTGCAACTGAGTAGTGACAACGAGAACCACATATTGACACAATAAAGTCATATAAGTGGTTGTATTTAGCAGAATGCTAAACAATGTCATACTCTTAAACTCAAGGTTGATCTATATCAAACAGAAATGGATAACAGGGGGAGCTAAGAATTAATATTTGAAGGGGTTTTCAATCTTAAATTTAAAGCTCCCGAGGAAGTTTCTAATGTCCATCAAAATACGTTGTAACACTTGTCATAACTATTGTGAGTATCATTTTGATAAATTTGATACTTGACAATATTTATGGATTTCTATATATTAGACAAAAATTCTATCAAATTCTTGTCATATATAGATTGTACGGGAATCATCCCAATAGGGATTGATATGTTCCTAATGGACATTTGTGTTTTCATAGAGAAACACAAACAGACGACATTAGATATGGCACATAAGTAATGAGATATGTCTCATTTTGGTTGTATTATGCATACAACTATCCCCGTACAACATGTTGCGCATAAGAATTTTTCACAAGGTTGATCCATTCAAGGTTTGGAATGATCAATTTGGCCATCCAAAGAGATGCGTGAAAAATTAATAGCAATTCTTTTGGTCAGTATTTTCCCAAAGTATGGATACGGTAACTACCACAGAAATTTTTTTAAGACCCTCTTATCTTAAAATCAGATTGACTTAGATTCCTAGATCATATTCGAAAGAATATTTTGAGTCCGACACAAAGATTGTCTGGACAGTTCAGGCATTTCATGGTTATATAGATACATCTATGAGATGATCTAGAGTGTGGAAGTTTCCACACTTAGCCATGCATTTGGTAGATAGTGGCTCTTGTTATGAGCATTATCCTAAACACTATTAAACTTTTGTACCTTCAATGACGATTGTTGGGTATAATAAGAGTTTAGTTACATATCCAAATGGATAATTTGGAATCTATAAGTATGACATTGATGTCATCGCAGGACCACTATTAGTAAATTGCTATATGCCAACTTCATGTTGGAGTCAGGTAGACTTACACACTCCTGACTTATGATTAACTGCATACCCCATATGCATTTAGTACGTAGGAATCCATGAAGATTTCCTATTTGCGTAAGATTAGACTACGTTGTATACGTACCAATCTCACCACCGCAGCATACATTGATGGGTTCACACAGGATCAATCTGAGATTTCAATCTCCGTCGATTGTTCAATATCTAGATCTCTTGGAGAGGATCTATTTACAACCCGTATGTTGGTTTTCGTATAAATGAGCTTTTCCAGGCATTAGGGGGAGATTAGTAGTACCATATATAATGCCCGGAAAATATTTGGAATGCATAAAGCATTTCAAGCTCAGGATCACGTACTAAATAAAATGAATTAATGGTTTGCATAATATTGCAAACAAACTGCCAAATGCATTTACTGATTGTTAATCTGCTGCAAGTACGAGCCAGAAAGAATAGTGGTACTAAGTGAAACCACTCGACTCCCAATTGCAAATAAGAGGGGGAGAAGTATGGCCATAAAGTAGGATTACTCATGCTAGCAATAGAAGGCTTTCCTTCTAACATAGTAAATGCAGGTCAACCTATGGTTGGCAACACCTTGTAGGTAAATATTGATTATTACCCAATGGATGAATGTCATTCACAAACCTAGCTCGGAGGTGCACCAAAATACTGATGCTGGGATATCGGAAAGCCCTGACTCTCGTTTTGGGAAATTGCGATAAGTCATTCAGGGTATATTGAGTTTAGATAACTGGAAGATTATATCATATAAAGGCTACATGTCGCGACACATACTTCTCTGAATAAATTGTATACAATATTCCAAGTTATCCAGTTAATAAGACCTAGGCAGAGTGCTTTGTCACTCTTACTGGAACTTGTTGAGTTATACAAACAGAGATAGTCTTGCTCACCAGAAAAAAAGGAGTTATGAGCTATAAAGCTAACACCTCATGTACCTTTACTGTGGGTACAAAGTGTTTTCATCCTAGGATGGACTGAGAACAACGTGGTGGTGAGATATAAAGCAAGACTAGTAGCACAAGGGGTTTACGCAAAGCCCAGAGCATTGTTTTTCAATACAATTATTCTCCATAGTAAGTTATAAATTTCCGATACTAACTTTGATGGGCAATACAAAAGCATCTATCTTTGCAGTTGATAGGTGTAGTGATTGCATATAATCACTTGATTTGGTATGTTTGTGAACCTTCCGGAAAGGAGTTCACATACCAAACCCTCATACATAAAAGCGCAACACATATTGTGTATTGCTTAAGTCAATATATGGCTTAAAGCAGTTAAGTCGAATATGGTACAATCAACTTTGTGTGTATTCCTTAAATTGAAGGGATACAAGATTGATTACACGAGGTGTTCATTTTGGAGTCCTTTGATTGGATTTTCCTAATATTATATGATTGTCAACAAAGGTATATGCTATATCATCTAGTTTTCCCCACCGGGGTTTTTTGGAAGATGATATTTGGAGCATATTGACCATATGTTCAAGGTGTTTTTAGACTAAGACTTTGGGTTTGTCTCAAAGAGTCTAACAACATTGGTGATTGTATATCATGGTGTTTCTCCTTGTTTTCCCATTGGGTTTTAAGGAGTTTTTGCCTGATATACCGGTACTACTTTGGTTTTAATGGCATATAATTATACAATAGGGTTTCTCCTCAATTTTCCCCAGGTTTTTTGGAGGAGTTTTTCCCACATTTTGGATAAACAAAATGGTTTCTCCTCATATTTTTCCTACAAGGTTTTTAGAGGAGTTTTCACCATATTTGGATTTTTTTTTTGAGAATGAAGGACATATTTTCAAGATTGAAGAATATATTTTCAAGAATGAAGGACAAGGAATATTAGAAGCGTACATGAAACAAATTGATCAAGGGGGAGTGTTAGAATAGGATAATTAGTGATCAATTAGCAATTAGTTATGTCATTAGTAAAAGACACCCATTCACGAAGAGGCACCTATTCGGTAGGGGTGTGTCCCTCCGAAAGGACATGTTCATGCCTCTTCCCCATATATAAATATGTAAACCAACACTTCATTCATTCAATCAATACAATCACAGATTCATTCTCTCAATCAGTTCTCATTTACATTGAAGCATAGATTATTCTCAACACATTCCATGAAGTATGCTATCGGAAGTGGCTGTACGCGGCTAACCCGCGTTGTCCAAGGGTGCCGCAATGCCCGCAACAGAGCAGAGAATGTGCCGTGCATGGCGAACCCTAGCCGCTGAGACCTCATCGCCGTCCGGGGTCCGGCCGTCCCCTCCGCCACAATCTGTCACTAGCTTCTCCGCCGCCCGTCGTAGTTATTGTAACATCAAATGTTAGAACACTAATTAAGGGTATTAAACATGCATTAATGGCAAAACTCATTCCATAACCCCTGGGTAACTTCGCGAGACGAATCTAATGAGCCTAATTTGGCCATGATTAGACAACGTCATGCTACAGTGAACAATTTCTAATGATGGATTAATTAGGCTTAATAGATTCATCTCGTGATTTTCCGTCCATCCGTGTATTTAGTTTTATAATTAGATCATGTTTAGTCCTCCTAATCTTCAGTTTAACATTGCTACAGTAAATTTCGCAAATTTTCTCACCGAACTAAACAGGCGCTTAATCTCTCGCCCAACTCTCTGTGTGCCCTGCTGCGTGGCTTCTGACCATTGTAGGCTCCATGCATGCAGTGTCCGCGGCGCTCCTTCTCCAACATCAACAGCAATTATTAAATTCAGTTCAGGGGGTGTTCAATTCCCCAATAAATTTTTCACCAAAATTTTCCCAAGAGAATCTTACATGCATAGAGTAGTAAATGTGTGTTAATAACAAAACCCATTACATAACCCTAGGTAACTTTGCGAGACGAATCTAATGAGCCTAATTAGACCATGATTTGCAACAGTGATGCTACAGTAACAATCTGCTAAACATTCACTAATCATGGATTAATTACCATCATTAGATTCGTCTCGCAATTTTCAGGCGAGATCTATAATTAGTTTTATTATTAGTCTACATTTAGTACTCCTAAATGGTAAGATTCTCTTGCAAAATTTTTCACCAAAATTTTTTCACGAAATTGAACACCCCCTCAGTAATCTATCACTACGAAAGCATAGGCCCTTACTCTCAAGCAATTATTAACTCTAGTAGGAGTTTACCAAGGCCATATTCAGGCCTTGTTAAGTTGCCTCTACTTTTCAAACTTTTTTGAACTTAGGGAATCTTATATGCATGGAGCAGTAAACGTATGTTAATGACAAAACCCATTTCATAACCCCCGGGTAACTTCGCGAGACGAATCTAATGAGCCTAATTAGGCCATGATTAGACAACGTCGTGCTACAGTAAACAATCTCTAATGACGGATTAATTAGGCTTAATAGATTCGTCTCGCGATTTCCCGTCCATCCATGTAATTAGTTTTATAATAAGATCATGTTTAGTCCTCCTAATCTTTAGTTTAAAATTGCTACAGTCAAGTTTGCAAACTTGACTCCACGAACTAAACAAGGCCTCAGTTGCATCAACTTTTCAAACTTTTCACTATTCACCTGTCACATCAAATGTTAGGACACAAATTAAGGGTATTAAGCGTGGATTAATGACAAAACCCATTCCATAACCCTGGGTAATTTCACGAGATGAATCTAATGAGCCTAATTAGGCCATGATTAGACAACGTCGTGCTACAGTAAACAATCTCTAATGACGGATTAATTAGACTTAATAGATTCGTCTCGCGATTTCTCGTCCATTCGTGTAATTAGTTTTATAATTATATCATGTTTAGTCTTCGTAATCTTCGATTTAAAATTGCTACAGTAAAGTTCGCAAACTTTCCTCCACCAACTAAACAAGCCCTAAACCTCTAGAATGCAACTGTTTAGAAAGTTTGCTAAACTCAATCAGTACAGTAGTAAAATAGTATCCATTTCAGGCATTGAGTGAAATGCATATTTCTCATATCTGGATCACAGCAAAATACAGTGATGGTCTGGTAAGCCTGCTGCAGGTACAAACACATGTGAACTAGTTGCCTGAAATTTGCGTACCAACACTGACAAAGGGCTGCATTGTTCTGTGCTTTCTATTAAAAAAAAAACAGGGCCAGCAATGGTCTTTCGGCTAAACCAAAGGACAGTTGTTCCACAACTAATGTTTCTCCTTTCTTCATTTACAATAGATTTTGAATCTGGTAGACCTGCTGCAAGTACAAACACATAGCATATTTCCTTGGTTGTAGCATTAGTTGGCAATTGAGTTGAAGTAACACCTTTACATCTGGTTCACTATTAAGTGTGATTGTATCAGTATATTATTTTCCATTATAGCAAATTAGCAATGTCTTCAGAAGTGTGATCGTTTCTCTGTTTGTGTGGTCAAACTTCTCCATGCTTCATAAATGACAACTAGAATGGCATTTTTATCACACCATGTTTATTTATAGTTTGTACTTCTGGCAGCCACATTTTCTTTAGATCTAACAATTATCATAGTTCAGCATGAGATGCTCATGTATGATCAACAAGCCTTGATCTGACAATAATTTGCTCTCTATTTTTTTTGGCAGAAATAGATCTCTTAATGTTCTTGTCATTGTTTTTTAATTTCAGGTTTTTTTTTTCTGTTTTTGCGGAAATAGATTAAGTAGCGAGTTGATTAACTGCGGCTTCGTTTTGCATTTGAGATGCAAAGCATCCCAGCAGAGAGCGGCGTCATGCGGGCTGCCGCAACGCCCGCAAAAAGCAAGCCGCGGCATGCGGGCTGCCGCATACGCCCGCTACAGAGCTTGCGGCTCGTGCCGTCGTGCGGACGCGGGGCGGGCAGCCGCAAACCGCCCCGCCTGCAACTCTACTAAGTATGACAGAGCCGATCGCCGCCTCCTCTTCTTGTTCATTCCTATCACTATCAGCATAAACATGATCTTGTATAGCCTAAACATCAGTACACCTTCTTTCTAATCCACATTTTTTTTGCCAGTATGTATCCACCAATAATGCAGCTTGACAATTAATACTTCATAATATCTGTCACTTAATCTTGATACCAAAACATTATGCTAATTAACATGAAAAGTCATAGTGACAGTCCAATAAATAAAGGAGCTGGTCTACATATACAGACATGCCACAAAAAGGAAAACACCAGGTGTGCTACTTTGCCGACTCTGCTCATCCTGAATGCCTGATCGATCTGCAAATAACAAAAAGGATCATGGATATAGTTGAACGGATGTGTAGCAGATATACTTGAATTTGTCCATGTGTTATGGTAGATTATTAAGCACAAACTGAACAAGACTTATAATCTTTTTTAAACACTACGGTGCCCGAAAATCTACTGTCTTGGTTGAAGTTTGCAAGTGTAAAATTGAATAGCACATACAGACGGGTAGAAAGAGATGCATATGCGTGGTCCTTGGGTTTGAGCAGAATGGTTGATGGAGGCATAATTTCACCCATCAATGTGGCACCCCCATTGGATGCAGATGCGATCATCTGTATGTTATGTTTGTCTTCTTGGCCAAGGGATTGCTGGAAGGACCATGGTCAGGGAGAGAAGGAAAAAGGGAAATTCAGAGAGCATTTCTGGTCTACTCGTTCTTCTACTAGCAGCAATGTTGCGAATAGCGGGCTATGGATTTTAGCGGCACCCTGCCAAAAAGGCTATCGGGGCAATAGCGGGGCTATAACATTTAGCGTTTTGCACAAAACCACCAAAATTCATCATATCTTTGCACATGTTTAACCAATTTTAGCACATATTTGAGTGCATTACATAAGCAAACATGAGAAATAAGGTAAAACACACAAGATAGATCACAATTACAAGTTAATAATACACGAGAACATAAATTGAGTTCATAACTTCATCAATTTATGACTTCATGCCATCATTGTGGCTATTGCCCGCTATAGCGCATGTCAAATAGCAGGGCTATTGCTTGTTATAGCGCATTTAGCGGCCATAGCCCTAAAATAAGTGATAGCGTTGCGGCACCTCTCTCCGGGGGCTAGCCCCGCTATAGCGGGCTATTTGCAACATTGACTAGCAGAGCCATACTTTCTGCGAACACTCAAAAACTTTTGATGCTGGCAGAGTTAATCCTTCAGTGATGATCAGGATGCTAATAAGCTACACTAGATTACTAGTTGACACACAGACACAGTAGACCAGATCATCGCCCGACGTGCACGCAGGCCACAGGCACTTGTTTGGTGGAATGGAAGCTGGAAGCAACTGCACTGCATCTGTCGCTTTTTTTTTTGTCTGATCCAGCCGCTGACAGTGACAAATTATCATATCAATTCTGGACTGGAAAATGTGAGGCACAAAACAACAAGATCGAAAAGTTCTCGCGTGCCAAAAAAAAATATATTTTTGTCTTGTCTTGGATCTTGCTTCACCTAACACAGATGAATTGGAGAAGACTTGTGAACTCGTGGGCATGTATCTCCTCTTTTCCCCCAGGTGGCCAGATGTGCTGCTGTATCTGCATGCCGCGCCCCGCCGGGGCTGGTGGTTAATTCCTCACCAACGAAGTGTGTGGTAGGTGGAGCATGGACGATCGGTCGCTTGCATAGTTGCATGGGGCCATGCAGTATGCAAATGGACCATTCTTTCTTGGTAACGGATCAGGTACAAACCAACCTCTTCGTGCAAACCGTGCAAACTCTAATCTGGGCCACACGATGTTGATCCAAGGGGGGCGCAGAGGAGGTGGGAGGGGTGATTTGCAAAAGCGCCTCTAATCACACTTTTGCAAATCACCCCTCCCACCTCCCCTTTGCGCCCCTTGGATCAACATCATGTGGCCCAGATTAGAGTTTGCACGGTTTGCACGAAGAGGTTGGTTTGCACCTAATCCGTTGCCTTCTTTCTTTGACACACACACTCTTTATGTAACACTCCTGTGTTGATTGAGATTACTAAATCCTGTCTTGGATAATCTTGCAAGATTATTAAGGATTAATTAGTGATTAGTGAGGTCAAATTAAAAAGGAGAAAATGGGATTTTGGAAGAAAGGTTTGAGTTTGAATTTTTGGATCAAATTAAAGGCCTTGTAGTTTCCAATCTAAGCAAAATCAGCCAACAAGCTGTTGACGCGGAAAATCGGCAGTCGTATCCTCAGCGATCAACACAACAAGGCCAGGGAGATCTGCTTTACTCCGGTGCTGGTCCTGCACTTTGTCCAGGTTCGCGGCGTGCCAGTCAATTTGACCTGTAATTGACAAGGGAATAAACAGTTAAATTACTCTTTGATTGTGCCGGCTCTATTCCAGACAGCAAATGCACGTTGGAATTATCCATGACCCAATCGGACTTGTATCGGCCGATGCCAATTGGACCTCAAAATCGGACTTCATAGATGACATCAATCGGACCAATATAATCGGACCTCAATCAGGTCATCGAATCGGACCTCAGAATCGGACCAATCAGAATCGGACCTTGATTAATGTAACAGATCAGCCTTTGAATAATAAAATAGAGCATAAAATATGGCCGATATACTGTTCACCTATCTTAACTGCTCAACTGCTGCTTCTAACAGATCTAATACAAGATAGTAGTCTTACAGCTAATCTAGATGCAAAATTAACGGATCGGCTATGCCTTTGAACAAGATATTAAGTAATCAAAGTAGAGCCGATACGTCGTCCACCTTGCCTAGTTGACAGTATAGTTCATCTCATCGGACCATCTAACTTGCCAATCTAACCAGAACTGTTTCGACACGGTTTCACAGATGGATGCAGCGCACATACTCCAGCTATGATCGGACCAGATAGCTAAACAATCAAACTCGACTCACCAACAGAACAACTAAACAAGATGCTCGCACGTGTAATTAATCAGATTAAAGCAAATAAGCAATAAAACGGTAACAAGATCGTTCCAATATTCAAAGCTGTCTTTGAATAATCAAGAGAAATCTAGCTCCGACGCAGGGAATCTAAATCAAACTCTACACTCAAAGAACAACCAGATTAAGCTGTAAAGACGAATCGGACCTAGAACGATGTTGTAAGATAAGTATTGCTCAAATCGGACTAAAACCAATGCTCATAGCTGTTGAAGAATCAGATTAATTCACATGGCGCAGATCTAAATCAATCTAGCAACTCCAAACAGCCGCATAAGCTGTCTTCTAATAATCAAGAGAAATCTAGCTTCGACGCAGGGAATCTAAATCAAACCCGAAAACTAGAAGAACAACTCGATAAACGATTAATCACTGAATAATCAAGAGAAATCTAGCTCCGACGCAGGGAATCTAAACTAATCTTGACAATCCAAAGATAAATCGGTTGAACAGCATAAACGAGAAAGGGCGATGCGCCTCAATTCAAAGCTTATACTAATTCGATAAGTTGACAATCTTACTGGTAAGCCGGAGATCGAGAACTGATGCAGCCCGTTCACCAATGAGTTCGTCGAGATCTACTCTAACCTACTCCTAGGGTTTTGGCGTGAAGCCGGGTTGTATTGATTGTGTGAATAATCTTTTTACAATGGACGAGGGTTTATATTTATACCCTGGTCATAAAGAGTCCTGATCGGACTTGACTAACTTGTAGATAAAGTAAACTAAATCTAATATAGAATGGGACTCTCAGTACCCCTTCAAAAAGGAAATAGCCCCCGCATCTGATACGCTTTCCTTTTAGCCGACACGCCCTTCTCCTTTTATCCGTCATCGGATCGGACTTCTACTTTATCAGACTCCTCTCCCCGCATCGGCTTCCTTCTCTGTCACATTTGGCTTTGACCAGTCAACGGGCCCACTGCTCAGTTCCAGCGCTGCTATGTCACCATCTGACTCAGCACTCCCGGTGCGAAAATCCGGTGTCAACACATGTCCCCCAATTTTGGGATAAAATATCTTTTATTTCAAAATTCGTATCTGTCATCATAACTCCTTCACCGATTTTCGTGCCGAAACTTCCCATCCTTGCACTGTGCGGTTCCTCGATTTTCAGGCCACAGCCGTTTTCTCCTTATAAAAACCCCCGCTGGCGGCTACGCTGTTCACCCCTCCTTCTTCGTCAAGAATCTGCACTGCTCATCCTCTTTCTTTTTCTCCGAGCGACCATTCGCATTCATTCAAGCCCAAACCAAAATCCGCTCAAATGGCCGAATCATCCTCCATGGGTGCCCTCCAGTCTTCCGCATCCGCTTCCCTCTCCGCATCTGCTCCGGCAGGTTCATCATCTGCTGCGCTCTCTACCATGGCGGCGGCGACAACATCAACCACGGCGGCGACCATGACGTCGACAATGGCGGCGGCAGCGAGCTCTTCGTCCCTTTCTTCAACAATAGCAGCAGCAACGACCTCGACAGCGGCGGCGGCAATAAGCTCCTCAGCAGCAGAGGCCATGACCTCGACGATGGCGACGGTAACGAGCTCTTCAGCGGCGGCAGCCATGACCTCGACGATGGCGGCGGTGTCAAGCTCCTCAGCGGCGGCAGCAGCGAGTTCCTCAGCCCCTTCTTCTTCGGCACCTGCAGTATCAATGGGAGAAGCACGCTGCCCGATCCCAGAGGTATCCGAACTCATCCTCATTTCGCATTCCAAACATTCGGGCCTTTCAAACTGGTTTTTATTTCACATTTCTCCTTTTAGGCCATCCGTGCTCAAACCCTAATCCCTGTGCGCGATGTCCAAGGGGCTTATCTTCTTGGTCCGATGGGAGACCCGGACCCTACTGAGTTCATCAATCTGGAAACCTTGCGCATCCCATTCAAGGCCTCTGGACTCGACATCGAGGATTGGAAAAATGCATTCCGCTCTTGGCCGACAGTTCTCCTGTAACATTCCGTGTTGAAAATTGTGGATTTAAAAATTTTTGTTTGAATTGATTGCTTAAACCTAGGAGTGTGTTCTCTCTTTCCTCTAATAAACTCTTAGTAAAAATAAATTGTGCTTTTAATTGTAAATAGGGAAATTAATTGTTTGTGTGATTTGGCTTTTGTTTGGTTTCAAATTGTTGTGTGTGAATTGGTATTTGAAATTCTATTTCAAATACAAATTCAAATGCTAACTAATCTAACTATCCTTTCTTGGGCCTAATCTCCTAACCTGTCTTGGACCCAAACTCTTAAAACCCTACATGTCGGCCCGACCCATTTTCCCCTCTTCTCCTTTTCCTTTATCCACGCAGGCCCAACCAACGGCCCAGCAGGCCAGTCCAGCAACCCGGCCCACCAGCACCTCCCCGCGCCCTTCTTCCTTCTGTCTCTGCCGTGCGGGCCCGGCCACCACAGCGCCTTCTTCCTCCGCACGCTCCTGCCTCACGCGCGCCGCGACGCCTCTCCCCGCATCGCGACAAGCACCGCCCCGCCCCCACGCGGGACGCCGAGACCGCCCCCAACCGCTCCCCCTTGGCGCCCACGCAAGCCGCGCGCCCACGGCACCCACCCCGCCCCAGCCTGGCCGCCAGCCGTGCCCAACCCTTTTCCTCCTCCCCCACGCAATCTTCCTCTACTTAATTCCCCCCCTTTCCTCTCTGATCTCCAAAGATCCACCGCGGGCGGAGCCCTGTCTCACCAGTCCACCACCAAAATTGAAGACGAGGAGGAGTAGAAGGGAGCCAGGAAGAAGTGAATCGAGAGGAGGAGGCCGTCCGCGAAGAGCCACGGCGTCGACTCCACTGCACCGGCCGCATCTCGTCACCGCCACATCGACGCCGCAGGACGACGGGGAGCACTGCCCGGGAGGCCGCACCACGAGAACTGCGTCGAGCTCGGCCACGACTTCACCTTCGCCTTCCTGTTAGCCTTATTCCCATCTCAACCCGTCTCTCTCTGTTGCTCTGTTCGGCCGTCGCGCCGCCATGGAAGATCGTGGGAGCTCTGCTCCGCTTGTTGTCTGTGCAGTCCGGCCTTCGTGCCGCGTTCATCCTCTGCAGGTTCACGGCACGCGCATCTCCCTTCTCTGTTCCTCTCGCTGCTCTGCTCGCCGCCGTCGCGACGCTGCTGCTCCGCCCTCCCTTGCTCTTTCTGTTGAACGCATACACGAGCCGCCCCGATTCCGCCACCGTTCTGCTTGCTCTGCTCTGTTCCGATCACCGCCGTCGGCCACCATCCTCTCAACAGGAACACGTACACGCACACATGGCTGCCCTGCACCACCCCAGAATCGCCCGTCGCCGAGCCGAGGATCCCCGTCCGCTCTGTCCGCCGCCGATCGGACTCGCCACACGGAAGACCACACCAACTCGACGCCACACAAGCCACAGTGGATCCCAGCGATGTCTTGTGTCATTGACGACTGGACCCTACCTACCCCATCCCATTTCTCTATGACACGCGGACCCCACCTGCAGCCTCCTCTCTCTCTCATAACTCACTTCCCACAGCAAGTGGCCATGGGCCGAATCAGTCTCGGCCCACGAAACCCATGCCCGCATTGAAGCCCAGCTAGATCCCAACCCACCAGAGAAATCAGCCCGAGCTGGCCCATC
>CM014270.1:59447214-59465533 GCA_004135705.1 Alloteropsis semialata
GCAGCGCACATACTCCAGCTATGATCGGACCAGATAGCTAAACAATCAAACTCGACTCACCAACAGAACAACTAAACAAGATGCTCGCACGTGTAATTAATCAGATTAAAGCAAATAAGCAATAAAACGGTAACAAGATCGTTCCAATATTCAAAGCTGTCTTTGAATAATCAAGAGAAATCTAGCTCCGACGCAGGGAATCTAAATCAAACTCTACACTCAAAGAACAACCAGATTAAGCTGTAAAGACGAATTGGACCTAGAACGATGTTGTAAGATAAGTATTGCTCAAATCGGACTAAAACCAATGCTCATAGCTGTTGAAGAATTAGATTAATTCACATGGCGCAGATCTAAATCAATCTAGCAACTCCAAACAGCCGCATAAGCTGCCTTCTAATAATCAAGAGAAATCTAGCTCCGACGCAGAGAATCTAAATCAAACCCAAAAACTAGAAGAACAACTCGATAAACGATTAATCACTGAATAATCAAGAGAAATCTAGCTCCGACGCAGGGAATCTAAACCAATCTTGACAATCCAAAGATAAATCGGTTGAACAGCATAAACGAGAAAGGGCGATGCGCCTCAATTCAAAGCTTATACTAATTCGATAAGTTGACAATCTTACTGGTAAGCCGGAGATCGAGAACTGATGCAGCCCGTTCACCAATGAGTTCGTCGAGATCTACTCTAACCTACTCCTAGGGTTTTGGCGTGAAGCCGGGTTGTATTGATTGTGTGAATAATCTTTTTACAATGGACGAGGGTTTATATTTATACCCTGGTCATGAAGAGTCCTGATCGGACTTGACTAACTTGTAGATAAAGTAAACTAAATCTAATATAGAATGGGACTCTCAATACGCCTTCAAAAAGGAAATAGCCCTCGCATCTGATACGCTTCCTTTTTAGCCGACGCGCCTTTCTCCTTTTATCCGTCATCGGATCGGACTTCTACTTTATCGGACTCCTCTCCCCGCATCGGCTTCCTTCTCTGTCACATTCGGCTTTGACCAGTCAACGGGCCCACTGCTCAGTTCCAGCGCTGCTATGTCAGCATCTGACTCAGCACTCCCGGTGCGAAAATCCGGTGTCAACACAAGCGTATAAGAGAAATTGAAGCTTAATTACCATCACCAAGAGCTACATTTGGAGTTTTAAAAGTTTACATGTGAAACATGGAGAAAAAGTGGCTTGAAGGTGACTGTTTCAAAAGGCAATGCTAACTGCACTTTTTCTGAAAATGGACGGTTAAAAAGGGGCAGATTCAGGGCAGTTTACCTTCTAATCCAGGAAGAATTAGCTCAAGGTCACATTGAAGAAAATGTAGCTCTATGTATAGGCTACAACTTTTATATTTGGGGTTTTGAAAGTTTACATTCAAAATGTGGAGAAAAATTGGTTTGAATCTGCTGGTTTTCATAAGGTTCAGCAAGTGCCGGATTTAGGGCTGAAGTTCAGTGGTCCCTATCTTGAAATCCGTTGAGAAATAGACCAAAGTCATATTAGAGAAAATGGAGTCTGATGTTTGGTCTACAACTTTCATGCTTTGAGCTCCAAGAGTTTACATATCAGATTTGTAGGAAAAGTTGAGTCAAGTTGTTGGTTTGAACGAGTTTCAGAAATCTGACGCGAGTTCAGTTAATGTTCAGTTATCGGGCTGATCTTCAGAGCTCTTGATCTCCATTTTTGGTTGAGTTTTGGAACAAGGTTGTATAAGGGAAATCATAGCTGGATGTATACTCTACAGGTTTTAGTTTGGGAGAATGTTTGGTCGACAAGTAAAATGAAGAGATCCAGAAGGGTTTTGGGGTCGGGTTCAGGCTGGTTTTCAGTTCGGGCGCAGCAGAGCCTCGCCGTCGCCGCCGCCCACCGCTCTTGGCCGCGCGCCAATCTTCGCGCACGCCACGCACCGGTGCGGGCAAGGGACAGCACAAGGACGGTCGCGCGTGGACGGGGTTAAGCTCGGCAAGCTGAACGTGCTCCGTTTCTCTGTTTTCCGGTTGCAGTTCGCCGCCGTCCAGGAAGCCCGTCGTCATCGTTGCTCTTCCTTTCAATCCTCTTCGTGAACAACAGCTTTAGGATAGCCTCTGCCTCGCCAACCAGTTGGTGTTCAGCATCCTTGCCCACAACCGCCGCACCACCGTTCGTCGTTCTTGGGCAACCGCCGCCGACCCTGTTTTCCGTCGAGCCCACGGTGAGCTTCACCCTCCGACCGTTCTCGTCGCTGTCTAACCCCCTAGATAGGTTTCTGAGGTTCTTGCGCAGCTCGTTGTGGGACTTGTGGCCCTGTTCCGCGCCCTGCTTGGCCGGAACGCCCTTGCGCCGCCGCGGCCATCAGTCGGTCCGCCGTCGCCGCAAGAGTGAATGCAAGGGAGCCATCCTTTAGAGCTCGTTTTAGCGAGAGCGCAGCGTGTCCTAGGTGGAGTAGGATCTCGAGGTGTCGTTTGTTGGCTTGGAGAGGGAGTTCTTGGGGGTTTTGGAGCGCCGCCACCGGGGCCGTGGTTTGCCGCCGCCGCAGTTGCCTTCCAAGGGGAGGGGAGGTTCGGCCGGATTTGGATCCGTCGTGGTAGAACGTCGAGCCGTGGGATCCGTGAAGGCTGAGGGCCTCGCCGCCGGCAAGATTGGTCGTCGGCCGGGCCGGTTGTTGCCCGCGCTCAGGCGCGAGCGCGCGGGTGAGCACGCGTGACGCAGCGAGGAGGGAGAAGGGGCGGTGCTGGGCTGGGCCGGCTGCCGCCGAGCGGTGCTGGCCGGGCCCTGGTGCCGCCTGGCAGTAGAGAGGATAAGAGGGAAACGGGCCGGGCCGGCTGGGAGGAAAGAAGGAAAAGGAAATGGAAAAGAGAAATGGGCTGGGTCCAGGAGTCGGCCCAGTGGAGGAAAAGTTGGGCTGCGGGTTGAATCAAGAAAAAGTAGGGGTTTTTCTGCAAAATTGGGGAGATTTAGGTTTTATTAGGTTTTTAATGTTTTTAGAAATGCATTTCAATAGGAATAATACTTAGTAATGCATATCTTTTTGTAGGAAGCTCTAAAATTAATGAAATAAATTTTATTGCAATAGTTGCATTTTTCTTTAAGCATCTAGATTATTGTTTAGTATATTAGATGTTTTATAATTATTATCCTTGATTTTAGGATGGGTTTAAGGGTTTAATTAAATAGAAAATAGGCTTTTAATTAGTTATTCTATTGCTTATAATCCTTGATTATGCTAGTTAATTCTTTTATGCTAATTAGGTTTTTAATCAAAGTTTAGTGTGGTTAAGGGTCTCTAATTTAATTCTTCCATGTTTTTGCATCATATCGTGTAGACCGGGATCCGTTGCAGCCCGAGTTGGTGGAGGTCCACGACGACGTCTAGGAGGGGGACGAGGTGGTGTTCGAGGCGGAAACCGAAGCCGTACTGCAAGCCCCAGAAGCCCCTATTGCTGCAGAGCTGGAGATCTGTGAGCCAGGCAAGCCCCGGAGCATACCCGTCCCAGTACTAACTTAACTGCTATTGATATGATTGAGCCCATGTTTGTGCATTAGATTAGGATAGAGTGAATCCTATTTTAGTACATAATCCATCCTTGTTTAGAGCATCTCTGCCACCTTTTCAAAAAGATAGAGTAGAGTTGCTTAGACCTGCTCACAATAGTAAGTCAGGTGTTATCCCAATCACCTGCCAGTAGGTAAGGTAGGCATTAGAGGGCTAAATCTGTTTAGTAAGTCTTTGAAAGTATTGGACAGGACATATGGTTGATGATTAAGTAATATGTTGGACGTTTTGGTAGTTGAGTTGGTCCTGCCCATTGGATAAGTCCAGGAGTTGCTGTGGTCTGCCTGTGGTCAAGCTTTGAACGTACTGGACACATACCGGTATAGGGAGCCGGGAAACTGATGTACTTCTGTGGTATTAACGGTTGAACTGTGACTCACCATGTTTGGCGAGGAATGTTGGCGGGGTCGTAGTCAGTAACCCACATGCCTTTGCCCGAGCACTGTGTAGGGAATGGGGATGCGACCCCGGACTATGTGGGCACAGTTCAAGCAATAGTGGCCGCAGCGGGAAATGTAGCTTCGTGTGGCCTTCCGGGGGCACGCACGCGGCGTGTGATCTAGGTTTTTCCCTGCAGGGTTTGAAATCGATTGGAATCGCCGAGTGTCACGGTTTTGATACATGCTTGATCCTGACAGATAGTTTATTGCATGTTTTTGTAATGTTCAGCTCTCATATTTGCCATGCCTTGGTTTTCCTCCTGTTGGCAGCACTGATTGGCTCACCTAGCTGAATTGGATTTTACCTTGTAAATTTAATTTTGGTAATTAGAACAATAACTTAATAAGCTATGCCTTGCTAGAGTCTGTTGTTTCTGTTAACTTCAAAGCCATGCATGCCCTTGTTGTCCTTTAGTTTAGTTTGTCGGGTAAGTCTCGCTGAGTACCCTTGTACTCAGGGTTCTTTGACCCCTTGTTGCAGCTGAGCCCGAGGAGTAGGATGTTGCTGGCGCCGTGGTCGTCCGTGGACTCAGTCATGTCAGGACACGACATGATCTGATGTTAGTTTGTTTAATTACCTTGTTAAACTGTTGCTGAACTTAGAACCTGTGTAATATTTAAATTTGAGCTACTCTGGTGTGTATAAATCTTACCTGTCTGTGTTGTATATTTTACCTGTGCAATATCTGTGATGCTTCCTCTGGTGTTGGGATCCTGAGTATTTGTGATGAGACAGCTGACAGTGAACAATGGATGGAACCCTGGACTTATGCTGACCTAGGTGTGTGACGTGTTAGTGTTTCACACTACAGATCACATCTGAGTCAGTTTAAGTAGGGCTGTTCCGTCACAGCTGGTATCAGAGCTTATATCCTGAGGACATCACATGTGTTGAGTCGAACCCAGTTAGAGTGCCCTAGTGGGTAGTTATGAGGTTATTATGAGGTGGCCCTAGTAAACTAACTTCTAGAGTTGTGTATTTATTTTCTGTTAAACTTGCGATTGTGTAACGACCCATCTCCGATCAGGTATGATGGTAAGTTAAATTCAGCAAAATATGATATTATGAATCTGACTTGCACAAGCTTGCTTGTGTGAGGGGCCCCGTTCACTGATTGTTCGGGGGACGACCTGTCCATTGGCTAGCCCGTTGGGCTTGTCTTTTAGGCTTGTCGACATCTGCCGCCTGTTGTGGAGTGCGGAGTTCCTGCCGTGTGATCTTACTAATCACGATCGCTTAACCCTGAGGAGTGGCCTACTCAGGGGCACCCCATATGGCAATAATATGGGGCACGCAAACGCCGACCATACGGTGATGAGTATGGGACAAGTGAATACGTGTAAACGTATGAAGCACTGTCCATGCAGTGTTGAACGCATGGGTGCCATTTCTATAGTGAATGAACCCTAACTTCGTTCGTTACGCTTAGAATTGGTAGATTATTATAAGTTGAGAGATGTACGAAAAAGCCACTGTGTCTATGCGAGAGGTTGTGTGTTCCTTTCAGGTCGTAGGAATCGAGCATGTGCATTGCATACCTTTGCATGGGTTTTTGGGTAGTTTTTGTTTTCTTTAAAAACCCTTTATTTTTACCCTGGCTTAAGGTTTTTGTCTATCTGTTGTACAGATGGCAGCCCAGTGGGTAGACGAGGAAGGTTGGACCCACGGTTTTTGTGAGGAGGAACTTGATTTTCCTCAGGTGCTTTGGGGAACCATGAAGCAGTTGGGTTTTGAGGAGTACCCAGAGTATGTGTCTAAGGAGACTTTCACTTGGGACACAGTTTTTGTGACATGTACCTACACCTACCCCCAAACCCACAACACCCAGAATGGCCACTTAAAACAGTTCATGCCCAGGGGATGGAGAGGTCTGACACTATCAACCTGGTAGCACATAAGGCTCTCACTGAGCTCTGTGATGAACATGCCACCGAGGTTGGGCAAACCAGTTCTAGATTTTTATCCTCGGAGGTGAGACCCTATGATCTGTGGGGATCTAGGGTTAGGAAAATCCACCAGACTCCCAAGGCTTTATACCATGAGTATATGAACGCCAACTCCAGCTACATGCAAGCCATGTATAACCTGAACCATGAGAGAGAACAGGGATATGAGCAATCCCTGAAGCGTGAGGCAGAGTTAGAAACACAGCTAAAGCACCAACAGGAGATGGCGGAGGTTAGGAATGACGCTGTGGGGATGTTGGAGGATTCGTATAAAAAGCGAATCCACACATTAGAGGAGAATATGCAGTTCGCCCAAAATTACTATCATACTCAGGCTTTAGAGTATGATCAGCAGATCCAGGCGCTCAATACCAATGTCAACAACTTGCAGCAGGAAAGGCTGCAACACGTTGATGAGATTGCTGCTTTAAGGGTTGCTTTAGAAGAAGCACAAGCAGCAGCCCAACCCCAGCCACCAGTGCACGGGCAGGGTGTTGAGCAGGAGGGGGATAATTTTGAGGAGTTCGAGGAAGATCCTGAGATACCTGAAGAGGGTGGTTGGTTTGAGGTTGATGATTCTGATGAGGAGGGGGAAGAGGAAGAGGAGGACCCTGCAGAACCATCTTGGCTCATTAGTTTCGAGAACCATTCCTCCGTGCCCTACCTGGAGGATTCAGTCACCTCTTTTGAGGAATACATGGGTGATTATGGTACTTCAGGTGGTTTCCACATGAACTACGATAATCTATTTGGGCTGGTGAAGGATAACCAGGACGAGATTTGTGAGATGCTTCGCCAGTTGGGTCATGAAGACGGTGGAGACCAGTAGGAAGGCTTGGAGGGAGTGAGTGTGTTTGTGTAATTAATCTGTGTAATAGTAATAAGAATAACCGAGCTGGGAGAGAGCTCGAGGGTTGTACTTTTCTTTTGAAATTTTGTAACAGAGTTTGTATAATTATGGGTGTGAGGTGAACTTTGTTACTTAAGCTTTGATGTACTAAGTTTCTTCCTTGAATGCAAGTTTAGCCAAGATGTATGAAATGGATGCTAATACTTGTTGTACTTTTATTTCTTTCAATTGTTGTATTCTTACTATTGTAAGTATCAGCAAATTGAGATCAGTATTTAATCAAGCATTCATACTTTTGTAGAACGTCTTCTTCAACTCCAGCCGAAAATGGTTCGGGAGGTAATGGGGCGACCCCATCAGCCGGGTCTGGACCCCAGTTGCCGACTGATGTGATAGCACATCTGGTGAATAACAATGATGAACTTACAAGATTTATGGGTATGATTGCTAACAGCATGGCGGGATCTTCTTCTCGGAGGCAGCCTGAGCCTATTGAGGGGGTGGACTATCAGAGGTTTATGGATGTTCATCCCCCTGTGTTCATGAAGCCAGAGCATCCACTAGAAGCTGATGAGTGGATCCGCACTATGGAGCAAAAATTTCGCCTGATTCCTCGCATAACTAAGCACAGAAGGTAGAGTATGGGTCCCAACAGCTTCAAGGTCCTGTTGGGACTTGGTGGGCCAACTTCTTGACCACTCAGCCGATTGGGAAGGTACTGTCGTGGGAGGAGTTTCGCACTGCCTTCCGTGCCTACTATATTCCCAGCGGGCTGCTCAAAATGAAGATGGAAGAATTTCTAAAGCTACAACAGGGCAATAAGTCTATAATGGAGTATACCAATAATTTCAACTTCTTAGCTCAGTATACCCATCCGTTTGTGGACACGGATGAAAAGAAGAAGGATTGCTATTATCGAGGGCTGAGTTTAAAAATGCAACACAAATTATCCACCTGCAATCTTCCAGATTTCAATAGTCTGGTCAGCCAGGCTATCCAAGCAGAGGACAGGATGAAGGCATACCACAGTGAGAAAAAGAGAAAATTTACTCCTGGCGGATCTTCCAGTGCACCACCACCGCCACAGAGGGTGCGGACAGTGTTTCGCATCCCAGCTCGATCTGGGTATCGAGCTCCTCAGTAGCAGCAGCAGCAGCAGTTCAGGAACGGCAGTGGGTTGTGCGTGCGCCAGCCAATGTGCCTCGCTTGGCTGGACCCAATAACAGTAACTACCGTGCTCCCAGTGGGCAGCAGCCCTGCTACAATTGTGGTAGGCCTGTGCACTTTGCCCGAGACTGCCGCCTTCCTAAGGCTAATCAGTCAGTGCCAGCCCTTCCAGCACCTCCAGTGGCTACTTCTGCACCA
This sequence comes from Alloteropsis semialata, assembly GCA_004135705.1. NCBI lineage: Eukaryota > Viridiplantae > Streptophyta > Magnoliopsida > Poales > Poaceae > Alloteropsis > Alloteropsis semialata. The sequence continues at coordinate 59,455,359 of CM014270.1, forward strand.
GCTCAGGGTGCAGGTCCTAGGTTTGTGAAGAAGAAGTTCCTGAATACCCGCACAGGACGGGTAAACTACCTGAATGTGGAGGAGATTCCTGATGAGGAGCCAGTGCTTGCTGGTATGTTCACTATCAACCATCATCCGGCTTTTGTGTTATTTGATTCTGGAGCATCTCATACTTTCATCAGTCGGAATTTTGCATTGAAACATCAGTTAGATGTTAAGATTCAAGGAACTCGTTATGTTATTAATGCTCCTGGAGCCCAGTAAGTAACTAATCAAGTGGTTGATCAGGCTCAGTTAGAGCTTAATGGGGTGGTTTTCCCTACCAACCTAATTGTGTTAGAAAATTAGGGGCTAGATGTTATACTGGGGATGAATTGGATGAGGCATTACCAGGTAGTTCTGGATGTATCTCATCGGTGTGTTCAATTGAAGACCCCTGAGGGAGAATCTTTTACTCTTAACCTGCCCAGTATGGAAACTGCAGTTGGGTCAGTCCATAAGACTGAAACAGTTGATCTGAAAAATATTCCGGTGGTATGTGAGTTTCCGGATGTGTTTCCTGACGACCTTCCGGGAATGCCACCTGACAGGGAGTTAGAGTTTGTCATAGAACTTGAACCAGGTACAGCCCCTATCTCTAGACGCCCTTATAGGATGACTCCTAAAGAGTTAGCAGAGTTGAAGGTGCAATTAAAGGAGCTGTTAGATAAGGGTTATATTCGACCTAGTTCTTCACCTTGGGGTTGTCCAGCTTTGTTTGTCAAGAAGAAGGACAAGAGCTTAAGGCTTTGTGTAGATTATCGGCCTTTGAATGCAGTCACAATCAAGAACAAGTATCCTCTCCCAAGGATTGACTTGTTGTTCGACCAGTTGGCCGGTGCCAAGGTTGTGGCAGACCACCCCAATTAATCCGGTTTAAACGCATGGGCCCACTATCTCAGCAGTGCTCCACGCCCTTAAACCGAGCTAATCATGCAATCCGTCGGGTAACGTCCCGATGAAACCACCGATTCTCGACCGAAACAAAATAGCAGCAGTCCCACTCGAAGATGGGCTCAGGCAGTATAACTCATCACAAAATTTTAAAGCACAGGGTTCACATAGATAATATTACAAAACAGTGCACAAATTTTAATTATTACAACACAGAGTTATAAACAGCGGAAGAGTTCTAACGTCGGTACAAAAGAAACCATGTGGAGCCCTCACATGATCTCGTTCACCGCGGCCCTCGCTTGAGAGGACGGCTCAAACACCACGACCAATTAACATGAGCACCTGAAAACAAAGCCACAAGCAAGGCTGAGTACTAATTACTCAGCAAGACTTACCCGACAAGGATAAATTCTAGACATGCAAGGCTTTATGGTGGAGGGAATTATTTTGCCAAAAAGCATCTACAAGTTGATCCCTATTTTTAATATTTTAGCCAAGTTTAAAGTGAGACTAATTATTACTAAATTTGCCAAACTATCCAATAACATTCAATGTCGAAAAACAATTAATTAGTCATTCATCATTATTACTCAACTAGCCACATCTCTAAACCCATTGGCCCAAGGCACTCATGTGTGAAAAGAGATCAAGCAGCTTCATGTAACCGCAAAGGACGGACAACTCGAGTTGATTTTAACCATGCATGGGACAACCTAATCGCACGACCCGTGAGAGACACCCTGGACCTCACGGGGCAACCGTTCCCATCTCTCCCTGCCATCTGCCATCGGGGACCACTCCGCCCGAGTGCACGCCCCAACGGACCCCAGGTGCCCCAGGCAAACCTGTGCCGCGGCCACTGCTACACTCGCCACAACCCTCGCCCAAGGGAGTGATAAAACCCGTCAGACGTCAGTTTGAATCAAGTACTAGGTTTACCAGTTTACCATATTTCCCGGCATACGATTAGTACCTTCAAAAGCTTGACCAACATCGCCACACCCTCAATGCCTTAGCCAACAACCAACTGTGCAAGCGGGACATCAACCAAACAGAAATATCGCACAAGCCCCGCTTGCCGAACATCATAAACTGGTATAAAGTAAAAGCCTATATCTCGCGAGTGACAAGGCAATCACTCGACTTCTACCAGTCCTAATTAAGCATGGCAGTCTAAACGACCTACACATACTAGTATTAGGACATAGGTACCTAGGGATCATGCAACTAGGGTTTCATTCAATTCCTCAAAACTTAAATGCATAAAGTAAGGCATAAAGCAAGAGTGTTAGTGTTGACACCGGATTTTCGCACCTGATATGCTGAGTCAGATGGTGACGTGGAGAGGCTAGTGCTGTGTGATGGGCCCGTTGACTGGTCAAAGATGAATGTGACGAGGAAGGAAGCCGATGCTGGAAAGGAGTCCGATGGAGCAAGAAGTCCGATATGATGATGGATAAAAAGAGAAGGGTATGTCGGCTAAGAAGAAAGCGTATCAGATGCGGGGACTATTTCCTTTTCAGAAAGCATATGGAAGTCCCGTTTTATGTTTAGCTCAGTTTACTTTATCCGCAAGTTAGTCTGGTCCGATCAGGACTCTCCATGACTAGGGTATAAATATGAACCCTCGTCCATTGTAAAAATTATTCTCACAATCAATACAACCCGGCTTCACGCCAAAAACCCTAGTAGTAGTTACCGACGAAGCTCATTGGTGAACGGGCTGCATCAGTTCTGATCTCCGGCTTACCAGTAAGTTAGTCAATTTATCGAACTAGTATAGGCTTTGAATTGAGGCGCATCGCCCTTTCTCGTTTATACTGTTCAACCGATTTATCTCTGGATAATCAAGATTGATATAGATTCCCTACGTCGGAGCTAGATCAATATTGATTATTCAACAGATTATCGTTTATCGGACTGCACTTTATGTCTAGATTCCCTACGTCGGAGCTAGATCATCAAGATTAGTCTAGATTCCCTACGTCGGAGCTAGAGTAATCTTGGTTATTTAAAGGCAGTTTTTGCGGTTTGTTTGGAGTTGCTAGATTGGTTTAGATCTACGCCATGTGAATCAATTCTACTTCTTCAACGGCTTTGAGCATTGGTCTTGGTCCGATTTAAGCAATATTTATCTTACAGTATCGTTCTAGGTCCGATCCATGCTTTGTGGTTTAATCTGGTTGTTCTTTGAGTATTGCGCTGGTGTAGATTCCCTACGTCGGAGCTGGATCTTCGCAATACGATTAGATTGATCTTTGATTATCATGCTTGGTCTAGATTCCCTACGTCGGAGCTAGATTCATCTTGATTAGTCAAAGGAAGCTTTGGTTATGCCTTATTGCTATTTGAATGTTAAGTGTGGTTTAGATTCCCTACGTCGGAGCTAGGTCTTGCTTGATTATTTGGTAGCATATCTTAGAATCAGAACGACCCTGTTAATGTTTTATCTGCTTATTTGCTTAATCTGATTAACACCTGTGCGTGCATCTTGTTTAATTGTCAGATTGGTAAGTTAAATTTGACTATCTAGCTATTTGATTTGATCATAGCTGGAGAAATCTAGATTCCCTACGTCGGAGCTAGATTTCTCTGAAAAAGCTATGGTCTGATTGGCTAGTTAGATGGTCCGATAAGATGAGTTGAACTGGCAACTAGGCAAGGTGGACAATGTATCGGCTTACACTTTGATTATTTGATATCTTGTTTAAAGACACAGCTGATCCATTACTTTACATATTGGCCTTGTTTTATGCTTTATTTTATTATTTAAAGGCTGATCTGTTATATCAATCAAGGTCCGATCCTGATTGGTCCGATTCTGAGGTCCGATTCGGTGTCTGATTGAGGTCCGATTACTCGGTCTGATTGACGTCATCAATGAAGTCCGATTTTAAGGTCCGATTGGTATCGGCCGACACGTGCCTGATTGGGTCTTGGCTAAAATTCGACGTTACTCCATCGTCTGAAATAGAGCCGGCACAATCAAAGAGTAATTTAACTATTTTATCTCCTTGTCAATTTCAGGTCAAATTGACTGGCACGCTGCGAACCTAAACTGGAGTGTGGGCTGGCACTGGAGTGAAGCAGATCTCCCTGGTCTTCTTGTGCTGCACGCGGAGGATACGACCGCCGATTTTCCGCGTCAACAGTTAGTTTTGAATAGTGGGTTATGCTTCGGGGCTTGCCTTCTTGATCACCGGCCTTAGGCCCTTCCGAACTTTGGTTCGGGTCTTGTGCAGCAGCAATGTTCAACTCGGCAGCAGCTGGATCGTCCTCGGACTCGACCTCGATCTCGTATACTCCGTCGACCAGGTTTGCTCTACACGAAATGCAAATGCATGAGATGCAGTAATGCGACAAATCAATTACAAATCACTGCAACAACTCACTAATACATCACTGGACAATCATTTATGGATTATAAACAATTTTGAAACTCACAAAGCAATGGGGTCGGTTTGACCGGTTCACTGACCGGTAAGAACCGGTCTGACCGGTTATGAAACCTGTCTGACCGGCTCGGACCTTTTCCAAAGCATAACTTCACTAATTCATCTAAAAAAACCTACTACTAATGCAATGGACTTCTTGTGGTTGAATCTGATCACCCAAGATCCAAAGTGGCTATATACTTGTAGAATTTATTTTACAGCATTAAACTCATTTATTGATTAAGCAACTCCTAGCTAGTGTTTACCAAATAAATCCTAGAAAACATATTTTTATAGACAAAAGCTAAGGTAAGTAGGTTTCTGTGTTATTGACAGTAAACACTATTTTTCAAGAATTTTCCAGCATTTTACCTATTTATTTGCTATTTTTCTCAACAACCAACATTTATCACCAAACAGAAAATCATAATAAAATCGACAAAAATGTTCTGCAGCTGAAATTTTTACTGCAACTACCATTCTAACAGAGGCATTTTATGTGAATTTTTCAGATTTTCCTGAGTTATATAGAATATTTGGTGATTTAACATTCTTATCTAGCTAGCAACAACTTAAATCCAAATCTACTAAAATCATACACAAACTGTGGCCAACAGATACTCAATTCAACTCCACTGGTCACAACAGATCCAACAAAAGTGGTTTTGTATTTTTAGCACATTCCTATGATTTATAAAGCAATAAACATCCTATCAAGCACATCTCCATACATTCAAAAATACATCAGGATTCACACAGATTATACATGCATATGATATACCACTGGAAAGATAATTTCTCAAGGATTCCAAAAAGTCCAAGTTTTTGATTTCACGATTTTTCTGTGATTTTTGGTGATTTATTGAATCTCAGCCGAAATCAAAAGGAAAGAAACCCATGAATAGTGAATTCGGGATTTACATCCAGGTCCTCGGGAAAGAAAAATAATTACAGATAGGTCCTTTCTTCACATATAGGTCCTCGGATTCTTGTTGAAAACCCCCTGCAAGATTTCCACTTAACACATAAGTCCGAAATATTGATAGAACACCCCCTAAGGTTTTCCAAATTCTCACCTTGGGTCCTTCTTCTTCCACCTACGGTCTGTACACGAACAGAATGCTCGGCTCGGCTCGGACGGCCTTCTGGCCGGCGGGGAAAGGCGGCGCCGGCCCTCCCCTTGGCCTGGGCGAGCAGCGGGCAGCTGCAGCACCCCCTCCCCGGCCTAGAGCAGCAGCAGCTCGCCGCGGACCGAGCCCACCGCGGCCCAGCCACGTGCGCGACGGCCGGCCGGCGGGCGGCAGTGGCGCTAGGCCGTTCTGGTGGGGGAAAAGGAGAGGGAAAAGGTCGGGGATGATCACGGACTCATGATGATTGCATTTTGATTATTGGATTGGAAGGAAAACGAGTGTAGAGCTACGATTTCGGAATTTTGGGAGCTCGGCCGAATTTCAACAATGGCGGTCGGGGTTCTTCGATTTCCTCGAGTGTGGCCTATGGCAAGGGATGGGAAGTGTTCTGAGGCGGAGAGGGCGAGGTGGGCGACGCCCAGGTGAAGTGAATCGAGCAGAGAGTGATTGTGGGCAGTGGAATTTGGTGAGTACTAACTGAGCTCGGTAAATGGAGGATGAGGAGTTGGCAGCTCGGTTTTCCTTGCGTGTACGTGGATGGACGGCAAGGCCGGGACAACTGGCACGGCCACGGGGACGGGGACACTTGTCTGGACAGCTGGAGGCACGACTTGCAGCGTCGGAGACGCCGAGGTCGTCGAGCTCGGCCTCCTGACCGACGCTCTGCTGATCTGAACGTTCAGCCGATTCAGTTAAAAGGGCCGAGCGACGCAGCTGCATTCCTTCACTTTTTCTCATGATTCCGTGTAGAAACTCAAGGAGCAACGAATACCAACTTTGTAGAGGATTCATAGGGCTACAATTCTTACAAAGGAACTTATACCATTTGCTCAACGGTTTGGAAGTTGCAAGGCCGTAAATCTCAGCCAAAAATTCGAATTCCGAAAAATTCAGAGTTCAAGGACAGCTCACGGGTCCAACTTTGTCGGCCTTAAACTCCACTTTTTGTACATAAAAAGTTGCTTCGACCAATACGAAAGTTAAAGATGGTATATCAGGCTACAACTTCTACAAAGGGAGTTATAGTGTTTGATCACTGGTTTGAGAGATAAAACGTGGAGAATCCGGCCAAAAACGCTGTTAACTGTCGGACTGAAAATTCCTGTCTGAATCGAATGATTTTTTACCCGACTTCACTGACCTTTTTCTCTAAGATTTACATACAAACATCAAGATCGTCCAATAGAAAAGTTGTAGCTGGTACATTAGGCTACAACTCTTACAAAGAGTGTCACTACTTTTGGGCCACGGTTTGAAAGTTACGGGGCGACGAATATGGGCAAATAATCACGTTCTCAGATAGTTTAATTCAGCTAAGTGCTGAAATTGCTGGTTTTGACCCGATTTTGACCAAGAATATGAATGATCAAACAAAGTTTTCCTTGATCCACATCACCACCATTGTAAAGAGGGTACTTTGTACTCTAACTCTTATATTGGTAGAATTTCAAGTGTTTAGGGAAAATAAAAAGATATTAGCCTCACGAGAAGGGTAAAAAGTGAAACTTACAACACATGAAATGACAGTCAAATGAGTTCAAAATTGAATTTCGAATTTTTGTTTGAACTTTTCATACTCATTTGAGTTCATAAACATGTATTTGACATTATTTGTGACCTTTTGGTATAATTTTTGTATTTTGACTATTTTAATTATTTTGGTTGACTTTGTCAACACATACACACAATTATGCACAAACAACACAATTATGAAATGATGAATGTCATTATTGGTTTAATTGAGTTTATTAAAGTTCTTAATTACATTAGTGACACCAGGGGTGTCACAAAGGTGTTCTCCAAGATCGATTTGAGGTCTGGGTATCATCAAATCAAGATCCAGGCTGAAGATATACCAAAGACAGCATTTTCGACCAGATATGGGTTATATGAATATCTGGTAATGTCCTTTGGGTTAACCAACGCCCCGGCATACTTCATGTATCTCATGAACTCAATGTTTATGTCGGAGTTGGATAGATTTGTAGTGGTGTTCATCGATGACATCCTGATTTATTCTAAGAATGAAGAAGAGCATGCAGAACATCTTCGGATTGTTCTCAGGAGATTAAGGGAACATCAGTTGTACGCCAAACTTAGCAAATGTGCTTTTTGGCTGAAGAAAGTTTCATTTCTGGGTCACGTTCTATCAGCAGAAGGTGTTGCAGTAGACCCTGGTAAGGTTAAGGAAGTTTTGGATTGGAAGATCCCAAAATCTGTCTTTCAAGTCCGAAGCTTCCTAGGTTTGGCTAGGTATTATCGGAGGTTTATCCCTAATTTCTCCAATATAGCCAAACCAATGACTGAGCTTTTGAAGAAACAGAACAAGTTCAAGTGGACCCCAGAGTGTACCGAAGCCTTCACAACACTGAGGAAATTGCTCACCACAGCTCCAGTCCTAGCTCAACTAAATCTGGAAGAACCTTTTGATGTGTATTGTGATGCCTCCAGAATTGGGTTAGGATGTGTGCTGATGCAAGAAGGAAGGGTTATTGCATATGCCTCTAGGCAACTTAAGAAGCACGAAGAGAATTATCCAACTCATGACTTGGAGTTAGCAGCTGTGGTCCATGCTCTGAAAATATGGCGCCACTATCTCCTTGGTAGTGTCTGTCATATTTACACTGATCATAAGAGCTTGAAGTACATTTTCACTCAAGCAGATCTGAATATGAGGCAGAGAAGATGGTTGGAGTTGATAAAGGATTATGATTTGGAAATCCATTATTATCCAGGCAAAGCCAATGTGGTGGCCGACGCTCTGAGTAGAAAGGCTCAGTGTACGTGTATGACTGCTAAACAGCTAAACACTACCCTATGTCTAGAGATGGAAAAGTTAAACTTTAGTATAGTGCCAGAAGGGTTTGTGCATAACCTTAGTGTTTTCACTCTAATGGACCAAATCAAGAAAGCTCAAAAGGGAAACAAAGGTATGGAACACATTAGGAAGAAGTTACAACTGGGTCAAGCCCAATGTTTTACTCAAGACTCGGAGAGAATCTTGTGGTTTAACGGAAGATTAGTGGTACCTAAAGCGCCACAGTTGAAGAAGCAGATTCTAGATGAAGCTCATACTTCATGTTTGACACTACATCCTGGAAGCAATAAGATGTACCAAGACTTGAAGCAAAGGTTCTGGTGGACCAGAATGAAAAGAGAAATTGCCAAGTACGTTTTGGACTGTGATGTTTGTCGTAGGGTAAAGGCTGATCATTTGAAGTCTGCAGGGTCATTGCAGCCATTAGCAATACCAGGATGGAAATGGGAGGACATATCCATAGATTTCATCGTAGGATTGCCTCCTACTTCCAAAGGTTATAATTCCATTTGGGTGATTGTTGATCGACTCACCAAGACAGCTCACTTCATTCCTGTGAAGGTAGCATATGCAGTCAAGAAGTATGCAGAGTTGTATTTATCCCGGATAGTCTCCTTGTATGGAGTACCCAAGACTATTGTGTCTGACAGAGGCTCTCAATTTGTCTCAAGATTTTGGGAGCAGTTGCATAAGTTACTGGGTACCACCTTGATCAGGAGTTCAGCCTATCACCCCCAGACCGGAGGGCAGACAGAAAGAGTTAATCAGATCCTAGAAGATATGCTTCGAGCTTACGTTCTCACCAACTCAAAGAGGTGGCATGAATGCTTGCCTTTGGCAGAGTTTGCATATAACAACAGCTACCAAGCAAGTATCCGGATGGCACCATTTGAAGCCTTATAGGGCGAAGGTGCAGAACACCACTGAATTGGTCAGAGTCTAGAGAGAGAACTATCTTTGGGCCTGACTTAGTAAAAGAAGCTGAAGAGATAGTCCATCAAGTTCAGAACAAATTGGAAACAGCCCAGTCAAGGCAGAAAAGCTACTCAGATAAAAGAAGACGACCGCTCTCTTTTCAGAGAGGAGATTTTGTGTATCTCAAGGTCTCCCCAATGAAAGGAGTGCATCGTTTTGGTGTAAAAGGAAAGTTAGCGCCCAGATTTACTGGACCTTTCCAAATTATGAAACTCCGAGGCTCAGTGGCCTATCGTCTTGCCTTACCAGAGAGCTTAGCGGGGGTACATGACGTGTTTCATGTGTCCCAGCTTAAGAAATGTCTTAGAGTGCCCGAAGAAGCTATCAACGAAATAGAAGTGCAGCTTGAGTCTGATTTGACTTATGAAGAACGCCCGATCAAGATACTAGATCAGAAAGAACGAGAAACTCGAAGAAAGAGCATCAGATTCTATAAAGTTCAGTGGAGCAATCACACAGAGGACGAAGCCACCTGGGAGCAAGAAGAACATTGTAACGACCCGGAAAATCAAAACTTAAATCACGAGTTTTAAAAATCTTGATCGATGAGTTTCTGTTCCTAAATCCAAACCCAAACTCCTGATCCTTCCTTGATCCAAATCCCGATGTCCGATCTACAGAACTCATCTAATCTTCCGAAGTAACCCTAACCCCGTTTCTCTTTTTCTCGATCCGCGCGTCGCGCCGATCACCGACCGTCGCGCGTGCGTCCTCACGACGCCGCGAATCCCGCCCGTTGTCCCCCTTTTTCCCTTTTCTCTTTTTCCAATTTAATTTTCTTTTCTTTTTCCTTTTTCCTATTTTCTTTTCCTTTCTTCTCTTTTCTTTCCTTCCTTTTTCTCCTTTTCTTTTCTTTTTTCTTCTTTTCTTCTTTTTCCTTCT
>CM014270.1:59466533-59480964 GCA_004135705.1 Alloteropsis semialata
CCACTCCGCCACCACCTCCTCCGACTCCACCACGACGCCCGACGCTTCTGCGCCGACCAGCTCCACGCTGACCCCGTCGCCGACTTCCCCGTCAGTCATCGCCCCGCTCCAGCAGCGGCTCGATGCAATCTCCATCAGCGATCAGGCTCCGGGCCTGAGCACTCGCCGGAGACTCCCGCCCCCAACCGAGCTCCTTGCCGGGTTGGATCGTGTCCAAGACACCCTTGCCGAGTGCATCGCCATGTCGGAAGAGGCCCTGAACCGACCCCGCAAAGCGCTCCCGCTAGGACTCCGTAACGCCTCATCAATCTTCTCGGCTTGGCTCCAAGAAGATATGTCTCAGATCCAATCTGAGATGCCACCCTAGCCCGCCCAGTCTCCAAATTGCGGCGAGTTCCAGGTCGCCACCAGCGTGCTCTTGCCGGCCCCGGCCGACTCGAGCAATGACTCAAGCTACACCACGCCTCTGGGGCGTGAAGTCTTCGTTTTCGAGGATTCCGTAACTCGGGACGGAGAAACCGACTTGGCCAGAGATCGCCGACAAGAGCGAAATCAAGGCCGAGCCCGCCGCCGTGCCGAAGAAGCAGCCCTGCCCCCGGCAGTGGCCGAAGAACCCGCAGCCGCCGGAGTGGTCCCCCCGGGGGCCCCAGCAAGACAGCCTCCTCCTCCTCCTCGTGGTCCTTGTGGTGTCCGACCCCAGAACCTCGATGGAGCCTTTGCCAGGGTGCCGTTCCGCACGCCCCAGGCTAACGTCGCCGCCGCTTTCGCCGAGCTGGGACACATGCCCGACACCCCTGAGGTGCAACGGGCCCGAGCTCAATTGGAAGCAGCCCAGGAGCAGATCGAGCGATCGTATCGTGCCAGATCCCGATCTGGGCGATCAAACTCGACCCGCTCTTCAAGCCACCGTTCTGCCCATAGCAGATCAGATCGGGGTCACCTTCCCCAGAGGAACCCCCCGCTACCCGTCGTGGAGGAAGAAGTGGCCCAGAACCACCATGAAGACGAAGAACATGAGCGGCGTAACCCGCGCAATGCGGATCATCGCCGTGAACGCCACCAGGAGCGGCGCGACAGGCGCCAACGACATCCACCACCTGAGGATCTCCGCGATCGTATCAGGGAATACGCCCGGGACCTCCGTGCCGACCTCGATGCCCGGCACCAGGAGCGTGATGCCGCCGAGCTCGAGCGCCGCGAACGGTACGACCGGGAGTACGGCCGACCCGACCGCCAGCCGGTGGGAGAGGCTGGTGACGCCGGAGCAGAAGACGACGAGCGCCGCGTTGTTCATGAACTCATGGAGCGCGAGCAGTACGACGCACGGTACGGCCCCCCGCGGGACGACCGCCGCCAGTGGCGCGACGATGTTCGGCTCCGAGCCGACCCAGTTCAACCTCCCCGCCGCGACTATCGCAACGAGGAGATCTACGACGGCTTCGCCGCTTTCACCGCCCGACTCCGCGCCATCCATTGGCCCGAGTCCTTCAAGCCAGCTCTCGTGGAGAAGTTTGACGGTCGCTTCGACCCCAAGCTCTGGCTCAAGACATACCACACAGCAGTCAAGGCTGCCCACGGCTCCAACGATCAAGCCGCCGCCTACTTCCCTGTGATGTTAGGCAAGGAAGCACTCCTGTGGCTTGAGGGCGTCCCCCGGGACACCATCGACGGTTGGGCAGACCTTTGCCATGCCTTCACCAAGAACTACCAGGCAAGCTACACTCGGCCAGGGACCAGATTCGATCTGGATAATGTTAAGCAGAAGAAGGGTGAAAGCCTCCGAGACTACACCGACCGGTTTTTTGATAACCGGAACAAGATCGCCGATGTCCAGGATCGGGATGTCATCGACGCTTTCCGGCGCGGCCTCATCGACACCCAGCTGTTCCGCACGCTCTTCAAAACCAACCTTGTCACGGTCTCTGACCTGATGGAGGTGGTCAACTTGGAAGTTCGCGCAGATCAGGCTGAACAGGCCCAGTTCAAGAACAAACAGAAGCGCCCGGAGGAAGACGACCGGGTAGACAACTCGAAGCGCCATGAGCCGTCACGTGGGCGCAAGGGAGGCCCTGAGCCCCTCGTAGCCCTAGCAGAAGCGGAAGGCCGGCCAGAACCCAGGTTCCTGCCCGAGGAGTTTTACGACACACTGAACGATCAGTGCCCTTTCCACAAAGACGCGAAACACTCTCCGTGATTGCCACGCGTTGCTCAAAGAACTCGGCGCCCTGCCGCCGACCAAGAAGCAGCGCTACAACAACAACGGCGGACGATACAAACTACCGTCGTGACGGCTATAACGGCGACCGACGGGACGACCACCGCCGCAGAGAAGACCGCGACCGCCACGACAACTACCGCCGTGGCGAGCGCGACCGCGATGCTCCGGCTCGCCAGGATGATCAACGTCGTCATGACGACGAACGCTGACCACCACCACCGCCGGAGGCGCCCAGGCGCGGTGCCAACGGCGACTTCCAGCGTGCTGACCGCGAGGTCAACGTCATCATTGGGGGGCCCGGCGCCTTCCCAGATCGGCGCAAGGATAAACTCCACAAGCGCGAAGTAAAGATGGTCTCCACCAAGCCGGTGGAATACCTCCAGTGGTCGGAGATGCCTATTGCCTTCAGCCGCGCCGATCACTGGGTCCACCTCCCCGAGCCAGGGTCCTACCCACTCGTTGTCGCCCCCGTCGTGGACAGGGTCCTCCTCTCCAAGGTCCTGATTGATGGCGGGAGCGCCCTCAACATTATCTTCACAAGCACCCTCAACAGCATGGGGTTCGACTACAGCAAGCTGCTGAACGCCGAAGATCCGTTTTTCGGCATTGTACCAGGAAAAGCTTCCTACCCGATAGGAAGAGTCGCCTTACCAGTTACGTTCGGCACGGCTGACAACTACCGCACGGAGTTCCTGTACTTCGAGGTAGCCGACTTCAAGAGCTCCTACCACGCCATCTTCGGCAGGCCCATGCTGGCCCGATTCATGGCGATTCCGAACCACACTTACCTGGTTCTGAAGATGCCAGCGCCCAGTGGCGTCCTCTCCATCCGTGGAGATATCAAGACCTCGTTCGAGTGCGACGGCGAGGCCATCAAGATAGCCGAGCTGTCCCATCAACTCGGCAACGCCACTCTGTTGGCGGAAGAAGCCCCCAAGACGGCAACCGGTGAGCCTGTCCTCCCGGAGCAGAAGCAGCAGCCAACGGCGCTGGCACCTGCAGACGCACCCAAAGCTATAAGCTTGGGACTCGACGACCCCTCCAAGACGGCCCTCATAGGGCCAGGGCTCACCACCAAATAGGAAGACGCGCTCACCTCCTTCCTCCGGGACAACTGGGACATCTTCGCATGGAAGCCATCAGACATGCCGGGTGTTCCGAGGGAGAAGGCTGAGCACTCCTTGGACTTGAGCAAGACCGCGAAGCCTGCTAAACAGAAGCTGCGCCGATTCGCCCAAGAGCGCAAGGAGGCCATTAGGGTAGAATTGAATAAGCTCCTAGCTGCCGGTTTCATTAGAGAATGCAAACACCCTGAGTGGCTTGCAAATCCTGTACTTGTAAAGAAGCAATCCGGTGAATGGAGAATGTGCATTGACTACACGGATCTCAACCGCTACTGCCCTAAGGACCCCTTCCCTCTTCCGCGAATTGACCAAGTCGTCGACTCTACGTCCGGCTGCGTACTCCTCTGTTTTCTTGACTGCTACTCGGGTTATCACCAGATAGCCTTGAAGACATCCGACCAAGACAAGACAGCGTTCATCACCCCGCACGGCATCTATTGTTACAAGACGATGACGTTCGGGTTGAAGAACGCCGGCGCCACGTACCAAAAGGCCATCCAAGGTTGCCTGCAGAGCCAAATCGGCCGCAACGTGGAGGCTTACGTGGATGACGTCGTCGTCAAGACATATAACGCCGACTCCCTCATCGCCGACTTGCAGGAAACTTTCAACAACTTACGCCGGTTCAGATGGAAGCTCAACCCCATGAAGTGCGTGTTCGGGGTGCCGTCAGGAAAGCTCCTGGGCTTCCTGGTCAGCCAGCGCGGCATCGAGGCAAACCCAGTCAAGCTGGATGCCATACGCAACCTCAAGGAGCCAAAGTGTAAGAAAGATATCATGAAGCTCACTGGAATGATGGCGGCCCTGAGCCGGTTCATCAGCAAGCTCGGCGAGAAGGGACTTCCGTTCTTCAAGATACTCAAGAAGGCAGACAAGTTCGAGTGGACCCCTGAGGCAAGCAAGGCCCTGGCCGACCTCAAGGAATTCCTAGTCACACCCCCGGTTCTCACGGGTCCGACCCCCGGGGAAGAGCTCCTGCTGTACATCTCGGCTACCACTCATGTGGTCAGCACGGCCCTGGTCGTCGAGCGACCAGAAGAAGGCCACCCATACAAGGTCCAGCGCCCTGTATATTTCGTCAGCGAGGTGCTCAGCGAGTCCAAGGTCCGGTACCCCCACCTCAGAAGTTGCTCTACGCACTCCTGATAACAGCCAGGAAGCTACGGCACTATTTCCAGGCCCACATGATTCGAGTCATCTCGAATTTTCCCCTTGGAGCCATACTCCACAACAGGGATGCCAACGGCCGCATCGTCAAGTGGTCCATAGAACTCGGCGAGCACACTATCAACTTCGAGCCACGAGAGGCCATCAAATCTCAGATACTAGCCGACTTCGTGGCCGAGTGGACAGAGATCCAGACGCCAACCCCGGCGGAACGGCCAGAGCACTGGAAGATGTACTTTGACGGAGCCCTCAACCTCGAAGGAGCCGGCGTAGGAGTGTTGTTCATCTCTCCGGAGGGGCAGCACCTCAAGTATGTTCTCCAGATACACTACCAGGCTACCAACAATGGGGCCGAGTATGAAGCCCTTATCCACGGTCTCCGGATCGCGGTGTTACTCGGCATTAAGCGACTCGTGTGCTATGGCGATTCCAAGCTAGTCGTCGAACAGGTGAACAAAAACTGGGACACGACCAAGAAAACCATGAGCGCATACTGCGCAGAAGTGCGCAAACTTGAGGCCCACTTCTACGGCCTCGAGCTCCACCATGTCCTCCGGGAAGACAACGTTACCGCCGATGTTCTATCCAAGCTAGGATCCACCAGAGCCCAAGTACCAGTCGGCGTCTTCGTCCAAGACCTGCGTACCCCGTCCATCAAGATGCTTGAGGACGGCAGCCCCGTACCCGAGCCGGAGCCACTCCCGGGTGGCCCGCCGACCAGCGAAGTTCTCGTGGTGGAAGCAGACTGGCGCGCCCCCTTCATCGCTTTCCTCACAGAGAACTGGTCGCCGGATACGAGGGAAGAAATCGAGAAGTTGACTCGGCGTGCAACAAATTATGTCGTCATCGGCAACGATCTGTACAGAAAGGCAGCCTCCACAGGCATTCTCATGAAGTGCGTCCTTCGAGATGAAGGTATCACCCTGTTACATGATATCCACTCGGGTACTTGTAGCAACCACGCGGCGGCCGGCACATTAGTCGGCAAGGCCTACAGGGCAGGGTTCTACTGGCCGACAGCCCTGTCCGACGCCAAGGAATTGGTACGCAGCTGCACCGGCTGCCAGTTCTTCCAGAAGCAAAAGCACCTGCCGGCTCAGGCGCTACGGACCATCCCCCCATCTTGGCCATTCGCCATATGGGGACTCGACAACGTCGGTGTCGGATCTATTGACCGGCAGTCCACCCGGGGGTACCCAGATGGTTGATTTGTAGGCAAAGGAAGATCGCTGGACTAGGGAGCTCGAGGTAACACAGGTACACAGGGATTATACAGATTCGGGCTACCCGGAGGTATAATACACTACGTCCTGTGCTCGGGGTCTTGTATTGATTTACTCGACGCGTTCCGGAGAACTACGGCGAGCTTTTGGTTACAATGAGGGATCTGGTAGCTAGGAATCGAATGAATGAGGGGGTCGACCTAGGCCGCCTTATATAGGCTGACGGCCTAGGGTTTACAAGTCGGTTATTTCTAATTAATGTCCGGCTCGAATCAGGAAACTAATCCAAGTCGGTTACAACATATCCTTCGTGATCTCCATGATCTCTGGGTGAGATCCGAGGATGTCGCCATTTGCCTTGCTGATTAAGTCTTCTCTAATCTTGTCCTTCAAGCCGAGGATCCTTGTGGGGCCGGCCTAGGGTCGGCCCACATCCTTGTCAGACGTGGGACCAGGCCGACTGGTTATCCGGTCGGTAGTGGGCCCAGGGGTACCCATATCCCACAAGTCCCCGAGCAACGTGCAGGCGCGTGTCGGACTGTTGATGAAAAAGCGAAGCCATCAAGGTCGGCTGAAGCGCCTTGGTCGGCAGGCCGGCACAAGGGTGGGCGGTGCTCAAAAAAGAAAATCGCAGGCCATCCGGGGATGACCCTGGGCGAACCCGGGGCGAAGCCTCGAGTGATGTAGCGCCGAATCGTGGCCGAGTCGGGCACCGAGGAGCTGCACCACTTGGGAAAAGTGACACATCCTGATGGGGCATATGGAGGGCGACGCAAGGAGCCCTCCATATGGAGTAGTCCCCGAGCATTGGGCCGACTAGAAAAGTCGGGCTAATGGTCAAAAGAGAATGATCTCCAAACGTCGGGCAGTCAGGCCGCCCAAAGGATAAGCTCGCCAAATAACGACGAAAATAGTATTCACGTGGATGCACAGGGCAATCCCGTGGTCGGATGAAGCTGAAGGTGGTAAGGGCGGACTGAGCGCCTCGAAGAAAGGAGCTGCTGCATGGCACGGGGCTCACGAGGAGCTGCTGCGTGGCATTGGACTCACAAGGAGCTGCTGCGTGGCACAAGGCTCACGCGCTGAACAGTGCGACCGGAGTCACATGCGGTTATATAGCACGGGGCTATAAATAGGCACCGAGGCTCAGGGCCTTGTAGTTATCAGAAAGTAGCCATAGCAACCACTTCACTTGAATATGTTGGGGACTATGTGGTGGGTTCATCCTCCGGGGAAGAATCATGGGGACTTGGTAGTTTGGTGCTAGAAGAGTGCTTGCGAAGATCCTGAGGTGTTGATTAGCGTCTGAGTGCTGTCCCATTCACCCCTGCATTCCCATGTGACGAGGGCCATGTGGGGTGAAATGCTTTGTAGAGCAAGGGATACCCGGAGGCATTCGCTATCAACCCTCTGTTGGTGCTGTCCCGTCGACGGCTGCAGTGGTGCTACAAGAGAGCTTGCGACGAGCTCATGTGGGCCAAGCTTGCTTCGGATGCAGCACTAGGCGCAGGGACGAGTGCCCCAGGCCGTCATCTTGACGGTTGATGTGTTTGATTCCTGTAACCGGCATATGACCGGCTCTCTTTGTAATTTGTAATCCTTGTATTGAATCTTTTCTCCTTTTCATTGCTTAGAAACGCAATATCTGTGTCCCTGGACCCGGGGGTCATGAGAGGCGTCGTAGGTTTGCACCGTAGTAACAAATTACAGAATCCTCTTGGCAATGTGCCAAGGCACCGCGTCCGGAGACCCATTGACCGGAGTCAAGAGCGCCGAGTCCCCGAGGGTCGAGGCTGGCCGAGTCCGGAGACCCGTTGACCGGAGTCAAAAGCGCCGAGTCCCCGAGCGTCGGGGCTGGCCGAGTCCGGAGACCCGTTGACCGGAGTCAAAGCGCCGAGTCCCCGAGCGTCGGGGCTGGCCGAGTCGCGGAGACCCATTGACCGGAGTCAAGAGCGCCGAGTCCCCGAGCGTCGGGGCTGGCCGAGTCGCGGAGACCCGTTGACCGTAGTCGTAGCGCCGAGTCCCCGAGCGTCGGGGCTGGCCGAGTCACGGAGACCCGTTGACCGGAGTCGTAGCGCCGAGTCCCCGAGCGTCGGGGCCGGCCGAGTCGCGGAGACCCGTTATCCGTAGTCGTAGCGCCCAGTCCCCGAGCGTGGGGGCTGGCTGAGTCGCGGAGACCCGTTATCCGTAGTCGTAGCGCCCAGTCCCCGAGCGTGGGGGCTGGCCGAGTCGCGGAGACCCGCTGACCGTAGTCGTAGCGCCAAGTCCCCGAGCGTCGGGGCCGGCCGAGCCACCAAGTTGCCTCCCGCCTCAAGCCAGAGAGGTCGGCTAGACGACGGGAAGCACGCCGAGTCATCGTCTGTAGCGCCCAGCCCCCGAGCCTGGGAGCCGAGCGAGCCGCCGAATTGCCTCCCACACCCAGTCCCCGAGCTGGGAAGTCGGTCGGGTGGTAGGAGACACGCCGAGTGGTCGGCCCACGCGCCCAGCCCCCGAGCCTGGGAGCTGAGCGAGCCGCCGAGTTGCCTCCCACACCCAGTCCCCGAGCTGGGAAGTCGGCCGGGTGGTAGGAGACACGCCGAGTGGTCGGCCCGCGCCAGCCCCGAACTTGGGAGCTGACCGAGTCGGTCGAAGTACACGAAATAATGCCTGAGCTGTATGAAGACAAAGCAAATATTATATAGCATAATATTCAATAATCTGAATGATAAACAATGTTTATCGTAAGGTCATAACAGAAACAGGTCTGTTAATGCATTGTGCATATGTGTAAAAACCCCTTCCCTCTAGCAGAAACACCGAGTAGGACGCCGTGCGGCCCTTGCCTTGTGTCGCTAAGCACCTTTTTTACCCGCTGACCACTGCTCACGGAGAGGACGGCTTACCCCAGACTACACTGCTCAGCAGGGAGGCTTAGGTGTAGGGGGCGCACGGGTTGAGCACGGAGCCCAAGGTTTCACGATTGGGGACTTGAACCGCACGGGTTAACCCAGGAATTACTAGAGGGACATAGGGTCGGGCAAGGACTCGGAAGTCAGAGTCAACAGGGACTCTCCCGAGCGCTAGAGCAGCGCGCCGTGTTAAGAAATTACACAGCAGCATGAGCTGGACACCCGTAAGGTGCAGTCTGGACAGGCCAGGCTGTACAAGTAGTCGGAGTGCGACCGAGGTGGTCGATGAATGTCACGGAGACATAGGAGAGCCGAGGCGTTATCCGAAAAGATATAAAAATTAAATAACTAAATTGTAACTTAGCTTTGGCTGGTGTCCGAGCGAAAGAATCATCATGACGTCCTGTGTATCGTCGTAGCCAAGTAGTCGTGGTTGCTGCTGGCAGGTCGGCGCAGCAGTACAGATCGGCGTACAGCAGCCTGACTCCTGGATCTCGAGTCGGCCCCATCGGTGGCCGGCAGAACAATGAAACGACGCTGTTGTCCGGTGGTACCACACGGGCGAGGGTGAACTCCGGCGCGCGTGGTTCCTTTGCGCTGCTCCCTCTGATGCATAGCGCCGTCACGATGTTGATTGATAAACATAGCGTGCATCACACCAAAAGGAAAGAATAGATTAATAATCTTTGTTTAAGGATAAAAATATTGCAGATGGGATCGGACTTGTGGAGAAAAAAGAAAAAGAAAATCTTCCCTGTTCAATATATCGGCGTGAGGCAGGTTTCTAGCTCTCGCACGTAGGGAAGGCCGACGGCCAGGTAGTCTCGTGGACACAGGCCGTGCTTGCAGGAGACGAGGGTGGGGGACGTCGCGCAACTTGCATCAGCTCCCGGATGGCTTCACCACGTGCTTGCGGACGATCATGACGTGAGGACGATCTGCCTCGAGCTAGCTGTAATGCCCCGCGATCACCCCTACCTGGCGCGCCAACTGTCGGATCTATTGACCGGCAGTCCACCCGGGGGTACCCAGATGGTTGATTTGTAGGCAAAGGAAGATCGCTGGACTAGGGAGCTCGAGGTAACACAGGGACACAGGGATTATACAGGTTCGGGCTACCCGGAGGTATAATACCCTACGTCCTGTGCTCGGGGTCTTGTATTGATTTACTCGACGCGTTCCGGAGAACTACGGCGAGCTTTTGGTTACAATGAGGGATCTGGTAGCTAGGAATCGAATGAATGAGGGGGTCGACCTAGGCCGCCTTATATAGGCTGACGGCCTAGGGTTTACAAGTCGGTTATTTCTAATTAATGTCCGGCTCGAATCAGGAAACTAATCCAAGTCGGTTACAACATATCCTTCGTAATCTCCGTGATCTCTGGGTGAGATCCGAGGATGTCGCCGTTTGCCTTGCTGATTAAGTCATCCTTGTCAGACGTGGGACCAGGCCGACTGGTTATCCGGTCGGTAGTGGGCCCAGGGGTACCCATATCCCACAGTCGGACCCTTCAAAACCGCCCTGGGCGGGTTCAAGCACATCTTGGTGGCGGTCGACAAATTCACCAAGTGGATTGAGTACAAGGTCGTGACCGACACCAAATCGGCCACGGCTGCAAAGTTCATCCAAGAGCTCACCCATCAGTTTGGCATCCCAAACCGCATCGTGACTGACCTTGGATCCGAGTTCACAGGGCACGAGTTCTGGGACTTCTGCCAAGACAGCTGCATCGACGTCTACTACTCCTCCACGGCACACCCCAGGTGCAACGGCCAGGTCGAGCGGGCTAACGGCATGGTCCAAGACTCGCTCAAGAAGGCCATGTACGATGAACTCAACAAGCACCCTGTCGGATATCAATATCCGACCCTCTCACCGACGAGTGAGACCTCGCTGTTTAGGGAAGGAGACAAGCATAATCAAGCTCATAAACAAGAAGGACATCCGATAGGGGGAGGGCCGACTTGGCTCCGCCTCGGCCGGCCCATCTCCGCCTCGGCCGACCCATCTCCGCCTCGCCTGGTTCCGCCTCGCCCGACCCTACCCGGGCCAGGTGTCATGGGTCAACAAGGGGGACCCGGAACGATAGGGGACCGGGAGGACGCGCCGCATATCTACCGCGCCGCCTACTAGCATTAACGGGCCACGCCGCGCCACCCGCCATGGCAGAAGGGGGTAACTATTCCAGCCGCCCCGCGTGCGCCGCAGAGCGACGTGCACGACCCTAACAAGCTCGGGATTAGGACCTACTCCAACAGCGCTCACAGTGTCCCGCAGGCGGTGAGGCTTCTCCAGCAAGCTTCTTATTATCCATCATTTTGTTAAACACGCCTTGTACAGGTCCCCCCCAGAGGTATAAAAGGAAAAATAAGGCGTCAGGAGAGGAGGACGAAGAACACACGCTCACTCACACTCAGACACTCACAGAGACTTGAGGCCTCTCCTCTCTCTCGACGGCTTGTAACCCCTACTACGAGCAACGCGAGTAACACGAGCAGATCGACACTGGACGTAGGGCGTTAGTGCCTGAACCAGTATAATTCCTTGTGTCCTCTCGCGAACCATCCGAGCCTAAACGCGCAATCCACTAAATTTACTAGTTGGTCATTTCTTACACCGACAGTTGGCGCGCCAGGTAGGGGCCTTTGCGCGTTTCGGCGATCACCAGGCTTCGGATGGCCACCCACGGTTCGAGCTGGACTCCCGGGACGCAGCTGCGTCTCGGAAGTCTGGATTTCGTCATCGCCGCCGATGGGGACCTGGCGAGAGTCGTTCCCGCGCCACCGGTCAGCGTCCCCGACGCTGACGTCGCGACCGCCACCGAGGCTCTCGCGAATGTCAACCTCAACGCCCCTGGCGACGAGGCTAACGACCCTTGTCCGGAGGCCAACGAGGCCCTGCTGCTCAAGCAGCTCGAGACCTTCCTGGGGTCACGGCCCACGCAGGAGGATACGCGATATGTCAGGTTCGCCCTGGCGAACGTTGCTACTCAGCTTGTGGGAGGGGTCCCGCTCTCCACGGAGATGCTGGATTCCATCCCGCCGTATGCGACCCCATACGGTTTACGCAACGCGGCTGAGGTCGTGTCACGACTGGTGACACGACTTCTGAGCCACACCCCGGCGAACAGCGAGTTCGTCGGAATGATCGATTACGTCTCCGAGTCGGTCTTCGACCTCCTGGACGACTCCGTTTCGGAGACGTCGGACACCGAACTCGTCGGGGAAAGCCACCACCCGTCCCGCGAGTGCTTCATGGCAGACACCCCTGATGGGGCGGTGGGGGAGGCGAGCGAGAGCGGCTCGGGCCCGGCGGCCCTGGGAGACAGCCTCCCGGCTCACAACGCGCCCGTAGCCGCCCCGGTTGCGAACCAGGCCCCGGCGCCACCGAGGCAGCCAGCCCCGCGAAGAGCGGCCACCTCGCCATGACACTCTCACGCCGACAACGCCCGGCAACGCCGGGAGGAGCTCCAAGAGGCCCGCCGCCTTTTGGAGCAGGAGCGTGCACGAGTCGAGCAGGAGCGGGAACGCATCGAGCGCGAGCTTCTGCAGATCGGAAATGCGGCTCCGGCCCGGGGACGTGCGCGGGACGTGCAGCGCCAGATCATCGACGATGACGGCGCCCCACCTCCGCATTTCGCCCGCGCCGGACAAAACATAGCCGCCGCGGCTATGCTCGTGCGAGGGCTCCCTCCGCCGGTGACGCCGGAAGCCCGCAAGGCGTAGCGGGAGCTCGGCGAACTTCTGGAGCGGGCCGCGGCTCAGCAGGCCGAGAGTTCGCAGTCGCGACGACGGGCGTCGCAGATGAGCCACCGCGAGGCCTCGAGGCAGCCCTCTGGCGGGCACGGCGGGCGCGCCCAACAAGGGGCCTCGGTGCACCAGCCCCGTCCCGCTGGGGACGCGCCTCCGATCCTAAAACGGGTCGGCCCGATTCAGGACGCCCGAAGCATCCTGAACGCCCGCCGGCGACGACTCCCCGAGGGCGAGCCCGAGCGACGGCACGGGCGCGCTCCTCGTCGTGGCGGCCGGTACGACGACGACGAGGAGGACGAGAGGGCGCCGAGCCCGGACGCGCCGGGGCCACGGGCCTTCAGCTCGCGGATCCGAGCGGCTCCTCGCCCCGCCAACTTTAGAGCCCCGTCGAACTTCCCGAGGTACGACGGGGAAACCGATCCCGAGCTCTGGCTCGAGGACTACCGACTCGCTTGCAGGGCCGGGGGGGCCGACGATGATGACTTCATCATCCACAATCTGCCCCTTCATCTGGCCGACTCGGCGCGGGCTTGGCTCCAACATGTCCCCGCGGGGCAGATCGGGAGCTGGTCCGACCTGAGGGAAGTCTTTGTGGGAAACTTCCAGGCGACCTACAATCGCCCTGGAAACCCATGGGACCTCAGGAGCTGCAGGCAGAAGCAGGGGGAGACGCTCCGGGAGTACATCAGACGCTTCTCCCGGCAGTGTAACGAACTCCCAACCTCGCTGACGCCGACGTCATCGGGGCGTTCCTCACAGGGACGACGTGCAAGTCTCTCGTCCACAAGCTCGGGCGAAAGAGTCCCCGCACCGCGAAGGAGCTGCTTGACATCGCCACGAGTCACGCGGCCGGCGAGGAGGCAGTGGGGGCCAGCTTCCACCAGTCGGCCGACCCGAAGGGTAAGCAGACGGAGGAACCGGAGGGAGGCCCATCGGGACCCCATGCCAAGAAGAAGAAGAAGGGCAAGGGCAGGCGGCACGACGACGAGGCCGCCATGGTGGCCGCCGCCGACCCGAAGCCGACCTTCAAGCCTCCGACTGGGGAGGTCCCCGACCACTTCGAGAAGAAGTGGAACGGGCCATGCCCGAATCACGAATACCCCATCAAGCACCTGTACAAGGACTGCTCCCTCATGAAGAAATTCATGACTGGGGGTCCACGCAAACCAGCGCCCCGACCGAGGAAGTCCGACCAGGCCCCGAAGGAGATGGGGGCGGATGAGAACACGGATGCCGACCCCTATCCGGAGCCGGACGGATGCTTGATGATCTTCGGCGGAACGGAGGCGTCGGTGAGCAAAGGACGGGCCAAGGTGGAACGCCGAGAGGTGTACGCCGCCGAGCCGGCAACCCCGACCTTCCTCAAGTGGTCCGAGGCATCCATCACCTTCGATCGGGCCGACCATCCGCAATTCGTCCCGAGGCCAGGAAAGTACCCCTTAGTGGTCGACCCGGTCATAGGACGCAAGCGCCTCACCAAGGTGCTGATGGACGGAGGCAGCGGGTTTAACTTCCTCTACGCCGACACGCTGGACGCCATGGGGATTGACCGAGGACGCATTCGTCCAACCGGGGCGCCTTTCCACGGGGTGGTCCCCGGTAAGCAAGCTGTCCCCCTCAGTCAGATCGACCTCCCTGTTACCTTTGGGTCTCCGACAACTTCCGGACGGAGACCCTCACGTTCGAGGTGGTGGGATTCCATGGATCCTACCACGCCATCTTGGGCCGCCCATGCTACGCGAAGTTCATGGCCGTCCCCAACTACACCTACCTCAAGCTCAAAATGCCAGGGCCGGTGATCACGGTAGGAACAAGAGGCACACAATTATATTGTTAAGATCAAGAAGACATTGCTGCTTGAGAATGAACTGAGAGGCGGTTCGACCTGCAGCATCTTGCTGACATTGCTGGCGCCAAAGACCTTGTGCACGATGGCGAACTTCTGAGGATCTTCAGGAGGGAAGTAGGGTGCGAACACGCACTCCTGGGTGCACCGCCGCCGCAGCAGCTTGCAAGATGCGCAGGGCGAGCTGCTCCCACTGCTGCTTCCGCTCCCGG
>CM014270.1:59481167-59500683 GCA_004135705.1 Alloteropsis semialata
TGCATAGCTGCTCATATTCTGCTTAGCTTTTTGACAAGTTGAATTGGTTACTGCCCATCTAATAACAATGTCATATTCCATAGAAAAATCAAATTCATCTTCCACAGGGCCGCTCGACTCCGTAACCCCATATTCATCGAGCTGGGCTATTACTGCTTCTTTCCCGGAGATTGAATTGTTTAGCATGTTGCTAACCGTTAGAGTCCCATCTTCTACTGACACAGCAGTCACGTGAAATTGTACATCTCCTATGCTAAAAAGCGTTTCACCTGCTGTTGTACAATTAAGACGGAACCGTTCATTTCCAAAACAACCTTCTTCAATCCCAAAAGGGAAGGAAATGTTCAAGTTTCCACATGACGTCCGGCAGTGGTCTTTAGGCTTCGGGTTGTAATCAGCTTCAATAATAGATCGACAAATTAGTAAGAACAAGAGAGTTGAAGCTGAACGTGTTCATGTTTAAGAGAAAAGGAAGGGAAAGTAGAACCTTGTGGCGTGCATCCTTCTCGAAGGTAAGCATTATTAGCTGTGTAATCAACATTGTTGCAGTGACAGGTGTAACCTCCAAATGACTCGTTTCTACAATAGCTGTCGGTAGCACAAGCATAAGTTTCGTTGTTGTTCTGCGCGCTTTTGCAGCTTGGTTGGTCCATGATGGCAACCTCAAGTACAGCATTAGCAATCTGGCTTGTATTTGTCCAACCCGGGAGAAGTCTAGTCACGTTATCCCTGTAATAATAACCCCCATTCGATATGAAAGCCATGATGCCAGGGTACATAGAATCTGATGATTGTGCTGCAATACCATCAGCCCGAAAAAATGTTGCCTGAAAGCCTGAGATGTCATTTCCTAAACGGATGAAACAGCAACCGATCCCATTGCAAGGCCCTCCAGATGGCAATACCTTGCCATGGCACCTGCTCATGCAGGAGCCGATGGGGTTTCTCACATGGTCGAACAAGTTGACATCAAAATCACATCCGAGGACATAGAAACCGCTATACTGACTGGAGATAGCAATACCCTTAGCGGGAGCCTCCCAGGACATATTGTAGGTACTGTTCATACCTGATCCCAAGGTAACGTTGAAGAACATAGGGACCTCAACTGTGCTATCACCATATATGTAAGTGATCTGAGTCGTGCTGTTACCCAGAAACAACTTATGAGGTTGAGTGATGTTGTTGCAAGTAACCTCAAAGCCTTGTCGGAAGCAGCCGGCCCCTATGCCGAAGGGGTAGGAGATGTTGACATCCCCGCAGCTGGAGGGGCAGTGAGCTAAAGAGGCGGCGGAAGGAATTTGCAATATCCCTCCGTCTTCCGAAGCCGCGGATGCAGGCGACATGGCTGCCAAGCACGCCAGCACCAAAGCCATGGCGCAAACTATTACTCCACTCGAGGCCATCGTCGTGACGCCAATCAGCTTCCCTGCGTGGTGGTGGTGGTGGTGTTCGGGGTTACGGGAAGTACTACGCATATTCTGACGAAACATAAGGTTTCGTGCATGCGTAGATACTGTATAAAGGCGTGCCTGATGAGCAGAGTCGTCGCTGCTACTCGCTAACCCGCCGGGTCCGTCACGCGCGCGACTCGCTCAACCATGTGGAGCTGGACGCTGAGTGCTCTGGTAAGAGTGGTAGTTCTTTATCCATCTCACTTCGTGGTTTAGGAGAGCGCAAAATACACCTTTCACCAGGCCAACTTCGATGGTGACATTGCTACACAGCGAGAGAGAGTTTACCAGGGTAGACTTTGAATTCCCACCTAGGCACTACTAGTCAGTGATATCTTGACGTCCAATCGACCAGGACCCGTTTAAATGTTTCTTGTGTCTAGACTAGAGGTTAACACTATTGGCCAAATCTCTATCGAGGAGTTTCATTTGCTTCCTGCTTAGTAGAGATGCGGGGTCTACAAAGAGAAGTGAGTGGTTTGAGTATGTCTCATGGTGGGAAATTTGGTTATTACCGTCTTATCTTACTATTACTAATTGGAGGCTCCTTTTGAAGCCTCCATGTTAATCCTCGCGAAATACGTTAGAAAAAAATATAAATCCTAGAAATTCTCAAAATTATCAGAAACATCTGGCCATCCATCTGTAGACTCTAATCATCATAACCATTGGATCCATTGTATTTTTTAAAAAATTACCCACTTTTGCCATTATGAAAACACCCTAAAATAACTCCTTAATGTATAGGTAAATTACCCACCTCTGCCATTATGAAAAATAAACTAAAGTAACCCTAATATTTATATAAATTACCCACCTATGCCATTATAAAATAATTTACAGTAACACCCTAAATTTGCATCTAAATTGCCTACATTTGCAATTATTAAAAATCCAACATGTCATTATAAAAATATCTCAAAGTACACCAATAAATGATTCTAAACTACATATGTGTTCTATTAATTGTTAATATAGAAAATATGTATTAACTTATGATGTGTATGCATTATGTGTCTCACCATGTAGATCATATATAAATATAAATTTAAACAATGAAAACACATATTTCATATTCAACACGTAACTTGAATTCTAAATTTACATTAAAATTACCCACATATGTGATTAAAGTATACCAATATATAATTCTATATTATTTAATTATACCATTATTTAATATAGAAGATACTAGCTTATTAAGGTATATACATACAATGGTACATGATAAATGTCATCATGTAGACTATGTATACATGTATGGAGAAAACAATGGGAATACCAATTCCATGCTTATCGTGTAGCTCAAATTTAAATTGTAATAAAACATATACAGAAGTGCTATGTAAAGTGGAAAAGATATTTAATCAATAAGAGAGAGCACAAGGTAAATTATTATTATTATTACTATTATTATTACTATTATTATTATTATTGTTATTATTATTACATATGGCTTTATATTTTTATAAAATTTTAATACTCATGTCTTCTAAATTATTAGCCCGTGCGGAGCACGGGTTGACAGACTAGTCAAAATAAAGAGGACGGGTAGTATATATGTACCGTTAAAAGATTTTTTTCGTATATACGCTACTTTACAACTTATTATTACAGTAAACACTATCGAAAGAGACGATCACCACCGCGGTTTTTAATTAACACGACTCAATGATGTAAATTATTGTTTCTAAACTTTTGTGTCCAATTAAGAAACCTCATCAGGGGTAAACCCATAACTATAGCACTCTCAACTATAACCATGGTCCAGGTAACCACATAAACTATTTTTGGTTCATAATATATTTTAAACATAATTTATGATGCTCACTGTCACCCTACAAAATTTTAACTTAAACTCTATATCCTTACAGCAGGGCGCATCCGTTCCAAATTAGAATTCGTTTGACTTTTTTAACTTTAAGTTTGACCACTCGTCTTATTCAAAAAATTGTGCAAAATATCACATCTTTTGTTGTGGCTTGCTTTATTAATAAAAGTTCTTCAAGAATGACTTAAATTTGACTATATTTGCACAAATTTTTTGAATAAGATGATCGGTCAAACTTGAGATTAGAAAAGTCAAACGAATTTTAATTTAGAACGGAGGTAGCAGCTAAAATATGCAGTATCCCTCAGTTTCCCGAGGCTGTGGATGCCGGCGGCATGGCTGCCAAGCACGCCAGCACGAAGGACATGGCGCAAACTAATGCTCCAGTCGAGCTCATCGTTACGCCATTCAGCTTCTCTGCGTGGTGGTGTTGGGGGCTACGGGAACTACGCATATTCTGGCCGTGTGTTCAGATGGTCAGGACAATTTTTTTTTGTCTCAAGGAATCTTGCATGCATGAAGTACTAAATGAAGTCTATTTACAAAACCCAGCCACAGATGAGTGTAACTTTGCGCGACGAATCTAACGAGCCTAATTAATCCATGATTTGCTGCAGTAATGCTACAGTAATCATCCTCTAATCGTGCGGTCAAAGCCCTCATTAGATTCGTCTCGCGAATTTGCCAGAGGGTTGTGGAGGTAGTTTTTTGAACTGGCTTTATGTAATACCTCTAATTAATGGTCAAAGTAGGGATAAAAAATTATCCTGACCATCTGAACACGGCCTCTGAAGCATGGGTAGATTGTGTATATAGAGGCATCGTTGACTAGCGGAGTCGCTAACCCGCAGTCGTCTCCCGCCAGGTCCGGCACGCGCGACTCGTTCAGCGTGAAGCTGACGCTGAGAGTGCTATGGTAGTTATGTATCCATCTCAGTTCCTGGTCTAGATTTGAAATGTCTTTTTTTTTGTTAAATATGCAGGAGAGCTGCTTATTTTTTATTACAAAGAAGAGGTTACACGGTGCGTGGCCAAAGCGCAAGCCAGGATCAAAGCCTACGTGCTATTACATAAGTGTTTACAACATGCCATCCTTTTGATACATATGGAGCAAGATTTGAAACATGTCGAGCCGTATCGATAAAAATGCAAAATTCATTGGCTTCAAACCATGTTGATCTCGACGCATTGCTCGCTAGATCTGTAGAGCATACAGACTACACATGTCACTGCTCTCGAACAACACATAATCTGTACAATGGAAAATCCAAAAGAAACGTATTTTTACGCACGTGAGAGTGAGACGGTGAGAATTGATTTGCCGAGTGGACGGAACGTTCGTAACGAAAAGTCTCTCTAAATATCACGACTCACACGAGTCGTCGTCTGCCAGCGAAGTGCGTCGTCGCCGGTCGGGCTGGAGTAAAAATAGTTGTGCGTCGTCTGGACGCGACGGCGAAAGATGCGAGCTTCCGGCGTGCGTTCATGGGGGTGCTTGTTGGCTTTGTGGTCTTGGGTCCGCGCTTGCAGCCCCGGTTGCCAGTTTTGCCACCGCCAGAGACCACCCAACTCCTGTCATTTTTGCACTAGTTCGATGTAGGCCTGCTAATGGGGCTAAACCCACCCCTTATCCACCCCACTCCAAAGCTTATCAATATCAAATGGCAACCCACCCTAACCCAAACACTCAACTAAATAACCCGCCCTGTCCCACTCCATTTGGTGCTTAAACCCGTGAGTATGTGTACCTAGGTCTGCTAATGGGTTAATTAAACCCTCCTCACCCACGTTTAACTAATAATTAACTATCTCTCTCTATATATAGAAATTTCATAGTCTGACTTTTGACATGGGGCCCACGTGTGTGTCTAGCCACACTTCTTTGCACAGAGTAGCTGACAGTCATACTGAGTCATCTACAACAAATTTCAGTCAATTTCGATAAAATTTTATAGTGTGAACGCGATGTTTTATTTCTAGGGTCCGGCTCTTCACGCGGGCCCACATGTAGGTCTAGCCACACTGCTTTGCACAGAGTAGCTGCCAGTTATACTGAGTCATCTGCAACAAATTTCAGTCAATTTTGATAAAATTTTATAGTGTGAACGCGAGGTTTTATTTTCAGGGTCCGGCTCTTGACGCGGGCCTATGTGTAGGTCTAGCCACACTGCTTTGCACAGAGTAGCTGCCAGTTATACTGAGTCATCTGCAACAAATTTCAGTCAATTTTGATAAAATTTTATAGTGTGAACACGAGGTTTTATTTTCAGGGTCCGGCTCTTGACGCGGGCCCATGTGTAGGTCTAGCAATGGGCACTCTACCAAGAATACACCCATTCCAACCGCCCTCCCCCCAACCCACCCCAACCCGCATTTACATAGAACCCGCTCCGTCCCACCCCATTACCTAGTACAACCCATTTCAACCCATCCAAACACACTCCACAGCAAAACCCACCCATAAAACCCATTTCAACCCAACCCATTAGCAGGCCTAGTTCCATGTGGGGAAGGCAGGATCTGCGTCCAATTGGACAGACAGAGTCAGAACAGAACAGACCAGCTAGCTAGAGTGAGTACCAAGACCCAAGAGCGTCCGGGAAACCGCCACTCTTGGACGCTCACGAAAAGCCACATCTCGAGCTAAAGCTAGCACAGTGCCCAGGTTCATGCTTTTTAATTTGAGAGGAGGCCAAAGAGTGCGATGATTTGGGAAAGCAAGTAAGAATCGTGGAGCCGCGGCACGGGGGGATGGCTGGTGCCAGCATAGCGCGCGCCGCTGCGTTTCACGCCGGCAAGCGGCAAACCGGCCGCCGCAGGCCACCGGCCACTGCATCACGTAGCCATCGCCCGTCCTCGCTGGCGCTAGATGCTGACTGCCCTGACGACCTGGTGTTTTTAACTTAAAACTGCGCGTTCAAATTCTTAGTGCAGGACTGCAGGCCGGCGCGGGGCTTGTTTGGTTGAGACGTGGCGCAGGCAGCTCGGCCCAGTCATTGTTGCTCTGATGGCTGGCGTCCAAAATCGGAAGCCTGGAAGGGGCAGCTCTTCCAGGTCTCAAAGCAAACAGCCGACTGCCTGCATGTGCAAATCAACACCTGACCACCCCCGTAGTAAGTGTGAAGAGCCGGTACCAGCCCCGCCAGCACATCAGCCATCAGATCAGTGACTGCACAATTTGAATACAACAGTTGTATATCATGTCAAGCTATACTAGGCACAATTTGCGTTTATCTATGCAGATGCAGGTTGGCTATTCCTTGGGGGCCCTATATATGAACACTGTATAATGAGTGATATTGCACATTCAACACATTTTTATAACGAGCTATGAGTGCCAATTTCGCTCCAGAAAAATGGGTTGTACCTCAGTTGCGCAATACTTGACGCTACCTTGTTGACACTTGACACCCACCGGCAGCTGAGGTTTCCAGCCGTAAGGCAACACCTGAGGCCAAGCACGTACTTGCTCCCACCTAGAGCGCGACAATGCTAGGTCCGGAGGAAACAACACCCCCGCCTGAACAATGACAAAGCGATGGCCAGTGTTTTAAGCACTGAGGATAGTACTTCTGGAGAGGGTAACATTTAAGCATTCCAGAATTCCGTACCATGCACTCGCAACTGTGGATTTAGAACACAAGTCCATATCATCTTACAACTCGGATGTGCTCATAGGATTAGCGAAGTAGCGCTTTCTACACCCTTGGATGCTTCTTTACTGGGGCCTTGCTTGAACAAGCGCTGCAGCATGGTCAGAGCTGTAGGCACAGGTTCTTCAAACACCCGAACGTTAAGGTGCCCATCGAGTGTCAACTTCTCCAACAGGGTCCGGAAAGTCTGCAGAAAGATAATGCAAAGCCAATCAAGCAAGAACGCACAAGAACAAAAACAATTTTACATTTTTAACTTCTTAGGTTAGCAGCCCTTCGGCGGCTCAGAAATCAGAACAAGTTTTGCTGGC
Organism: Alloteropsis semialata; assembly: GCA_004135705.1. Classification (NCBI taxonomy): domain Eukaryota; kingdom Viridiplantae; phylum Streptophyta; class Magnoliopsida; order Poales; family Poaceae; genus Alloteropsis; species Alloteropsis semialata. Next base: position 59,488,417 of record CM014270.1, read on the forward strand.
ATCTCTTCTGCAAAACCAGTAAAAGAAAGTACAGGAAAGAGACAGAAAATGGGCCAGATACCTGAGGATTCAATACATCCATCCGATGGATAAGATCTTCCTACAACACAACAAGAGCAAAGCACACAATTAGAACTTTTAAAATAACAATTTCGATAATGAAAAATGCTTTATTTTGTTTACAGTAAAATTTTAAACTCAGGACTGGGAATTGTTTACATGTAAAAATGCTTTATACCTGGAATTGTTTACATGTGTTATAAAATAAAGCATTACATGTAAAATTCAACAGAAATCAATGGTCCAAGTTGATGTTTTAAACCATGACCAAATCATCACCATTTCTCTAACTGGAGGGATATTTGTGTGAATAGATAAGCAAATTGAATTAAATAATGAGCCCTGGGCACAGCAAAGAATGGATAACACATGTGATGCCATGTAGTACCATCCGCAAACTGATGACGTACAAAATACCAAGTGATATATTGGGGGGGGAGAAAAGTCAGGCTCCAGCTAACTATAGATGGGTACTCCATCTCTGAGCTTTAAGCATCTGCATTATATTAGTTCTTTTTCTAAGTTGTTTCCAAAATATGAATAGAGTACTCCCATCAGATTCTCACAACTGAAGTGACTTTTCAGTATTCCAGGTATTCAAACATTACATGTAAAATAGGAAACCCAAAATATAATATCATATCCTTTCAGACCAAAAATCATCTTGCATGCATGGATGGATGCATACGTGCATGCATGGATTATCGTGGACACAGAGGTTCAACCAAGTAATGAATTAATTCAAATGGGATAGCTTCATCCTAGATGAGCCTGTACAGTTCACCCAAGCAAACACAGATCACCGTCAATTTTAAATCATTCCATACATGAACCAAATGCAACCAAACACGCCTTAATTTTACGTATGCTCCATGTTCATTGCCTAATAAGTAAGATTGAATCTTTCGGGTCAATTAACAAGCCTCGCCAAGGGTGAACTTTGGTAACCAAAGTCTATACATATAACTAATTAAACATAAATTGCTCATTTATATATTTTCCATTCGACAACTCGGCGTTGATTTGTGGAGTCTTCTCACCGGTTACCAAGTGATGTGGAGCAGTTGAAATGCAGTAGCTTGAAATCCGTCTGACCGTCTCAAAATGAAAATAAATGCACTCGAAAATGATTTACGTTGTTCAGTCCATACATATCTCAATCCTTACAGCTAGCAGGCGTGATTGGATGGTAGGAAGAGGGGACAGGGGACTGAAAACCACCCCCGCCGTATTGTCCAGGTAAATGAGCGGTCATCGAGAACGACACAAGTTTTCGATGGTTCATCCTGTAGCAACCACGAGGACTGATTCTCGCATGGGACAGTATTTCTCCTACGAGCAAGCTTGGCACCATCGAACATGGTCAACAGAGGTTTGCGTCGCAGCTCTGAGTCTCTCCTTTTTGAAGCTGCGCACCCCTGAGTCTCTGGCCCATTAGAACGAACTAATAGAAATAGATTTCGAAAATGCCAAACCGTATCCATCAAACGCATATGTCCTGTTCCTCATTCATCCCGACTCGCATTGCTCGCCAGACACCTGTACAGCATACGGACAATACACGTCACTGCTCTCGAATAACGCATAATTTGAACAATAAAAAAACCCAAAAAGAAACGTATATTGTACGCACGCGAGAGCGAGACACGGTGAGAGCTGATTTGCGGAGGGGACGGAACGTTCCCAACGAAGTGTCTCTAAAGTCTAAACATCCCGCTCCGTATTCTCGCCTCGCGGACCATGGAGTTACCGCTGACCGATCACTGACTCACACGAGTCGTGGGACAGTGAAGTGCGTCGAGTATAGGCCCGGTCGGGCTGAAGAGTCTGGTAGTACGTCGCCTGGACGCGACAGCGAAAGATGTGAGCTTCCCGGCGTGAGCTAGGGTGAGTGCCAAAAGCTTCCGGGGAACCGCGCGCCACAATTTTTTTTTGAGAAACCGGGATTATATTTCACATAAGCTTCTGATAGTTTACATCCCATAACTTACAAAGACAATCCTGAAAGTAAAATAAATTACAACTAAGTCCTTGCAAGTTTCTGCCGGTTGTCCCGTCACTGACAGTCGAACCTGCCGCCCGTGAAGCCGACCACCTCCCTGACGAAGAACATCAGAAATTTTCGGAGGCACCATTAGCAACATATCAGGGACACCAACATGCTTTGTAAACGCTGAACGTACAGGCCAATCAAGATAGCCAGTGGCCATCATATCGTTAGAGAGCAAGGGACCTGGTGCCTCAATCACCAACAGACCCGGCTCGCCGGACGACAAGACACCCAGAAGAGGGATGAAACCACCAGAAGCGGTGGGAGATGAACACCAACCCGATTTCCCAGCGAGTCGGTAGACGTACCTCCCAAGATCTTCACCGGAGAAGCCAGTCTCACCAGCGTCACCGGAGAAGGAGAGAAGGGAGGGATCTTCACTGATACCGTCGCCTCCAGCGAAGTCGGGGAAGCCGCCATGGATGTCGAAATTGCTCTCCGCACACCCACGTCGTCGCCCGCTAGAGATGCCATCAAGGAAGAAGAACCCATGCCTCACCGGCATGCGAAAGTCTAACCCTAACCTATCTAAAATAAAACTACTAGATACAGGTACGTACAGACCCTCCGTCGATTCATCCAACCCCCCACATCCTCCGACGCCGGCGAGGGTGCCAGAGGCATGGGCGGCGGCGAATCGACAGGGGAAAGCAAAATCGCCCCCAGTCGCCGCTCTCAACTGTAGCTATGCGAGAGAGTTCGAGAAAGCAATCAGGTACCTTGACGAACGAAGGTACCTGTGTGCGTCACCGCGCGCCACAATTTGATGGGGCTTGTTTGGTTGAGACGTGGCGCAGGCAGCTCGGCCCAGTCATTGTTGCTCTGATGGCTGGCGTCCAAAATCGGAAGCCTGGAAGGGGCAGCTCTTCCAGGTCTCAAAGCAATCAGCCCCGCTAGCTCGACTGCGTGCATATGCAATCAACACCTGACCACCTCCGTTAGCAAGTGCGAAGCGCCGGTACCAGCCCCGCAAGTACATCAGCCATCAGATCAGTGACTGCCCGATTTGAACACAACAGTTGTATATCATGTCAAGCTATACTAGGCACAATTTGTGTTTATCTATGCAGATGCAGGTCGGCTATTCATTGGGGGCCCTATATATGAACACTGGATAATGAAGTGATATTGGACATTCAACACATTTTTATAACGAGCTATGAGTGCCAATTTCGCTCCAGAAAAACAGGGTGTATCTCAGTTGCGCAATACTTGACGCTACCTTGTTGACACTTGACACCCACCGGCAGCCGAGGTTTCCAGCCGTAAGGCAAGACCTGAGGCCAAGCACGTACTTGCTCCCAGCTACAGCGCCACAATGCTAGGTCTGGAGGAAACAACACCTCCGCCCTAACAATGACAAAGCGATGGCCAGTGTTTTAAGCACTGAGGATAGTACTTCTGTAGAGGGTAACATTTAAGCATTCCAGAATTCCGTACCATGCACTCACGACTGTGGATTTAGAACACATGTCCATATCATCTTACAGCTCGGATGTGCTCATTGGATTAGCGAAGTAGCGCTTTCTACACTTGGATGCTTTTTTACTGGGGCCTTGCTTGAACAAGCGCTGCAGCATGGTCGGAGCTGTAGGCACAGGTTCTTCAAACACCCGAACGTTAAGGTGCCCATCGAGTGTCAACTTCTCCAACAGGGTCCGGCAAGTCTGTAGAAAGATAATGCAAAGCCAATCAAGCAAGAACGCACGAGAACAAAAATAATTTTACATTTTTAACATCTTAGGTTAGCAGCCCTTCGGCGGCTCAGAAATCAGAACAAGTTTTGCTGGCATCTCTTCTGCAAAACCAGTAAAAAGAAAGTACAGGAAAGAGACAGAAAAATGGGCCAGATACCTGAGGATTCAATACATCCATCCGATGGATAAGATCTTCCTACAACACAACAAGAGCAAAGCACACAATTAGAACCTTTAAAATAACAATGTCGATAATGAAAAATGCTTTATTTTGTTTACATGTAAAATTTTAAACTCAGGACTGGGAATTGTTTACATGTAAAAATGCTTTATACCTGGAATTGTTTACATGTGTTATAAAATAAAGCATTACATGTAAAATTCAACAGAAATCAATGGTCCAAGTTGATGTTTTAAACCATGTCCAAATCATCACCATTTCTCTAACAGGAGGGATATTTGTGTGAATAGATAAGCAAACTGAATTAAATAATGAGCCCTGGGCACAGCAAAGAATGGATAACACATGTGATGCCATGTAGTACCATCTGCAAACTGATGACGTACAAAATACCAACTGATATATTTGGGGGTGGGGGGGGTGGTGGGAGTAGGGGGGGGAAGCCAGGCTCCAGCTAACTATAGATGGGTACTCCATCTCTGAGCTTTAAGCATCTGCATTATATTAGTTCTTTTTCTAAGTTGTTTCCAAAATATGAGTAGAGTACTCCCATCAGATTCTCACAACTAAAGTGACTTTTCAGTATTCCAGGTATTCAAACATGACATGTAAAATTGGAACAATTCCAAAGGTGGTAGTAACATGTCTGGAACTTGATTTTGATATCTTGTTTTAAACTCAGGACTGAGTTTGATGAATGCAAATTCAAATATCAAACATGTAGATTCCAAATAGTTTAAAACTTTCCTGGTATCTTTGCTAGATCCTACATACCTAAATTCTTCAAAAATGAATTTAGTTTTCCTGAATAAAGGCTATTGTGGCAAAGAATGACATACAATGTAATGGAAAACTTATTGTAGTATACACAAACAAGCAAAACATCAATTTCCTGTTCAAAAAAGGGCATAAAAGAATAAAAGCAAACACACCTCCATTACTCCAGGATAGTGCATGACATAACCAATAACTCGGCGACTTAAACCTTCATACACAGTGCTATTAGTGCTACCATCACCATTTATCCATGGTAATATAGGCTGATACATATGCCTTTCGCAATCATGATCACAATTACTCTCATTATTGTCCTGTCTTGGAGTAGATGGCATTTCCTCATCCCCATGATTTTTGCTGTTATGAGGTGAGCTCAACTTGCTCTGAACATTAATTACTGTCACCGTGTGCCCGTCACCAAGCATTTTTATAGGCCCAGGAAAATTAATAGGCATGGTATGCTTCTCTATCAGTAGATTTTTGGGGTTTCCATTATCCACAGGTTGAGAAGTTGGAGCCGAGCAGCTGCAACGATTGCATTCGGCAAGTGTGGCTATATGATACTTTGACAAATGTAATGAGTCCACGATCTGAACGCCATCATAAGCATTGACCTATGAAGCAATTGAATGAATCCCACCCATAGTAGTGCTTGCATTTGCCCTGGGTGCAAATGCAAGCACTACTTTCTTAAAACATTAAGATCATACTGGTGAACTTATCGAACGTCTGGGAACAACAGGTATCGGATAGAGTATAGTAATTCGCAGATTTGACTTAGCTCCTCTCGGTTGCGCACTCCGGATAATGCGCCATCTGTTTGGACAAGTCTCATCTGTTCCTTACAAAATTTCAATTAAAAGCACCGTCTCCAAGCCACACGTTTTGTTTTGCATTACGCCTGGGCGAACCGGCATAATACAAAACTCAAAGGTATGTCTTGAAGTTGCACATTCAACTGAAATTGTTTTACACAATCCTTACTAGGTTATGCCATGAAGTCGAATCCAAAATAATTTCAGTTCCATTACCATTGTGCTGATCTTTCTCTTAAACTGTCTGGTCTAAACAAACTGTTTTGGGTCCTGATAACTGACTCTAATATACAGGAAGCTTCGGACGGTAAATAACCATCGATGGCAAAATCATGTTGACTAACACTGACCCACTGCAGCTATCATCAAATAACTTCTTTCTTGGTAATGCTTTCCACTAGATTCCTAACTTTATGTTCCAAAACTAATCTTTACATCCTTTCCATCCATCTCCTTACCATAAACTTGCTTTAACTTTCTTCCCGAGCATCAACTCCCATGGAAACCCACTCTATTCGGATGTACCTCAATTGTTGCTGAAGGACCATAATCATATGCCACTAATCTAATCTCTGGACTTCAAGTATGATAAACATGGCATCTAATTCTTTTCGGATCTCCAGGGCAATTCTGCTTACTATGGTTCACCCCTTTCAATAGCTTCTCCGAGTTGCTCGATAATACTTGTCTTGGCGGTAACATCTCCCACATAGGCATTCTCCAGTACAGCTGAAGAATCTTAACTCAGCCTTTAATTCATTGTTAGATCCTGCTCCCTATCTTGAATATCTACAAAATCTTGCTTCTTCTTCAGATATTCAGATTCATACTCTTGATATAGATTGCACACTAAACTCATGTTCCGGGAAGATACTGCGAGGACACAAGATTGTATTCTTCTCGGTCTTCTGGTGACGCCTTCAGACTTCATCGTCTTGATATGCGAAAGGAAGTTACTTCGCTTTGTTAAAACTCACGTCAAACTGATACTCTTCGTAAACAACCACTAGAGCCTTGTGAGTAGTGGTTTCCATTGAGCCAGAAGATTAAGCTCCTTCCTATGGATGTGGAGAGTAACTCCCATTTCAGGAGTTATACAAACTGGGACATTGATCATCAGGAAACATAGCTATACTGAGACACAAACTCTTTCCACCATACTCTGGATAGCCCAATTGCTTATGTACGCTAAACATCATCTTCAGAAAACTTTACGTGTCGTCCAAGTACCTGTGGGTCCATCTTTCATCATCTACCCATCTGGCAGTCATCTGAACAACTAGTGTATACAACCTTAGGCCAGGGTAAAACAAAAGGTTTCCAAAGAAAACAGAAACTACCCAAAAACCCATGCAAAGGTATGCAATGCACATGCTCGGTTCCTACGACCTGAATGGAACACACAACCCCTCGCATAGACATGGTGGCTTTTTCATACATCTCTCAACTTATAATAATCTACCGATTCTAAGCGTAGCGAACGAAGTTAGTGTACCTGCAGAAAACTATACATTACCATTCACTATGGATATGGCACCCATGCGTTCAACACTGCATGGACAGTGCTTCATACGTTTACACGTATTCACTTGTCCCATACTCACCACTGTATGGTCAGCGTTTGCGTGCCCCATATCATTGCCATATGGGGTGCCCCTGAGTAGGCCACTCCTCAGGGTTAAGCGACCGTGATTAGTAAGATCACACGGCAGGAACTCCGCACTCCACATCAGGCGGCAGATGTCGACAAGCCTCAAAGACAAGCCCAACGGGCTAGCCAATGGACAGGTCGCCCCCGAACAATCAGTGAACGGGCCCCTCACACAAGCAAGCTTGTGCAAGTCAGAGTCATAATATCATATTTTGCTGAATTTAACTTACCATCATACCTGATCGGAGGTGCGTCGTTACAGAATCGCAAGTTTAGCAGAAAGTAAATACATAACTCTAAAAGTTAGTTTACTAGGGCCACCTCACAAAAACCTTCTTAACTACCCACTAGGGCACTCTAACTGGGTTCAACTCAACACCTGTGATGTCCTGAGGACATAAGCTCTGATACCAGCTATGACAGAACCGCCCTACTTAAACTGACTCAGGTGTGATCTGTAGTGTAGAACACTAACACGTCACACGCCTGGGTCGGCATAAGTCGGGAGTTCCATCGAGTGTCTCCGAGACAACCCGCATCATTCACTATCAGCTGTCTCGTTACCAATACTCAGGATCCCAACACCAGAGAAAACATCACAGATATTGCAAGGCACAAATATATACAACACAGATAGATACGAGTTATACAAACCAGGGTAGCTCAAATTTAAATATTACACAAGGTTCTAAGTTCAGCAATAGGTTAACAAGGTAATTAAACAACCTAGTCGCAGATCATGTCGTGCCCTGACATGTCTGGTTCTCCAAACCACCACAGCACCGGCAACAGAAGCTACTCCTCAGCTCAACTACAACAAGGGGTCAAAGAACCCTGAGTACAAAGGTACTCAGCGAGACTTACCCGACAAACTACTCTAAAGGGGATCACAAGGGCATGCAAAGCTGTGAAGTTTAACAGAAATAAACCGACTGCAAGCTTAGCTTAATTAGTTACTAATCTAATTACCAAATTTTAGATTGACAAGATAAAATCCTGTTTAGCTAGGTGAACCAACCACTACTGCCAAACAATAGGAGTAACAAGGCATAAAAGCTGAACAATACATAAACATGCAATAAATTATCTGTCAGGATCAAGCGTGTATCAAAACCGTGACACTCGGCGATTCGAATCGATTTCAAACCCTGCAGGGGTAAACCTGGAACACACGCCGCGTGCGCGCCTCGTCAGGCCACACGAAGCTACTTTTCCCGCTATGGCCACCATTGCCTGAACTGCGCCCACTTAGCCCGGGGTCGCATCCCCAATCCCTACACAGTGCTCGAGCAAAGGCATGTGGGTTACTGACTACGACCCCGCCCACATTCCTCGCCAGACACGGTGGGTCGCAGTTCAACCGTTAGTACCACAGAAGTACATCAGTTTCCCGCCTCCCTATACCGGTATGTGCCCAGTACGTTCAAAGCTTGACCACAGGCAGATCACAACAACTCCTATACTTATCCAGTGGGCAGGACCAACTCCAACTACCCAAACTTCCAACACATTCCTTAATCATCAACCATTTGTCCTGCCCAACACTTTCAAAGACTTACTAACAAGTTAAGCTCTTTAAGCCAACTTTACCTAGTGGCAGGTGATTGGGATAACACCTGATTTACTACTGTTGTGAGCAGACCTAAGCAACTCTATTCTATCTTTTTGAAAAGGTGGCAGAGATGCTCTAAACAGGGGTGGATAATGCATCAAAATAGGATTCACTCTATCCTACTCTAATGCACAATCATGAGCTCAAACATAACGACAGTAGACATGTTAGTACTGGGACGGGTATGCTCCGGGGCTTGCCTGGCTCACTGAACTCTGGCTCTGCAGCTACAGGGGCTTCTGGGGCTTGCGGAACGGCTTCGGTCTCCGCCTCGAACACCACCTCGTCCCCCTCCTGGACGTCGCCGGGGACCTCCACCAACTCCGGATGCAACGGATCCTGGTCTACACGAGATGATGCAAAAACATGGAAGAATTAAATTAGATACCCTTATTCCAACCTAAGCTTGATAAAACAACTAAATAGCACAAAGGAGTTAATTAATGTATGTCAAGGATTATAATAAAGGAATAACTAATTAAAAACCTATTTTCTATTTAAACGAACCTTTAAACCCCATCCTAAAATCAAGGATAATAATTATTAAAGCATCTAATATATTAAACTATAATCTAGATGCATAAAGAAAAATGCAACTATTGCAATAAAATTTATTTCATTAATTTTAGAGGTTCCTACAAAAAGATATGCATTTCTAAATATTATTCCTATTGAAATGCATTTCTAAAAACATTAAAAACCTAAATAAACCTAAAACTTACCAGTTTTTCAGAAAACCCCCTGGCTTTTCCTTTATTCAAACCCGCAGTCCATTTCTCTTCACTTGGGCCAACCCACGGACCCGGCCCATCCCCCTCTCACTTCTAACGGACCGGCCCGGCCCGGCCCACCTTTCTCTTTTCTCTTCTTTTTCTTTTCCAACTGAAGGGCCCGGCCCACTTTCTTCTTTCCTTCTTCCCTCAACCGGCTTTCGGCCCAGCCCAGTTGCCTTTTCTCTTTCCTTCTCAGGCCGCCTAACAGGGCCCGGCCCGGCTCCTTTATCCCCTTCTTCTTCCTCACCTTCGCACGTACAGCACACGCACGCGCACGGCCAGAGCCGGCCGCGGCGGCCATCACCGACGGCGAAACTCCGGGCCTAGAGAACCCCACGCCCACCTGTTCCCCAACTTCGCGCACCCGCCCCACGACCTAATCCTACCCCGGCGTGACCGCAGCGCCACGCACGCACAGCATCGGCGGTGGCATCAGACTATGGCGGCGGCGCACGGTGAACGGCTCCGAGAGCAACCGCCTCGGGCAACAAGCCACCCCTATGGCTACTACTCACCATGGAACACGCGACGCTTAACTCCTCTAGGACCCAAGGGCAAGGAACTACCTTTCCCCGCGGCTACGGCGGACCGGCGACGCGCGAACGGCGGCGAAGCACCGAACCAGCGCTGGGAAACCTCGATTCAGAGCAACAAACGACGCAAACAGCTTCTATGCGACTTGGGACATGTGGTGCTCACGCTCTTAAGGGTTCTAGGGGTTGGGTGACTCCATTCCCCGGCGGCGATTGACCGCGCGACACCCGCGACGGCGCGGCGGCGTTCTAGCCCGCCCGGCCTTGGGCTTGGGTAAAATGCTCCATGGTGAGCTGCTCACGACCAAGAGGAACACCGGTGCAGAGTCAGACGACAACGGGGACGGCCGGAGATAAGAGCTCACCGGGCAAGCAACCCACGGCGGTGGCGGTTGCGGACGGCGTTGGCGGTAAGCGGCTGCTGCGGAAGTTGACGGCGAGCGAGGACCGAGGGACAAGGATGGGAGACGGCTGGGGCTTCCATAGGCAAGAGGGATCGGACGGACAAGCTGTGACGGCGGCGGATTTCGGCGGCAACCGCGGGGAGCGCAGGGCGGCGGCGGTAGAACAAAGAGGCAAGGGAAAAAAAAATGACGCTGGCCGCTGTTCGGCCTTATCCTGGCCTCCCACACGCGCAGGCGGTGCAAGCTGCCCTGGTGCTGGCCCCAGCCCACGCCGGCGCGTGGCACCGGGCTCGGCACAGCGGCAAGCAGGTGCGTGGCACCGCTGCCGTGCCGGCCGGCCCCTGCCTGCCTCTGTCTAACTGAAACTCCCTCCCATCTCTGAACCGGCTCTCCTCTTCCCTGTTAAATTCCTTATTCTCCATGCAACACAAATCCAATCCAAAACAAACATTGCAGAGTAGAGTCCAGGTTACAAATTTTCTTATAGAGCTTCAATCCAAAATTCAGCAGATCAAAAGATTAGAAACCCTGAACCTGAGCACATCACTAGGCCTGTAACTGAATGTCCGTCTTTCTGGAACTCGCCTAGACCAGCCACTAAACACGCCTTTTTCTTCAAATTCCATATGTAAACTCTTTGAGCTCCATTAACAAAAGTTGTAACCCAAACATATAACTTCATTTTCCATAATATAATCTTTGTCTAAATCCCAACAGATTTGGAGATAACATCCACTGAATATCGGGTCCTCCAAACTCGGCGTTCCTGAAACCCATGCAAACCAGCAAATGCAAGTCAATTTTTCTCCATATTTCGAATGTAAACTCTCCAAACTTCAAATACAAAAGTTCTAGCCTATACATAGAGCTTCACTTTCTCCAATATGACCTTGAGCCAAATCTTCCTAGATCATGAGATATGCTGCTCTGAATGTGACCCCTTTCAATCACCCATTTTCAGAAAAATTTCAGTTAACACTCCTTTTAAGCCAGCCACCTTCAATCCACTTTTTCTCCATATTTCACATGTAAACTTTCAAAACTCCAAATGTAACTTTTGTTGCTGGTACTTTAATCTTCAATTTCTCTTATACACTTGTTTGTTGATTTGGCTTAGTTTGGAAACTACAAGACCGTGAAGTTGACCGAAAATCTAACTCAAGTACTCCTTCTTATAACCCTTTTTCCATCTCCTGCTTAACCTTGGTAATCACTGATTGCTGCTTAATTACCATGATAGGTTTCCAAAACAGTGTTTAGAAGTTTGATTAACACGGGAGTGTTACATCGGGCTTCCCGCTCTTTTTCAATGGGAAAATAATTCGTTTAAATAGTTCGGGCCGTGCTCGGGCCAAGAAAAAATTATTCGGGCTTCATTTGCTTTGCCTATGCCCATCCCATTAAACATCATAGACGGGCCAAAACCCATCGGGCTCGGGCCAGGCCGTCGGGCCAGACCGGGCTGGGCCACAAATGCTCAGGTCTAGGCTATAGAGTCATGTCATAGCCCTTACATGATCGCATTAGAAATAGGTAATCAAGGCCGAGTATCATCCTACCGTGGCAACCAAGGCATGGTGATAAGCCACTAGCAACAATGAGAAGTAGAAATATGGTGATACCTTGCTATGTAGTATTGTGATTAGTGGACCAATGAGATCAGATGCAATTACGTGTAGTCGTGTAGAGTTCTAACAAGATCCATAACAAAACA
>CM014270.1:59513378-59534755 GCA_004135705.1 Alloteropsis semialata
AAAAAAATTAGCAACTTTGCCAGTATCATATAAGAAATTTTCACTGTGTATTAACTCCCTATCCCCGGTGAAATCCGGGACAGGGAGCGTGCCTGCTACTGTGCGGTGTGTCTGGTGCGCTTGGGCCGACCGCTGCGTTCTTTTCACTCGACGGCCCAATAAGCCTGCCAGGAGCCCGTGTCCGGTTGGGAAATCGCCTTCCTCCAGTTGCCGTGCGGCCCAGCTGCTATTTACGTTTATCGCGGGTTTGTAGGGTTTCCCCATCCTGCGCCGTTGTTCTCATCGTCCCCACTCCGCCGCCGCTCTCTCCGCTCCTGGGATTTGCGTTGGTGAGTTGCCCTCCCCCTTCCTTTGCGCGCGACCGTGGTGACTGCCGCGACGACGGTGTCGAGGCCGACATCCGGCGGGTCGGGGGGCAGCCCTACCCGCGCGCAGCCGGGGGTGGAGGACGGGCGGGTCGAGAAGCCCTCCCGGCGGCGGCCCCGCGCGTCCCACGGCGCGCCCGTCACGCTGCTCAACACGGACACCTCCAACTTCCGCGCCATGGTGCAGCAGTTCACCGGCATCCCGTCCGGCCCCTACGGCCCCGACGGAGGCGGCGCGGGCGGCGGGCCGGTGATCAGCTTTGGCGCCGGCGGCGGGGACTACGGCGGCGCGCTGGTGCGGCCATTGCCGACGTCGGCCGTGATGTCGATCGACCACCACCACATGGCGGCCGCGTCGCAGCAGTACCACCGCCCGGCGTCGTCGCTGCAAGCTCAGCTCTTCAGGCCACAGCAGCAGTACGCCGGCGACGTGGGCTACGGCGGCGGCATGCACGGAGCCGGCTGGGACATGGCTCCGTTCCTTCACGGCTTCGAGTCGTCAGCGGAGGACCGGCTTCTGCTCTCCGCCGACGAGGTTCTTCCTCGCCGTGTCTCTGGTCCTCACCTTTTCTGTTTGTCTCTGCGCACCTGTCTGTTTCGATTGCAGGACATTCGTCGGCCTCAAGGCAGCGGCATCGCTTCCTCGGTGAGGTCGCCGGCTAGATCCACGGTGGGGAAGGCCGCGGCCGAGGAGGAGGCGGAGGCGCAGCAGTCGGTGGGGTGCACGGTGCCTCTATTCCGGCCGTACGTGGCGCGGCTGCCGTGGCATGGCGGCACGCGGGCGTGGCTGTCCAAGCTCTTCCCGCGCTACGGCCACTACTGCGGGCCCAACTGGTCCAGCGGCAAGGAGGCCGGCTCCGTGCTCTGGGACCGCCGCCCCGTCGACCACCTCGACTTCTGCTGCTACTGCCCCGACATGGCCTACGACACCCACGACCAGGCGCAGCTCCTCCGCGCCGAACTCATCTTCCTCCGCTGCCTCGAGGGCAGCCGCCAGATGCCCGCACGCGACGGCATCGCCGCCGCCGTCATCTACCTCGCCATGTGCATCTTCGGTAAGCTACGCCACCGCCTGAAGCCAATTTTCCCTTGCGGTTCTCGTGTTATATGTTTCGTCTGATCCTAATTGGCATCCACACGGGTGAGTTGGTCTCTTGGTTGCTCTGCGTTGGTCGTTGGCACTACCCATGCTTGCCTTCCGTCAATACAGCCACGGACGGCAGGACCAAGGTGACTTTCCTGTGTTTTGCTGCTGTCAACCTGCACTTTAGCTGCTCGATGAAATGCAAGTTCAAGATGATAAAGGGGGTGTTTGGTTGATGGCCATAACTCACCAAACCTAACATTAGGCATGCCACAGTTATTTTGGTAGCTGTTTGGCTGAGAACTAAGTCTAGGCTCGCCACAACTCCAAACCTCTCTCGCCACAGCTTTCTCCGTCAAAAGTGTGGCGTTCTTTTTTGACGCCACACCGGCCGCAAGCGCGCCACCGCACGGCTCTGACACACCAGCTCCATAGGCGCTACCTCCTTTCTGACCTCTCTCACACCAATTCCATGGCGACTCCCTGCCAGACCGTCGTGCTCGCTTAGCTCACTGCACCTCTCATCTCTTTCGATTACGGATTCAAGTTAGCTGCCTCCTAATCTCCTCTCGCCAGCCGCCATCTGCTGACCTATGATTTTCTCTCGTTTGTGCAGATCTGCACGTTGCCGTCATTGTTTTGGTGTCAATTTCTTTCATGGATTTACCTGCTGCACAACAGAGTAGCAGTATGCTGCCTCACCGAGCAATCTCTGGCTTGCAAGTTGCAATTCCCCTCTACCTCCTCCACTAATGCGGAAATATCCTGTACTTTTTTTGGTTGGTAGCAAAGCATAGCACAGTTAAGATTCATTTGCTCGCACACACTATGGGGAATCAATTTGTTTTTAAGATTTTTAAAGCTTGCTGCCTGATTCCTTTGTTTTACAAATTTCATCTTTTTTTAAAAAAAATGTGCTTACAATATTTTAAATGGGTAGAAAATTAAATTTAAAGTATTACTTGTGCTACTAACGAGTCGAAAGAATTATTCACAAGATCAAAGTGTTGATGGCTGTTTGGCTCTGAATCAGATCACATGCATTGATACTAATGATGGATTGATGGTTCAAATAGTCATAATGATGATTCAAGAACTACTTGATTTGAACTGCTACACACAACGTGAAGACGCATTGGTGAAGAACGTGCATGCATAGCTCGCAGTGTGTGACAATCAAATAAGGCTAGAATGTGTAAAATTGGTTATGTGGTAAACTGGTAATTGATGTACTATTTATAGATCATGTGGCTGCAATCCAAATGGGTTCCACAATTTTTTGCCAAAGTGTTACGGCAGAAATCCAAACAACAGCCACACTATTTTTGCCACATCTTAGTTATCAACCAAACACTTTGTTTTTGCCACAGATTGTGGCTAGCCACAGTCATGGCTGGTACCTAAGGTTAGGCGTGACAAACTGTGGCCGGCAACCAAACAGCCTCAAATTCATTGAACCTTTTTTTTTCAATATAGAGTTCTGATTACCTTGGTAACCATCTTTGTAAAGAAGGATACTTAGAGACCATCATATTACCATTGTTGGCCTAGCAGCCTGATTCTTTTCACCGTACATTGTTTTCTCTATTTTCCTTTTTTTTGGATTTCTTTTCAAATCAGGATCTAATGGAAGGCAATCAGGAGGAAGTGCTGGTGTTGCAGATCATATAATATTACCTGGTACCATTGGCTATGTACATGTTGAATGGCTCAGTTCTATTTTGATTTCAAGATAGAGCAAAATGGCTCACTCCTATTTTGCTCAACGCCTGAACAAGACAGTTTTGTATTTCATTCTTGGTCAAATGCTCAAAGTAATAGATGTACATGTAGTATTAGCATTTTATTTTTCCTTTTCCTTTTGTGCTTTTAACTGATAGTATGTATATGTTCCAAAACTAATCTCATAGCATGCGCCTCCAGTGTGGCTCTTCAACCATTAGGTATGTGCATGTTAGCAGCCTTTCTATTTAATTCAATAGGTGTCATGGTTGCGTGTGTTGGTTATCTAAGTTATTCCCGTATTCTATATCAAACACGTTACATTAAGTCTTTTTAGTGTTTCTTCAATGGCCTTGGCGACCTGCAAAATATGATAAAAAAAGGCCATGCATCATTAGGCCATATTAAGGCAAACAGGCTGAATCCTTACTTGGTTTTTGTTTCTTCAGATCTTTTTTCTTACCATTTTGTTCAGGCGTTGAGCGAATACTGCAGACCATACTTGATAATTATATAGGCCTCTTTCACTCCCAAGATGAGATAAGTTTTCCTTATGTGTGAGAGTTGACTACTGTAGCTGCATAACATGAGCAGTTCTTAGGACACCTTGAGGTCTCTATTATTCGACTTTGTATATAACTGTTCCTTTCAGTTTGATAGCTATGCATATTTGCCACCCATTTCTTACAGCCTTCTTTGGGGTCTGTTGTTCAGTCAGATAACAATATCTTGGTGCTGCTTCTATGAGAGTACGAAAGGGCAACTTGCTTCAGTAATTGGGAACCATTTCAAACTGCTATGGTGATATAGTGAGCCAATCGATTGAACTGGTGCTATCTTAAATTGGTGGCTACAATATGTGACTCCATACCTTCACTTTTGGTATGTGCATTGCAAGCTCTGTTTCAGTCTGGGTGCTATGTGTATCACTCTGCCTATCTATTTAGGTGATGTTTTGGAGTGAATTATGTTTTCCACATATCAGAAGGATACTCACAAACTATGGCACTTTATGGAAAAATGTGAGATAATTATGTACATGTCATGAGTTGCTTAGGTTTTCTTTACAGAGTAGTTTGTTACATGCTCCACCAGCACAACTTGTGGCCTTCGGTGCAGCTACTGATATGGTATATTACTGTTTCTGAAGACATGATAAAATACTCCTTTGTTTCCTCGCTCACTAAATATGGAAAATTATCTTATGTCTAAGATGAGTTGGAGAATCCATTGGGTATACCTTTGACATATACTATTTTTATGGAGTTAGTTGGTAGTGAGCACCTCAAATAGACGAGAAATTGTTTGCGTCTTTTGACCTCCATTCTTTTCTTCTCATTTCACCAAGTATTGTTTTCTCAGTTGCAGTTTGTCTGAATATTATTGTTTTATCTTCTGAATAGTTCTTTATGGATCAAAATTGGCTGTTCTAATTATCTTGCCATTGTTGCCATTTAAGTTTGTGCCCATTTCAGTAATATCTCCTTTTTCTCATGTACCAAACTTCATAAATTGCGTCTATTCAGATATCAGAGTCGTTCTCAATTAACATTGTTTACGTGGTGCTCTAAAATACAATGACATAGACAATAGAATAGGCCCGCAAATTGACTTTCTTAATTATACTTATGTTTACTCCTTCCTGTTATTTTCAGTTTGGTCTCATGTAAGCTGTGCTATGTTTCAGATATTTCGTGCTTATGCCAAGTCATAGATAAGATGCCAACATGTAAGGCTGAACTTGGGTGGGGGGCAATTTTGAGCACCGAGCTCTTTTGGAAGATCCATGTAAGATGCTTCAAGCGCACATATGTAAACTCAAAACATGTTGAAATGAGTTGGTCCTGGCCATGTTCTTTGTGTAAAGAACAAATGGATTCCAGTTAAAAACTTGAAATACATTTCAGCCCTAACATACACATAAAGAACAGAATGTACCCAAGTGTGCAACTTCTACAGAACATGTACCCCAAGTGCGTAACTTCTACGGGCGCGGCGTTAGCGCGCCTGCCATCCTAGTCATTGTATGACTTGGGTTATTTTACGTGATCCTACGACTGTGCAGCTAAGACCTACTAGCTTTCGCAAAAAAAAAAAGAAGCTAAGACCTACTAGCAAATCACGGCAAAAAAAGCCCAAGAAAATGAACCTGTTGGAGGTAGGAATTATCCGTTTGGTTTTGGCCCACGACTGCCCTAACGCTGGGCGCGCCAATGCATTGGCGGAGAATTTCTGCGCCCAAGATACACCAACGTATCAGCGAAAAAGACAACTACCGCTGCTTTGTCACGATCATGGGCGCATAGGCGCGCCAATGCACGGGCGCCGATCTAAACAGCCACAAAAACTGTGTGGGCGTGCCTGCAATTGGTAGGGCGCGATTTGGCGCAGAACGAAAGGTACCCTATGTTCGGCCGTTCATATTGGGTGTACCAAGCTATCAAATTTTTCTTTCAAGGAACTACAGCGGAACATATTATAAAACGCAAAAGGCAAAAGGTATTTATAGAGAAGTTACAGTAGAGGGGTAGCAGAATATACAAGAAAAAAAAAGCAATTATAGACCCAGGCGCAGCTGGGTAGGAGTATAGTTGTACGTAGCGAAGAAAACACAACAATTATGAGCTTTATTTTCTACGAAGGCATCAAAAAATATTCCATAAAAACACTATTGTCCAAAATACAAAAATGATAGCCTGAAAAATATGTAGTTTATGCATTTGTACATGTCAACCATACATGAGCTTCAACATGGACACCATGGGGATTAACTATTGTTTAAAGTTCACCTTGTAACGTTGGCCTGGGCCAACTGCTACTGAGAAAGGAGCAAGGGGAAGCCTGGAGAACACGGGGGCAGCAGGCCGACCCAGACGGAGACGGTGGAGGTGAGGTCGGGCTTGGAGCCTTGGACTGGGTTATTTCTCGTATTTGGTTTCAAAGATACACGTTCTGGCCCAATTATGAGTGTATACAGGTATTATGCTTATGCATACTATTATGATTTTTTTTTTCTATAATGTTGGCACTCCACGACGTTCACAAAGGTTGTTAGTTTAGAGCAAGTCCATCATATCCATTTGCAGCATGGATGTTCTCGTTGGATTAGCGAAGTAGAGCTTTTCTTACACCTGAATCGTTCTTTACAGGGTTTTGTTAAAAGGCTCTGCAATATGGTTGAAGAGATTCTTCAAACAACCGAACTTGAGGGTGCTTACCGAGTGTTTAGTTTTCCACAAGGACTAAATGCATTTGAATCTGATTGGAATTTCAAGTTGAATGTTGAAACGAAAAATTGCGAGAGCTCTGTTTCGCCGTGCCGGCACTACCGCCCGGGCCGAAAATATAACCTAGTAGCAAAGCGTCCGTACTAGCAGGCACGGTGGCACTTCATGGGCCTCCTTTCAGAGAAACACCGCATCGGCCCATCTGAAGCTCGCGCTGCTGGTACCCACGCCACTCCTCGTCCTCAATTCCTCATCGCCGAGGACCGAGCGTAGCTCGGTTGGCTCGCTCGCCAGGTGCGCGAGCGGCCGGGCGCGAGTTCGATCCCAGGATCGACACTCGCGTGCCTCACCGGGGTTTTTTCCCTGTTTTCTTCTTCTGCCGGTACTGCAGCTGCCTCTCACGCGTGGAGCCACAAAAGGACTGCGATGCGCCTATCGCCTACGGAGCCTTGGATGGATCCGGTGAACTCACGAAGGACGCGATCTGATCTGAGTGTAGTTGTAGGTTTGTTTGTGTACTTGTGGTGTGCGTGTGGTGTGTGTGGGTAGGGTTGGTGTGAGTTGTACATGAACAGATACTACAGCTGTACCCAGATGAGAGGCTTCAAAAAAAAAAATTCCTCATCGCCGACTCCGCCGAACACGGAGCACCGCCCCGCTCTTCGCTACAGGTCGTCGCAGCGTCCATTGAGCAATTGGAAACAGGCTCCCCTTGCTCAGGATCTCCTCTCCGCTCCACCAACAGTAACTCTCAGTGCGGGCAGCAGCCGGCCGACGCGGCCCTGTGGTCTCGGCTACTGTTGTCTCCTAGAATTGGTACGCTCCCTTGCCACATGCCCCTCTCAATGGGGTGTATTGCTTTGATGTATTGACAATGGCCGGTGCGAAATACTGTGATTGAAGGTGCTGATCTACGCGCGCTCACAATGTTGCATAAGGTTATAAATCTACAATGCGACAAGCTAGCTGGGGGATTTTCTCTATGCAGAACAGATGCATGTTAGCTAGTGTTTTTTTTTAAGATCAGGAAATGGACTTCTGAAGTTCTGTGTTCAATACTTGTCGACCGTGCTAACCGATACTGTCACGAGAATACTTGCAACTTAAGAGTGAGTTCCTAGTGTCCTGATTTCGCCTTACCAAATCAAATCTTTCAGTTCTGAGGGCCAATTCATAATAATCATGCTTACACTTTTTGCAAAATTATGCAGTAATATTTTGCAGCTAAAATCATACCAATCAGTTTCCTACCCATGAATCAATGATTAAGCCATTGGCAATTGATACCAAATTATTATTCCACTCATTGATAACCACAACTGTTCTCTTATACTACTGTGCACGTCCTGAGCTAAAAAGCGTGTTACCTGCTGAACAATTAAGTCGGAACTTTTCATTTCCAAAGCAATCTTCTTCGAGCCCGAAAGGGAAGGGAATGCTCATGTTTCCACATGACCTCCGGCACTGTATTTTAGGCTTGGGGTTGTTATCTGCTCCATAAAGATTTACAGAGAGTAAGATACAGGAGGATATTGAAGTTAAATATGTTCATGTATAAGATAAAAGCAAGCAGTGAACCTTGTGGCGTGCATCCTCCTGAAATGTAAGGATTGGCTGTGTAATAATAATTGTAGTTGTAGCAGTGACAGGTGTAACCTCCATTTGACTCATTTCTACAATTGCTGCCGGTAGCACAAGCATAAGTTGTGTTGTTCGTTTGCGCGCTTTTGCAGCTTGGTTGATCCATGATGGCAACATCAAGTACGGCGCCAAAAATGTTGCTTGCATTTGACCAACTTGAGAAAAGATCAGTCGCGTTACGCGTGTAATAATCCCCATCAGACATGAAAGCCATGATGCCAGTGTGCAGAGGATCTGACTGTGCTGACACATATACCCGGACAATTGTTGCCTGAAAGCCTGAGATATCCTTTTGCAAAGTGATTGAACAGCAACCGATCCCATTAATTGCAAGGCCCTCCAGATGGCAATACCTCGCCGTGGCACCTACTCATGCAGGAGCCGATGGGGCTTCTCACATGATCGAACAAGCTGACATCGAAATCGCATCCGACAACAAAGAAAGTGTGATAACTCGAGATAGTAGTACCCTTAGCGGGAGCCTCCCAGGACATATTGTAGGTACTGATGTTCATACCTGATCCCAAGGTAACGTTGAAGAACATAGGGACGAGTACTGAGGCACCGACCATGTCAGTAATCTGAGTCGTGCTGTTACCCAGAAACAACTTATGAGGTTGAGGCCTTGTTTAGTTCCTACAACAAACTTCACTATTCATCTAACTTCACTATTCATCAAAGGGAATCTTGTATGCATGGAGTACTAAACGTGAGTTAATGACAAAACCCATTCCATAACCCCCTAATTTTGCGAGACGAATCTAATGAGCCTAATTTGGCCATGATTAGACAACGTTGTGCTACAGTAAACAATCTCTAATGATGGATTAATTAGGCTTAATAGATTCGTCTCGCGATTTCTCGTCCATCCGTGTATTTAGTTTTATAATTAGATCATGTTTAGTCCTCTTAATCTTCAATTTAGTTTTGCTACAGTAAAGTTGCTATAGTAAGTTGCGCGAACTAAACAAGGCCTGAGTGATGTTGTTGCAAGTAACCTCAAAGCCTTGTCGGAAGCAGCCGGCCCCTATGCCGAAGGGGTAGGAGATGTTGACGTCTCCGCAGCTGGAGGGGCAGTGAGCTAAAGAGGCGGCCGAAGGAATTTGCAATATCCCTCCTGGTGCCGATGCTCACCCCATTGCCCCCACACTCCGTCCTTCGGGGGACAAGCCAATGCAATGAGAACATCACCGGCAGAGGCCCCGCCGCCCACGCCATCATCGGTCCACCCACTAAACCACACGGCGTCGTCCGGCACTGACCATCGACGCCTACACCGAATGAAGCTTCCTAGACAAAGAGAAAGAGGACGGCGCCCTAGCGTCCCGAGCGGCCGTGCGAGGGGACGAAAATGCAGGCAGGGTCGGGCGAGCCGGCGAGCTGCATATGAAATGCCATGCGCGACCGCGCGCGACGGGGCACCACATAGCGAATCTCTGGTCTGATCCCGTCGCGTTCGCTGATCATTCGTGTGAATCGCTCGCTGTTTTGGTTGAGCGAGTCGAGTGCTAGCGGCCGCGTTCGGCCTCCTCGGTCCTCATTCATCAGTCATCACCTCCGTGCTTTTGCAGCTCTACATGCATGCTGCAACCACTGGACTCGAGTTGCCCAACACGTGCCTTCCGCTGCCTCTCTGCCCGCTGGCAGCTGGAGTGCGTGACGTGGCAAGCGTGTTGAGGGCCCGACGCCGTGCTTCCGTGAATGCTAGACCCATCGTTAAGTCGTGCTTTTTCACAGTTGTACATCCATTGCGTCACGAAGGCACCACACATCACCAATCGCTTGTCGCCGCGGGTACTTGGTAGCCGAGAAAAAATCTAGTCGGCGAAAGCAAAGCGTCCGTCCGTCCTTCCAGACATGTATATTAACAATAGTGAAAATAGTTAATTTAAAACTATATATTGGTGTACTTTGAGAGTTTTGATAATGACTTATGTATAATGGCATATTGGTTAACTTAGATCCAAATGCTTAAAGTTTGAGCCATGTGTTTAACGTAGAAATACTTCACCGTCGCGGGTATTTGGTAACCGAGGCCATGCTTGAAGTTTGAGCCATGTATTTGTTATCATTTCTTACTTCATCATTTATATATGATCTATGAGACACACATCATGGATAACATCTTAAGTTAATATTTTATATATTAACAACTAATTGCAGAAATAATAATTTAGAAATCATTTACCAATGTACTTTGTGATGGTATAATGACATATATAAGTTATTTTAATAACAACGGAGATAGGTAATTTAAATGTAAATTTAGGGATTATTTTTTTAAAAAAATATAATGGCATAGATAAGTAATTTAGCTATAAATTTAGAGGGTTACTTTAAGACATTTATAATGGCAAAAGTGGATTTTTTTTAGAAAATATAATAGATCAATTGTTATGATGATTAGAGTCTACGTATTGATGGTCAGATGTTTCTAATTGTTGTGAAAATTTCTAGTATTTATCATTTTTTTCTAGTGCGTCTCGTGAGGATTAACGTGGAGGCCTCAAAAGGAATCTTCAATTAGTAATAGTAAGATTGTTGCAGCGTGATGATGAGACAAAAGAAATGTTCTGGTTTATGAGCAGACACCGTAGCATTGGAGTTGTTTGCTTTCTATAGATGAAAATTTAATAATCGATTTTGTTCGGCATACTTTGCAATTTTTTGTTCTCCTAAACTATTAGCGATTATACTGAAACTTTGTAATAAGATGAACGCTGTGTGCGGTGACGCAGAGGCGGGAATGAAATTTCATTTTTTAAAAAATATCATACTACGAGTAGTTTGTTTGTAAGTTGTAACCCACCGTTGGCACTCAGTAAACACACGTGTTAACGTCAGCCGCATGATTGTGGGGACATGTGTCCTTGGGTCAGTGGGTCGACGCGTGGGCCGCTTGCACTGAGCGCGACACAAAAGGTGGTGGTGGTGGTCAAGGCTAGCAACCGGTCCTGCATGGTGTCTTTGAGAGCTGATACAATGGACACGCCCTTCGCGAGGGCACCACACCACATCGATCTGACGCGCACGGTCCTTCCGTCGGCGACCAACAATGCAAGGAGAATACACATAGTACCTACCAGGTGCATGCCCCCCGGGGTTTGTACGTACGGGTCCAGCCACCACACTGAACCGCGGCAATCGTCGGGACGAACGATCGGCATAGAGGCGCCGTGCAAGATTCCTAGACAGAGAAGACGGCGTCCTGGCGTGCCGGACGGCCGGCCGTGCCGTGCGAGGGGACGACGAAAATGCAGGGCCGGGCGATGAGTTGCATGCATGAATGCCATGCGCAATGGGCACCACACGGCAAATCTTGGTCGCCTCACGATCGCTCATCATTTGTTAACTAGCGTTGGACGCACATTTTGGTTGAGGGGGCGCGGCGGCCCCCCCGCCCGCCCGCGTTTGGCAGTTCTACATGCCTAGCACGTGCAAAACCTTTTGCAGTTCTGCTTCCTCTTCTCGATGGTCAAGTCGCACTTTTTTCACAATTGGACATGCATTATTGCATCAAGAAGGCATCAAACCAATCGCTCTTCGTCGGCTCGTCGCGGGTATTTGGTAATCGAGGCACAATAATGCAAGATTCTCTAATCTAAAGTAAATAAAGTACCGTATATCATTGTGGTGTACTACGTATATCATGGTGTATGACGACTTGGGTTATTCAGGTGATCCTCTGAGGTTCTAACTTTCAGGAGGTAAGTTCTGGGGGGCAAATCAGAGCAAAAGACCCAATAAAAAGGGATTTTTTTAAGCTAGAAATTTGAAATTGATTGGAGTTTCAAATTTTATTTATTAACTGAAATGGTGACTTCGGCAATTCTATATAGCTTTCACTAGTTTTTCTTAAATGAATTGCAGTGTTTAAGATTCGTGCATGCAATGCTGGCCACCGGATCTCCTCCTTCTTCCTCTCTCTCTTCTCTCTCATGCTGGCCAGAAGCCGAGGCGCTTATCCGGCTTCCGTGTGCCATATAGGGGTCCTCTGTAAAACCAGATACTTATCACACTGCGCTGGCACTATTATTTTGGAAGCTTTAGACTCAATTATAGGACAATTGTTTCTGGATACAAATGCCTTCGAGCGGAGCGACAAGCCATGCATGTTGTGTCGCCGGTTCTCACGGATGAAATGTACTGTATCTCTTCGAACGAAGTCTCCAGCGCCCTGATCTCTCAAATTATCTGGCCACAAGCGCCCAAGAATCCTTCGTTTAAGCTCTCTTTACCACTGGCACTAGTGGTCGACGCACGGCGGCGCTTCATGGGCCACGTTTCAGAAAAAGGACGCACGTTTCAGAAGAAGGCCGCATTGGCCCATCTGATAAGATTCTTTCAGCCGAACCTCGCGGCTGCCGGTACCCACGCCGCTCCTCGTCCTCGGTCCTCACCGCCGCCGACTCCGCGAGCGCCGCTCTTCGCTACAGGTCGCCGCAGCGTCGATAGAGCAAGGGGAATCGTGCATGGCGAAATAGGCTCCCCTCTAGCGCAGGATCTCCTCCCCGGCTCCGCTCCACCGAAACTCCCAGTGCGAGCAGCAGCTGACCGACGCGGCCCCGTGGACTCGGCTACTGTTGTCTCCTAGAATTGGTACGCTCCCTTGGCACGTCCCCATCTCAATGGAATGTATTGCTTTGATCTATTAGCAGTGGTTGGTACAAATATTCTGAAAGAAGGTGCTGATCTACGCACGCTCAAAATTTTGCTTACGGTTAGAAATCTAAAATGCGACAAGCTAACTGGGGAAATTTCTATATGCACAACAGTTGCATATGTAGTGTACCTTCAGATCAGCAAATGGAGTCCTGATGAACTTCTCTGTTCAATACTTGTCAACCGTGCTACTGATACTGTCACGAACAGACATTCAACGGAAGAGTGGCTTCCAAATGTCCTGATTTCGTCTTTCCAAATCATTTAGTTCTGAGAGTAGTAATCATGCTAATACTTTGCAAAAAGATGCTGTACTATCTTGCAGCTAAAATCATACTCAGTATATCAGTCTGTTCGTACTGGAACCACTGATACATCCATAGGCGATTGGTACCAAATTATTCTTGGACTTGTTCATGATCATAACCACAACTGTTTTCTAATACAAATTACAAACTTATCTTTAATACAGTGACTTATTCTGTACCTTATATGCATCAGCACAAATACAAAAGTATACAAGAGACGTGGTCCACAATATATTGTGTATACACATAAAATGCATCTACGTATAGTCTCATCCAAAGAAAACTAAATATAATATATGTGATTGTTCCATAAATTATATGATACCCCATATGCATTCCATATCCAAGCAAAGCCCTTGCTTATATTGCACAGATGTACCTAGCGTGGCAAACCAAATGAAGATGCAAATTCTTGCTCCAAAATGTAGCACCCAGAGCTCCCATCATTGACAGGATTGATATTGCCATACATGTTTTTATCTTCTGGGCATAACGAAGGCTCAATATCTCCATCTTTTTCAAGTAAATGTTGTCTTTTTTTCAGTCTCTTTGTTCTTAGGAATTGTAACCTCATGTCAACTTCTTTCATAGTTGGCCTCTGTCCTCCTTTGACTTTTAAGCATGTTTCTGTAAGTGAGGCGATTTCACTAATCTCTTCCTGGTCTGCCTCTTCCACAACTTGTGAATCTAGTATTTCAACAAGAGACCCTTCATGAAGTCCTTCAACAAAATAGTGAGATAAGTTTTGTTTTGCACCTGCATCATTGATAAAAATCGGCTTCTTTCTTGTCAAAAGTTCAACAAGTATTACTCCAAAGCTATACACATCACTCTTCTCGGTTAGTTGGCCAGTATGATAATACTCTGGATCCAAGTAACCGAATGTTCCTTGGACAATTGTCACCACATGAGTCTCATCAAGTGAAAGAGATCTTGAAGCACCAAAATCTGAAACCTTTGTGGTGAAGTTGTCATCCAAGAGTATATTTGAGGACTTAACATCTCTGTGGAAAATTGGTATTGAAGCAGCTGAGTGTAGATAAGCAAGTGCCCCTGCTGCTTCCATTGCAATCCTAATACGATCATCCCATGATAATAAGCATTTCACTGTAGTATCAGCGTGAAGAAGATCATACAGAGTGCCATTTGAAATAAACTCATAGACTAGCAATGGCACCTCATCTTCTAGGCAACAACCAAAAAGTTTCACCACATTGCGATGGATGATTTGAGACAAAATAACCACCTCATTGATAAACTGGTCTATCTCTATTTGCTCCACTATTTTAGATTTTTTTATGGCCACCACACGCTGGTCAGATAGAATCCCTTTATA
This sequence comes from Alloteropsis semialata, assembly GCA_004135705.1. Taxonomy (NCBI): domain Eukaryota; kingdom Viridiplantae; phylum Streptophyta; class Magnoliopsida; order Poales; family Poaceae; genus Alloteropsis; species Alloteropsis semialata. The sequence continues at coordinate 59,527,724 of CM014270.1, forward strand.
AACCGTGCCATGTCCTCCACGACCAAGAACACGAGTAGCATCAAAGTTGTCGGTCGCCTTCTCTAGTTCCTCTAATGAAAATATCTTTGTTTTGCTTGTAGCACTTTCATCTGAGATAAGTTGCTCCAGTAGCAGGCCTTGATTTTTCTTGAAATATGCTCGTCGGATTCTCTTTTGGATACCTTTCTTCCACTTATTGGCAAGTACAATTACACCCAAGGCAATAACTATGGAGCAAAGGCCACAACCAGTTCCAATTGCAGTACCTATATATATGTGCATTTGCTGCTGTTATGAAATCATGCTAACATTTACAAACTGTAACTGCAAGGGGATTTTGATTCTTTTTTTTTTGCAGGTAACAAGAGGATTTTGTTTGCTATGGCTTACCCAGAAGGAGATTCCGTTGCTTTGTTGATGTAACACACCGCTGCTTTGTGGAATGAAATTCCTTACCATGAGGGCATGGTGTGCATTTATAACTTCCAGGAGTGTTTTGACATACACCGTTGCAGGAGTTTGGCGGTAAGCATTCATCAATATCTGTATATAACTCATTTGTTACTCAATATATATGTTGATTATTATAGATATAGTGTTTTGTTACTAGCTATCTGCTTAAAAGAAATCCCCTGTTTAAATGTCTTATCTGATTTATAATCTGTGTAAAATTAAAACTCTGTTAGACTGTGCAAATTGATTTAATTCTTCCTTTCATTTTTGGGTTTGAACGATGTTAGTGCTGTTGCACATGCTGGGGGAGGGGGGTGTACCTTTGCAACCGTCCAGTATGTATGGGTTTCCATTGTAGCCAGAATAACAATTGCAACGATATCCCATAAATATTTTGCCATGGGTCACGTCCTGGCAAGAACTGTTTATGCTGCGGCATGCATAGCTGCTCATATTCTGCTTAGCTTTTTGACAAGTTGAATTGGTTACTGCCCATCTAATAACAATGTCATATTCCATAGAAAAATCAAATTCATCTTCCACAGGGCCGCTCGACTCCGTAACCCCATATTCATCGAGCTGGGCTATTACTGCTTCTTTCCCGGAGATTGAATTGTTTAGCATGTTGCTAACCGTTAGAGTCCCATCTTCTACTGACACAGCAGTCACGTGAAATTGTACATCTCCTATGCTAAAAAGCGTTTCACCTGCTGTTGTACAATTAAGACGGAACCGTTCATTTCCAAAACAACCTTCTTCAATCCCAAAAGGGAAGGAAATGTTCAAGTTTCCACATGACGTCCGGCAGTGGTCTTTAGGCTTCGGGTTGTAATCAGCTTCAATAATAGATCGACAAATTAGTAAGAACAAGAGAGTTGAAGCTGAACGTGTTCATGTTTAAGAGAAAAGGAAGGGAAAGTAGAACCTTGTGGCGTGCATCCTTCTCGAAGGTAAGCATTATTAGCTGTGTAATCAACATTGTTGCAGTGACAGGTGTAACCTCCAAATGACTCGTTTCTACAATAGCTGTCGGTAGCACAAGCATAAGTTTCGTTGTTGTTCTGCGCGCTTTTGCAGCTTGGTTGGTCCATGATGGCAACCTCAAGTACAGCATTAGCAATCTGGCTTGTATTTGTCCAACCCGGGAGAAGTCTAGTCACGTTATCCCTGTAATAATAACCCCCATTCGATATGAAAGCCATGATGCCAGGGTACATAGAATCTGATGATTGTGCTGCAATACCATCAGCCCGAAAAAATGTTGCCTGAAAGCCTGAGATGTCATTTCCTAAACGGATGAAACAGCAACCGATCCCATTGCAAGGCCCTCCAGATGGCAATACCTTGCCATGGCACCTGCTCATGCAGGAGCCGATGGGGTTTCTCACATGGTCGAACAAGTTGACATCAAAATCACATCCGAGGACATAGAAACCGCTATACTGACTGGAGATAGCAATACCCTTAGCGGGAGCCTCCCAGGACATATTGTAGGTACTGTTCATACCTGATCCCAAGGTAACGTTGAAGAACATAGGGACCTCAACTGTGCTATCACCATATATGTAAGTGATCTGAGTCGTGCTGTTACCCAGAAACAACTTATGAGGTTGAGTGATGTTGTTGCAAGTAACCTCAAAGCCTTGTCGGAAGCAGCCGGCCCCTATGCCGAAGGGGTAGGAGATGTTGACATCCCCGCAGCTGGAGGGGCAGTGAGCTAAAGAGGCGGCGGAAGGAATTTGCAATATCCCTCCGTCTTCCGAAGCCGCGGATGCAGGCGACATGGCTGCCAAGCACGCCAGCACCAAAGCCATGGCGCAAACTATTACTCCACTCGAGGCCATCGTCGTGACGCCAATCAGCTTCCCTGCGTGGTGGTGGTGGTGGTGTTCGGGGTTACGGGAAGTACTACGCATATTCTGACGAAACATAAGGTTTCGTGCATGCGTAGATACTGTATAAAGGCGTGCCTGATGAGCAGAGTCGTCGCTGCTACTCGCTAACCCGCCGGGTCCGTCACGCGCGCGACTCGCTCAACCATGTGGAGCTGGACGCTGAGTGCTCTGGTAAGAGTGGTAGTTCTTTATCCATCTCACTTCGTGGTTTAGGAGAGCGCAAAATACACCTTTCACCAGGCCAACTTCGATGGTGACATTGCTACACAGCGAGAGAGAGTTTACCAGGGTAGACTTTGAATTCCCACCTAGGCACTACTAGTCAGTGATATCTTGACGTCCAATCGACCAGGACCCGTTTAAATGTTTCTTGTGTCTAGACTAGAGGTTAACACTATTGGCCAAATCTCTATCGAGGAGTTTCATTTGCTTCCTGCTTAGTAGAGATGCGGGGTCTACAAAGAGAAGTGAGTGGTTTGAGTATGTCTCATGGTGGGAAATTTGGTTATTACCGTCTTATCTTACTATTACTAATTGGAGGCTCCTTTTGAAGCCTCCATGTTAATCCTCGCGAAATACGTTAGAAAAAAATATAAATCCTAGAAATTCTCAAAATTATCAGAAACATCTGGCCATCCATCTGTAGACTCTAATCATCATAACCATTGGATCCATTGTATTTTTTAAAAAATTACCCACTTTTGCCATTATGAAAACACCCTAAAATAACTCCTTAATGTATAGGTAAATTACCCACCTCTGCCATTATGAAAAATAAACTAAAGTAACCCTAATATTTATATAAATTACCCACCTATGCCATTATAAAATAATTTACAGTAACACCCTAAATTTGCATCTAAATTGCCTACATTTGCAATTATTAAAAATCCAACATGTCATTATAAAAATATCTCAAAGTACACCAATAAATGATTCTAAACTACATATGTGTTCTATTAATTGTTAATATAGAAAATATGTATTAACTTATGATGTGTATGCATTATGTGTCTCACCATGTAGATCATATATAAATATAAATTTAAACAATGAAAACACATATTTCATATTCAACACGTAACTTGAATTCTAAATTTACATTAAAATTACCCACATATGTGATTAAAGTATACCAATATATAATTCTATATTATTTAATTATACCATTATTTAATATAGAAGATACTAGCTTATTAAGGTATATACATACAATGGTACATGATAAATGTCATCATGTAGACTATGTATACATGTATGGAGAAAACAATGGGAATACCAATTCCATGCTTATCGTGTAGCTCAAATTTAAATTGCAATAAAACACATACAGAAGTGCTATGTAAAGTGGAAAAGATATTTAATCAATAAGAGAGAGCACAAGGTAAATTATTATTATTATTACTATTATTATTACTATTATTATTATTATTAGTGGTATTATTATTATTGTTATTATTATTGTTATTATTATTGTATTACATATGGCTTTATATTTTTATAAAATTTTAATACTCATGTCTTCTAAATTATTAGCCCGTGCGGAGCACGGGTTGACAGACTAGTCAAAATAAAGAGGACGGGTAGTATATATGTACCGTTAAAAGATTTTTTTCGTATATACGCTACTTTACAACTTATTATTACAGTAAACACTATCGAAAGAGACGATCACCACCGCGGTTTTTAATTAACACGACTCAATGATGTAAATTATTGTTTCTAAACTTTTGTGTCCAATTAAGAAACCTCATCAGGGGTAAACCCATAACTATAGCACTCTCAACTATAACCATGGTCCAGGTAACCACATAAACTATTTTTGGTTCATAATATATTTTAAACATAATTTATGATGCTCACTGTCACCCTACAAAATTTTAACTTAAACTCTATATCCTTACAGCAGGGCGCATCCGTTCCAAATTAGAATTCGTTTGACTTTTTTAACTTTAAGTTTGACCACTCGTCTTATTCAAAAAATTGTGCAAAATATCACATCTTTTGTTGTGGCTTGCTCTGTTAATAAAAGTTCTTCAAGAATGACTACAACTTGACTGTATTTGCACAAATTTTTTGAATAAGATGATCGGTCAAACTTGAGATTAGAAAAGTCAAACGAATTTTAATTTAGAACGGAGGGAGCAGCTAAAATATGCAGTATCCCTCAGTTTCCCGAGGCTGTGGATGCCGGCGGCATGGCTGCCAAGCACGCCAGCACGAAGGACATGGCGCAAACTAATGCTCCAGTCGAGCTCATCGTTACGCCATTCAGCTTCTCTGCGTGGTGGTGTTCGGGGCTACGGGAACTACGCATATTCTGGCCGTGTTCAGATGGTCAGGACAATTTTTTTTTGTCTCCAAGAAATCTTGCATGCATGAAGTACTAAATGAAGTCTATTTACAAAACCCAGCCACAGATGAGTGTAACTTTGCGCAACGAATCTAACGAGCCTAATTAATCCATGATTTGCTGCAATAATGCCACAGTAATCATTCTCTAATCGTGCGGTCAAAGCCCTCATTAGATTCGTCTCGCGAATTTGCCAGAGGGTTGTGGAGGTAGTTTTTTGAACTGGCTTTATGTAATACCTCTAATTAATGGTCAAAGTAGGGATAAAAAATTATCCTGACCATCTGAACACGGCCTCTGAAGCATGGGTAGATTGTGTATATAGAGGCATCGTTGACTAGCGGAGTCGCTAACCCGCAGTCGTCTCCCGCCAGGTCCGGCACGCGCGACTCGTTTAGCGTGAAGCTGACGCTGAGAGTGCTATGGTAGTTATGTATCCGCGTTTGGTTAGGGGTGTAAAAAATTTGCAGCGTAATAAATGCAGCTTTGACCACTAATTAGAGGTATTAAATAAAGTCAGTTTACAAAACTACCTCCACAACCCCCGTGTAAATCGCGAGACGAATCTAATGAGGGCTTTGACCGCACGATTAGAGGATGAGTACTGTAGCATTACTGTAGCAAATCATGGATTAATTAGGCTCGTTAGATTCGTCTCGAAAAGTTGTACTCATGTGTGAAAAGGTTTTGTAAATAGACTTCATTTAGTACTTCATGCATGCAAGATTCCTTGGGGGAAAAATTTTCCCTGTAGAAACCAAACGCGAAATAGCGCTTTCTACACTCTTGGATGCTTCTTTACTGGGGCCTTGCTTGAACAAGCGCTGCAGCATGGTCAGAGCTGTAGGCACAGGTTCTTCAAACACCCGAACGTTAAGGTGCCCATCGAGTGTCAACTTCTCCAACAGGGTCCGGAAAGTCTGCAGAAAGATAATGCAAAGCCAATCAAGCAAGAACGCACAAGAACAAAAACAATTTTACATTTTTAACTTCTTAGGTTAGCAGCCCTTCGGCGGCTCAGAAATCAGAACAAGTTTTGCTGGCATCTCTTCTGCAAAACCAGTAAAAGAAAGTACAGGAAAGAGACAGAAAATGGGCCAGATACCTGAGGATTAAATACATCCATCCGATGGATAAGATCTTCCTACAACACAACAAGAGCAAAGCACACAATTAGAACTTTTAAAATAACAATTTCGATAATGAAAAATGCTTTATTTTGTTTACAGTAAAATTTTAAACTCAGGACTGGGAATTGTTTACATGTAAAAATGCTTTATACCTGGAATTGTTTACATGTGTTATAAAATAAAGCATTACATGTAAAATTCAACAGAAATCAATGGTCCAAGTTGATGTTTTAAACCATGACCAAATCATCACCATTTCTCTAACTGGAGGGATATTTGTGTGAATAGATAAGCAAATTGAATTAAATAATGAGCCCTGGGCACAGCAAAGAATGGATAACACATGTGATGCCATGTAGTACCATCCGCAAACTGATGACGTACAAAATACCAAGTGATATATTGGGGGGGGGGGAGAAAAGTCAGGCTCCAGCTAACTATAGATGGGTACTCCATCTCTGAGCTTTAAGCATTATATTAGTTCTTTTTCTGAGTTGTTTCCAAAATATGAATAGAGTACTCCCATCAGATTCTCACAACTGAAGTGACTTTTCAGTATTCCAGGTATTCAAACATTACATGTAAAATAGGAAATTAAACCCAAAATATAATATCATATCCTTTCAGACCAAAAATCATCTTGCATGCATGGATGGATGCATACGTGCATACATGGATTATCGTGGACACAGAGGTTCAACCAAGTAATGAATTAATTCAAATGGGATAGCTTCATCCTAGATGAGCCTGTACAGTTCACCCAAGCAAACACAGATCACCGTCAATTTTAAATCATTCCATACATGAACCAAATGCAACCAAACACGCCTTAATTTTACGTATGCTCCATGTTCATTGCCTAATAAGTAAGATTGAATCTTTCGGGTCAATTAACAAGCCTCGCCAAGGGTGAACTTTGGTAACCAAAGTCTATACATATAACTAATTAAACGTAAATTGCTCATTTATATATTTTCCATTCGACAACTCGGCGTTGATTTGTGGAGTCTTCTCACCGGTTACCAAGTGATGTGAGCAGTTGAAATGCAGTAGCTTGAAATCCGTCTGACCGTCTCAAAATGAAAATAAATGCACTCGAAAATGATTTACGTTGTTCAGTCCATACATATCTCAATCCTTACAGCTAGCAGGCGTGATTGGATGGTAGGAAGAGGGGACAGGGGACTGAAAACCACCCCCG
>CM014270.1:59535755-59589597 GCA_004135705.1 Alloteropsis semialata
GGAAATAGCTAGTAAAATAAAGCAAGCCCAAAGTGAAGTTGAGGGCGGACTCTTTATTCCGAATAGAGAGAATGACGTGCTTACACGTGCTCTAGGAAACAAAGAGCACCCTGGACGCACAAGAGGCACCGGAGTTGTTCCCTGGGGCCTTGCCTTCGTAGACGATGCAAGCACATACAGAAGCCATAAAAGGAGCAAGGCAGCACGAGAGTCCCAATGGAATTCTATGATACAAGCCGTTCGCCAGCAAGTTGCCGAACAAGTGACCGAACAAGTCCGCCAGCAAGTAACCGAACAAGTAACTCAACAAGTAACCCAGAAGCTTCGGAAGGAATTCAACGAGCAGGCTCGGCACCAAGGTTCGCTTCCGGAACAAGGCGGTGAGATTCACACTAGCCCTGTCGTGCACCGTAGTAGTTGCGGAAGTGTCGGGCTTCCTGCGGAAGATGCAGGCCTGTCTTTCCCAGTGGATGCGATCACAGAACCAAGACAATGCAAGCTATATGTCCAGGACAAATTCTGGAAGACCAAGGTTGCGGTTGGGCAGGCATGGCCTACCGGTGAAGGGGTTCAATTGCATTGCCGTCCATTGCCGGATGGATACGCCAAAGTCACCATTGATGCCATTGTTAAGAAAAGGTTCCGTAGAGTGGAGCTAGATATCCCCGGACAGGATGATAAGAAGAAAATTGGGGACAACATTGGTTGCTTCGTGGCTTGGCGTAAGCGCTATATCTCATTTGACGACGAGTCTGAAGAATCAGACTGTGAGTCGGATGAACGTCCATTGTCACCTGTTCTTGACAATGATGCACTCCCACAGCCAGAAGGATCTAAAAGTCGATCAGCAAGCCCCAAGCCCAAAAAACGTGTTTCTCAGGGCCGATGTTCAAGGGTGAGCACGCCACCGAGCCCAAGGGAAAAGAGCATGCAATCTGCTATGTTATGTTCTAAGAATCCAGTGTATGCTAATACACCATGTGGGCAAGAGGAAGAGCAAGAGCAAAGGCCAACCAAATCTAACCAAGACACTAGGAAAAAGCAAGTGAATGCGAGTATAACATCGCTAATGCCAGAAAAGGAACAAGCGCCACCACCCATTGAGGCGGTACTTCACTTCTACAAATTAGCAATGGTTCCACAGACAGGGAATAACTGGAAGCCTCCATCAGACTTCGGGCGCACTATATGTAAACAATCCAACCAAAAATTAAGCGATCAAAACTTCCTGGAAAATAAGAAGGCAAGGGAAGAGTTTTTAGAAGCAAACAACCTCACACAGGAAGACCTTATACAGTTGGAAGAGGATGGTAAGCTTACACCTCCGCCGCCTATATGGCCGTTCCAACCGGACGGGGATCTTGTGGAACCTTGGCAAATACCTCATTTACCCACGCGAATGCGGAATTTGCATGAATGGTACAAAGGTCAGAGTGGTGAGGCGTTTGGGGCGAGATACAAGGAAGAACATTTTCATAAGCCAGCGTCCAAGTCAAAAGAGGCAATACTCTGGGTTTATTTCGAGTCGCTATATGAGTCGTACCAGCAGAATGCCGTAGATTGTTCAATCATGAGTTTATTTTCTCTGTAAGTGTCTAAACTATCTTTTTCCAACAACTTATTCCATGAATAAACCTTGTCTAAAAAGTTTCTCATTTTGTAGCATGGTGGCACACAAGTTGAAGGAAGAAGGCACGACAGACATAGGATTGTTAGACCCTCAAGCTATTAATGAGGTAGAGATTAAAAAGCCTCACTGCTTAACCTACTTGGTGAATGCTATGCTCAAGATGCAGGACAAGAAGCGCATACTTCTTTCATACAATTGCAAGTAAGTGTCTTCAAATCACTACTTTCTTTGGTCAATTTTAGAAATGATTTATTTGGTTTTATCCTAAATGCAGATTTCACCATGTTCTCATCGACATATGCCTTGATCAGAGCACTATTAAGGTTTATGACTCGAAACGGAGGAAGCTTGAGTACATCCAACCTCTCATCAACCTCCTCAACACGTAAGTCAGGACAACCATTTTCTTCTTTTCAATGTGTATATGTATGTTAGATAATCTACCATCTAATGTTACCAATTCTTCGTAATGTATGCAGTGCTTTTGCCAAGTACAGGAAGAAAGGGGGCATTATATTTAGGCCATTTACAAAAAAATTTGATATCATTGAAAAGAAATGGATCCTTAGGCAGCCGGCTGGAAACAATCTATGCGGCTTCTATGTGATGCATTATATGCTATGCGCAACTAATGATGACTTCGGAGAACAAGCAGATCAGGTACGCAACGATTGTTTTAGTTTTCATATTCATTGTTATTGTTCTATTTATTTTTGTGCCCGTTCTTGATAACAAACAATTATAGATATTCTTACCATCAACTACCCCTCTATGTCTTGCATTTCTAGAAATGCCCACTTGTATGTACATCTCTGAATATTTTGAGACTTGAAAATTTGAAAACCTTCATAATGAGATGCACAGTATGTTGACAAGGATGAGACATTAATTTTAATTGACATACATTTCCATTGTCTTGTGAATAAAGACAGAATATGTTTTAGTTAGCGATGGTGAATAAGAATGTGCATTGTAAATCACTTATTTCATCATGATTACTGATTTTTGCTTGAGGCGATTTTGGTTGTTGATGGAATTTGATATGGTTGTGTGTATGTATAATAAACTTTGTTTGCATTTTCTTTAGTGCCACATATACAGTTTCTGTTGTACTCCTATTACAGTTTCTGTTGTACTCCTAGTTAAAAAGTGCAGCTTGCTTGAATTTCAGAATATTTAGTATAAGAAACAAAATTCTTATTATTCATTGATATTTTGTCACTAACTACATTGCTATTATGGTGTTGTGTGCAGAATTGTAGTCTCCATACTTCTGAGTTGCTTCTTAGTGAGATTTGGGCACTTCAGGAACAACTATGTGGATTTATTTTAGACCATGTTGTGATACCAGGTGGTGAGTTCTGTGTGATTTAGGACTAGGTGTTTGGACTTCGATATGTATGGTTTCATGTATGGACTTCGATATATGTATGGTTTATGTAAGGACTCTATATGTATGGACTCGATATGTTTGGACTCAATGTATGGAAATTGTGAGACTGTAATATTATTATTGGGAGTTGATGTATTGTTGTTTGTTTTTGCTGGATTGATATATTGCAATATTGTGCTTGCCGCAGATTATGCCCAATTGTTATTTTTTTACTAAAAATAGTTATTACAGCCGGTTTAAACCGGCCGTGAAAATAACAAAAACTGGCTGTGAAAAAGGGCATCACAGCCGGTTTTTTGAGCAAAAACCGGCTGTGAAAAAACTATGTCATAGCCGGTTTTTTGGACAAAAAACCGGCTGTGAAAATGCCCTTTCACAGCCGGTTTTGGTTAGAAGAAAACCGGCTGTGAAAATACACTTTCACAGCCGGTTTTTTGGATGAAAACCGGCTGCGATAGCGCCTGACGCAGTGGGTTTTGAAGGTCCAAAACCGGCTATGAAACTGATTTTCACAGTCGGTTCATGATGTAAACCGGCTGTGAAAATCAGTTTTCACAGCCGGTTAAAAACCGACTGTGAAAATGAGATTATCAGCGCCACTTAATCAGCGCCACTTTTGAAAACCGCCTGTGATGTGGACAACCAAACCGCCTGTGATGCTCCTGCTGTAGTAGTGAATGCTCACTGCCAAACTACTGCAACGGTATATGCCAAAACAAGCCTGGAAGTTATAAATGCACCCCGTGCCCTCATGGTAAAGAATTTGATTCGATAAAGAGGCGGTGTGTTAGATCAACTAAGCAACGAAATCTTCTTTTGGGTAAGCAAAGCAAATAAAATCCCCCTTACAATTACAGTTTGTAAACTTTGATGTTATTTCATAACAACGGTGAATGCATATAGGTATTGCAATTGGAACATGTAGTGGCCTTGGCTCTATAATTATTGCATTGGGTCTAATTGTACTCGCCAATAAGTGGAAAAAGGGCATCCAAAAGAGAATCAGAAGAGCACACTTCAACAAAAATCAAGGCCTGCTTTTGGAGCAACTGATCTCTGATGAAAGCACCACGAGCAAAACTAAAATATTCTCATTGGAGGAATTAGAGGAGGCAACCAATAACTTTGATGCTACTCGTGTTCTAGGTCGTGGAGGACATGGCACGGTTTATAAAGGGATTCTATCTGACCAACGTGTGGTAGCCATAAAAAAATCCAAAATAGTGGAGCAAATAGAGATAGACCAGTTTATCAATGAGGTTGTTATTTTGTCTCAAATCATCCATCGCAATGTGGTAAAACTATTTGGTTGTTGCCTAGAAGATGAGGTGCCATTGCTAGTCTATGAGTTTATTTCAAATGGCACTCTGTATGATCTTCTTCACGCTGATACTACAGTGAAATGCTTATTATCATGGGATGATCGTATTAGGATTGCAATGGAAGCAGCAGGGGCACTTGCTTATCTACACTCAGCTGCTTCAATACCAATTTTCCACAGAGATGTTAAGTCCTCAAATATACTCTTGGATAACAACTTCACCACAAAGGTTTCAGATTTTGGTGCTTCAAGGTCTCTTTCACTTGATGAGACTCATGTGGTGACAATTGTGCAAGGAACATTTGGCTACCTGGATCCAGAGTATTATCATACTGGTCAACTAACTGAAAAGAGTGATGTATATAGTTTTGGAGTAATACTTGTTGAACTTTTGACAAGAAAGAAGCCAATTTTTATCAATGATGTAGGTGCAAAGCAAAACTTATCTCATTACTTTGTTGAAGGACTTCACAAAGGGTCTCTTGTTGAATTACTAGATTCACAAGTTGTGGAAGAGGCAGACCAGGAAGAGATTAGTGAAATCGCCTCACTTACAGAAGCATGCTTAAAAGTCAAAGGAGGACAGAGGCCAACTATGAAAGAAGTTGAAATGAGGTTACAATTCCTAAGAACAAAGAGACCGAAAAAAAGACAACATTTACTTAAAAAAGATGGAGATATTGAGCCTTCGTTATGCCCAGAAGATAACAACCTGTATGGCAATATCAATCCTGTCAATGATGGGAGCTCTGGGTGCTACATTTTGGAGCAAGAATTTGCATCTTCATTTGGTTTGCCACGCTAGGTACATCTGTGCAAGATAAGCAAGGGATTGCTTGGATATGGAATGCATATGTGGTATCATATAATTTATGGAACAATCACATATATTATATTTAGTTTTCTTTGGATGAGACTATATGTAGATGCATTTTATGTGTATACACAATATATTGTGGACCATGTCTCTTGTATACTTTTGTATTTGTGCTGATGATAAGGTACAGAATAAGTCACTGTATTAAAGATAAGTTTTGTAATTTGTATTAGAAAACAGTTGTGGTTATGATTATGAACAAGTCCAAAAATAATTTGGTACCAATTGCCTATGGATTTATCAGTGGTTCCAGTACGAACAGACTGATATACCGAGTATGATTTAAGCTGCAAGATATTACAGCATCTTTTTGCAAAGTATTAGCATGATTGCTACTCTCAGAACAAAATGGTTTGGAAAGACGAAATCAGGACATTTGGAAGTCACTCTTCCGTTGAATGTCTGTTCATGACAGTATCAGTAACACGGTTGACAAGTATTGAACAGAGAAGTTCAGAACTCCATTTGCTGATCTGAAAAGTACCCTAGCTAACACTACATATGCAACTGTTGTGCATATAGAAATTTCCCCAGTTAGCTTGTCTCATTTTAGATTTCTAACCCTAAGCAAAATTTTGAGCGCGTAGATCAGCACCTTCTTTCAGAATATTTGTACCAACCACTGCAAATACATCAAAGCAATACATTCCATTGAGATGGGCATGTGCCAAGGGAGGGTACCAATTCTAGGAGACAACAGTAGCCGAGTCCACGGGGCCGCGTCGGTCAGCTGCTGCTCGCACTGGGAGTTTCGGTGGAGCGGAGCCGGGGAGGAGATCCTGCGCTAGAGGGGAGCCTATTTCGCCATGCACGATTCCCCTTGCTCTATCGACGCTGCGGCGACCTGTAGCGAAGAGCGGCGCTCGCGGAGTCGGCGGCGGTGAGGACCGAGGACGAGGAGCGGCGTGGGTACCGGCAGCCACGAGGTTCGGTCAGAAAGAATCTTATCAGATGGGCCGATGCGGCCTTTTCTGAAACGTGCGGCCTTTTTCTGTAACGTGGCCCATGAAGCGCCACCGTGGGTCGACCACTAGTGCCAGTGGTAAAGAGAGTTTAAACGAAGGATCCTTGGGCGCTTGTGGCAAGATAATTTGAGAGATCAGAGCGCTAGGGACTTCGTTCGAAGAGATACAGTACATTTCATCCGTGAGAACCGGCGACACAACATGCATGGCTTGTCGCTCCGCTCGAAGGCATTTGTATCCAGAAACAATTGTCCTATAATTGAGTCTAAAGCTTCCAAAATAAATAGTGCCGACGCAGTGTGATAAGTATCTGGTTTGAGCATCTCCAGCAGTCTCCTATTCCCCAATCCAACTACCGTATTGATAGGGTTATTGGGAAAAAAAAGTGCTCCAGCAGATCCCCATTGTCTTTCCTTTTTCTCAATAATTATTGGGACAAATCAATAATCCACTCCAACTCTCCCCAAATAGAGGGGGAGTTGTGACTCTCCCAATGCGGTAGTTGGATTGGGACTGGGTTATTGGAGAACTGAAAAAGCAACTCCCCCAATAATCATGAAAGAGATATTGAGACATCCCCATTAGGTGATTATTGGAAAATGGTTATTGGGGAACTGCTGGAGATGCTCTTACAGAGGGGCCCTATATGGCGCACAGAAGCTGGATAAGCGCCTCGGCTTCTGGCCCATTGACATTTTTCTTTCTCGCGCCTGACAGCCACCTGTCCCGCCCCCTCCACCTCCATCCCAGCCAGCAGCTGCCCACTATCACGCCATTCACCCACCGTCCACCTTTGCCCCCTCAACCACGCCCTTCCAAATCTCATGGCCTTCGTCACCCTCCCCCCTCCCCCAAGCGGCGCGGCCAGCCGGCGGCCGTCCACCCCAACCCCCTCAACTGCGCCCTTCCTAATCTCATGGCCTTCGTCACCACCCACCGAGGATCCAGCCCTGGTGCGGCCGGCCAAACTATTGCCGCCGCCCCCGACCCCTCCTCCTCTTCTATGGCCGGAGGCAATTGCAGCTCTCCCGATCCACCACAAATCCTAACTCTATGTACCGCCACCTCAGCCTCCACCCTCCGGCGGCCGCTCCTAGGGGCGGGCCCCATGTTATTCAAGGGTATTCAATTGAATACCCATTATTGTTGTCAAAACAATTCATGTATATATTGGGAAAATTAAAAATTACATCAGAATAACAGGCTTTCACCCATTCAGCCCAAAAAAAGACCTTGCACAGCACCTCTTCTCTAGTCCAGCCGGCCCAAAAGGCCCAACTCGCACCGGCCGCAGCACCCCTCTTGGCGTCGTCGCTCCCGTTGTGGCGCTCGCCCTCGTGCCCTCTCCCGTTCCTCAATCCCCAATCCCCCATCATCCTCCAAACCCTAGGCGAGCAGACGGCGGCGGGCGGCAAGTGACAGGCCGGCCGGCAGTGCTAGCGCGGCGCTGGAGCAGCGGAGGGCCTGCGCCGTGCGGGTGGCGGCGGCCGAGCGCCCAGGTGCCGGCGCACGGCGCGCTGCGGCCAGGCGGTCCCACGCCGCACATCAGCGGCTAGCTTTGCAGGCGGGCTGTGGGCAGGGCACGACTGGTAGAGCCGCAGTGTGCGGTGGCAAGCGTGGAGGCAGAGGAGAGCGGGGCAGCAAGCCAGCAACTCCAATTTGCCGATTAATGTCTGCAGCATCTGAGACCGTGAGACTCTAAGAGCAATAGGATTGGGGTGAGTATTTTGCAATTTATGAATGTATCATGTATGTGAGTATGTGATTTCAATTTGTGAATGTTTGTGAATTTGTGACTAGAAAACAACGCTGTGGCTAGTAGAAAGTTTCTGAACCTTATGAATTTGTAACTTTTGGATCCGTTTGCTTCTCACGAGCTTTTTGCTCAACCAGGCCAGGCAAGCGTTGCAAGGGTACCAAAATGGACCATTTGTATTACAGATAATGGCTGTTACCATGTTGATCATTTAGTACATGTATTATCTATACTAGTATATGTTGAAGCGTTAAACAATTTTGAATTATGATTAATTTTATGATTATGATACTTAATTATGTGTTAACAATATGTGCTTTATGCTGTAAAAAATTTCACTCTACAAAAAAATCCTGGGCCGCAACCCCCCCAGCACACCCTCCCACCCACCCCCCCAGCCCGAGTTCCACACCCCCAGCGACTACGACATCGGCAACGGCGGATCGCGAGCAGGGCGGCAGCACGCATGAGAGAGAAGGGAGAGAGGAAGAAGAAGGAGATCCGGTGGCCAGCATTGCATGCACGAATCTTAAACACTGCAATTCATTAAAAAAAACTAGTGGAAGCTATATAGAATTGCCGAAGTCACCATTTCAGTTAATAAATAAAATTTGAAACTCCAATCAGTTTCAAATTCCTAACTTTAAAAAAAATCCCTTTTTATTGGGTCTTTTGCTCTGATTTGCCTCCAGATCTTACCTCCAGAAAGTCAGAGCCTCAGAGGATCACCTGAATAACCCAAGTCGTCATACACAATGATATACGTAGTACACCACAACGATATACAGTACTTTGTTTACTTTAGATTAGAGAATCTTGCATTATTGTGCCTCGATTACCAAATACCTGCGACGAGCCGACGAAGAGCGATTGATTTGATGCCTTCTTGATGCAATAATGCATGTCCAACTGTGAAAAAAGTGCGACTTGACCATCGAGAAGAGGAAGCAGAACTGCAAAAGGTTTTGCACGTGCTAGGCGTGTAGAAATGCCAAACGCGGGCGGGCGGGGGGCCGCCGCTCCCCATCAACCAAAATGCGCGTCCAGCGCTAGTTAACAAATGATGAGCGATCGCGAGGCGACCAAGATTTGCCGTGTGGTGTCGATTGCGCATGACATTCATGCATGCAGCTCATCGCCCGGCCCCTGCATTTTCGTCGTCCCCTCGCACGGCACGGCCGGCCGCCCGGCACGCCAGGACGCCGTCTTCTCTGTCTAGGAATCTTGCACGGCACCTCGATGCCGATCGTTCGTCCGGACGATGCCGCGGTTCAGTGTGGTGGGTGGACCCGTACGTACAAACCATGGCGTGGGCGGCCGCCGGGGGGTGGGGTGTGGTGGGGCATGCACATGCACCTGGTAGGTACTATGTGTATTCTCCTTGCATTGTTGGTCGCCGACGGAAGGACCGTGCGCGTCAGATCGATGTGGTGTGGTGCCCTCGCGAAGGGCGTGTCCATTGTATCAGCTCTCAAAGACACCATGCAGGACCGGTTGCTAGCCTTGACCACCACCACACCTTTTGTGTCGCGCTCAGTGCAAGCGGCCCACGCGTCGACCCACTGACCCAAGGACACATGTCCCCACAATCATGCGGCTGACGTTAACACGAGTGTTAACTGAGTGCCAACTTTGGGTTACAACTTACAAACAAACTACTAGTAGTATGATATTTTTTTAAAAAAATGAAATTTCATTCCCGCCTCTGCGTCACCGCACACAGCGTTCATCTTATTACAAAGTTTCAGCATAATCGCTTATAGTTTAGGAGAACAAAAAATTGCAAAGTATGCCAAACAAAATCGATTATTAAATTTCCATCCATAGAAAGCAAACAACTCCAATGCGAAGGTGTCTGCTCATAAACCGGAACATTTCTTTTGTCTCATCATCACGCTGCAACAATCTTACTATTACTAATTGAAGATTCCTTTTGAGGTCTCCACATTAATCCTCACGAGACGCACTAGAAAAAAATGATAAATACTAGAAATTTTCATAAAAATTAGAAACATCTGACCATCAATACGTAGACTCTAATCATCATAACCATTGATCTATTATGTTTTCTAAAAAAAATCCACTTTTGCCATTATAAATGTCTTAAGAGTAAATTGTACTCACCATACAACAACTAGACATGTGGGTGCAAATTGGTCTAACAGCTTGTAAAACTCTCAATATAGTGCACCAACTTGGTAGGTGGGTGCAGATTGCTACATCAACTTGTAAAATGTTCAATTTAGCGCAAAAACTTGACAAAATAGTGCGTCTATAGTCAAAACATTATTTTCTGTAGTATGAAGATTAAGGAAAAAGGCTAAATAGCTTGAAATAAATAATATTGTTCTAATGCAACATTCTACTTATATATATGATCATTAATACATGGTATAGACCTAGACTTATTGAATTAACTAACATCATTTCTTTTATTAAGATACAAAATATCTGTTGCATTCTAACGTAAAAATTAAAGTTCAATTAAAAAATTAACTTATGTGCAATGAAAGCATATAAATAAGTTAGGCTTATAATGTGTCATAGAAATTATTTTTTGTATTAGATTTAGAAGAAACTAATTTTATATACTATCATTCCACGGTGAATATATTTTTCTATTTAATTTTGAATAAGGGTCCTTGTCTTGGTCAAGTATATCACCATTGCAACACACATATCAATTGCCACATAATGCTCAATTATTTGTTTCAGATCGAATATGCCATCTCTTTGCTACGCTACGCAGCATGACCAAATATATCATTATTGAAACTTTTGGACTGTTGATGCACCAATTTTACAACTTGTTGCACTAAGTTGAGCATTTAACAAGTTGTTAGACCAATATGCTCCCACCTGCCAAGTTGTTGCACTAAGTAGAGCATTTTACAAGTTGTTGGACCAATCTGCACCCACACGCCAAGTTATTGTATGGTGGATGCAATTTATAGCTAAATTACTCATCTATGCCATTATATTTTTTTAAAACAATAATCCCTAAATTTACATATAAATTACCTATCTCCGTTGTTATTAAAATAACCTATATATGTCATTATACCATCACAAAGTACATTGGTAAATGATTTCTAAATTATTATTTCTGCAATTAGTTGTTAATATATAAAATATTAACTTAAGATGTTATCCATGATGTGTGTCTCATAGATCATATATAAATGATGAAGTAAGAAATGATAACAAATACATGGCTCAAACTTTAAGCATGGCCTCGGTTACCAAATACCCGTGACGATGAAGTATTTCTACGTTAAACACATGGCTCAAACTTTAAGCATTTGGATCTAAGTTAACCAATATGCCATTATACATAAGTCATTATCAAAACTCTCAAAGTACACCAATATATAGTTTTAAATTAACTATTTTCACTATTGTTAATATACATGTCTGGAAGGACGGACGGACGCTTTGCTTTCGCCGACTAGATTTTTTCTCGGCTACCAAGTACCCGCGGCGACAAGCGATTGGTGATGTGTGGTGCCTTCGTGACGCAATGGATGTACAACTGTGAAAAAGCACGACTTAACGATGGGTCTAGCATTCACGGAAGCACGGCGTCGGGCCCTCAACACGCTTGCCACGTCACGCACTCCAGCTGCCAGCGGGCAGAGAGGCAGCGGAAGGCACGTGTTGGGCAACTCGAGTCCAGTGGTTGCAGCATGCATGTAGAGCTGCAAAAGCACGGAGGTGATGACTGATGAATGAGGACCGAGGAGGCCGAACGCGGCCGCTAGCACTCGACTCGCTCAACCAAAACAGCGAGCGATTCACACGAATGATCAGCGAACGCGACGGGATCAGACCAGAGATTCGCTATGTGGTGCCCCGTCGCGCGCGGTCGCGCATGGCATTTCATATGCAGCTCGCCGGCTCGCCCGACCCTGCCTGCATTTTCGTCCCCTCGCACGGCCGCTCGGGACGCTAGGGCGCCGTCCTCTTTCTCTTTGTCTAGGAAGCTTCATTCGGTGTAGGCGTCGATGGTCAGTGCCGGACGACGCCGTGTGGTTTAGTGGGTGGACCGATGATGGCGTGGGCGGCGGGGCCTCTGCCGGTGATGTTCTCATTGCATTGGCTTGTCCCCCGAAGGACGGAGTGTGGGGGCAATGGGGTGAGCATCGGCACCAGGAGGGATATTGCAAATTCCTTCGGCCGCCTCTTTAGCTCACTGCCCCTCCAGCTGCGGAGACGTCAACATCTCCTACCCCTTCGGCATAGGGGCCGGCTGCTTCCGACAAGGCTTTGAGGTTACTTGCAACAACATCACTCAGGCCTTGTTTAGTTCGCGCAACTTACTATAGCAACTTTACTGTAGCAAAACTAAATTGAAGATTAAGAGGACTAAACATGATCTAATTATAAAACTAAATACACGGATGGACGAAAAATCGCGAGACGAATCTATTAAGCCTAATTAATCCATCATTAGAGATTGTTTACTGTAGCACGACGTTGTCTAATCATGGCCAAATTAGGCTCATTAGATTCGTCTCGCAAAGTTAGGGGGTTATGGAATGGGTTTTGTCATTAACTCACGTTTAGTACTCCATGCATACAAGATTCCCTTTGATGAATAGTGAAGTTAGATGAATAGTGAAGTTTGTTGTAGGAACTAAACAAGGCCTCAACCTCATAAGTTGTTTCTGGGTAACAGCACGACTCAGATTACTGACATGGTCGGTGCCTCAGTACTCGTCCCTATGTTCTTCAACGTTACCTTGGGATCAGGTATGAACATCAGTACCTACAATATGTCCTGGGAGGCTCCCGCTAAGGGTACTACTATCTCGAGTTATCACACTTTCTTTGTTGTCGGATGCGATTTCGATGTCAGCTTGTTCGATCATGTGAGAAGCCCCATCGGCTCCTGCATGAGTAGGTGCCACGGCGAGGTATTGCCATCTGGAGGGCCTTGCAATTAATGGGATCGGTTGCTGTTCAATCACTTTGCAAAAGGATATCTCAGGCTTTCAGGCAACAATTGTCCGGGTATATGTGTCAGCACAGTCAGATCCTCTGCACACTGGCATCATGGCTTTCATGTCTGATGGGGATTATTACACGCGTAACGCGACTGATCTTTTCTCAAGTTGGTCAAATGCAAGCAACATTTTTGGCGCCGTACTTGATGTTGCCATCATGGATCAACCAAGCTGCAAAAGCGCGCAAACGAACAACACAACTTATGCTTGTGCTACCGGCAGCAATTGTAGAAATGAGTCAAATGGAGGTTACACCTGTCACTGCTACAACTACAATTATTATTACACAGCCAATCCTTACATTTCAGGAGGATGCACGCCACAAGGTTCACTGCTTGCTTTTATCTTATACATGAACATATTTAACTTCAATATCCTCCTGTATCTTACTCTCTGTAAATCTTTATGGAGCAGATAACAACCCCAAGCCTAAAATACAGTGCCGGAGGTCATGTGGAAACATGAGCATTCCCTTCCCTTTCGGGCTCGAAGAAGATTGCTTTGGAAATGAAAAGTTCCGACTTAATTGTTCAGCAGGTAACACGCTTTTTAGCTCAGGACGTGCACAGTAGTATAAGAGAACAGTTGTGGTTATCAATGAGTGGAATAATAATTTGGTATCAATTGCCAATGGCTTAATCATTGATTCATGGGTAGGAAACTGATTGGTATGATTTTAGCTGCAAAATATTACTGCATAATTTTGCAAAAAGTGTAAGCATGATTATTATGAATTGGCCCTCAGAACTGAAAGATTTGATTTGGTAAGGCGAAATCAGGACACTAGGAACTCACTCTTAAGTTGCAAGTATTCTCGTGACAGTATCGGTTAGCACGGTCGACAAGTATTGAACACAGAACTTCAGAAGTCCATTTCCTGATCTTAAAAAAAAACACTAGCTAACATGCATCTGTTCTGCATAGAGAAAATCCCCCAGCTAGCTTGTCGCATTGTAGATTTATAACCTTATGCAACATTGTGAGCGCGCGTAGATCAGCACCTTCAATCACAGTATTTCGCACCGGCCATTGTCAATACATCAAAGCAATACACCCCATTGAGAGGGGCATGTGGCAAGGGAGCGTACCAATTCTAGGAGACAACAGTAGCCGAGACCACAGGGCCGCGTCGGCCGGCTGCTGCCCGCACTGAGAGTTACTGTTGGTGGAGCGGAGAGGAGATCCTGAGCAAGGGGAGCCTGTTTCCAATTGCTCAATGGACGCTGCGACGACCTGTAGCGAAGAGCGGGGCGGTGCTCCGTGTTCGGCGGAGTCGGCGATGAGGAATTTTTTTTTTTGAAGCCTCTCATCTGGGTACAGCTGTAGTATCTGTTCATGTACAACTCACACCAACCCTACCCACACACACCACACGCACACCACAAGTACACAAACAAACCTACAACTACACTCAGATCAGATCGCGTCCTTCGTGAGTTCACCGGATCCATCCAAGGCTCCGTAGGCGATAGGCGCATCGCAGTCCTTTTGTGGCTCCACGCGTGAGAGGCAGCTGCAGTACCGGCAGAAGAAGAAAACAGGGAAAAAACCCCGGTGAGGCACGCGAGTGTCGATCCTGGGATCGAACTCGCGCCCGGCCGCTCGCGCACCTGGCGAGCGAGCCAACCGAGCTACGCTCGGTCCTCGGCGATGAGGAATTGAGGACGAGGAGTGGCGTGGGTACCAGCAGCGCGAGCTTCAGATGGGCCGATGCGGTGTTTCTCTGAAAGGAGGCCCATGAAGTGCCACCGTGCCTGCTAGTACGGACGCTTTGCTACTAGGTTATATTTTCGGCCCGGGCGGTAGTGCCGGCACGGCGAAACAGAGCTCTCGCAATTTTTCGTTTCAACATTCAACTTGAAATTCCAATCAGATTCAAATGCATTTAGTCCTTGTGGAAAACTAAACACTCGGTAAGCACCCTCAAGTTCGGTTGTTTGAAGAATCTCTTCAACCATATTGCAGAGCCTTTTAACAAAACCCTGTAAAGAACGATTCAGGTGTAAGAAAAGCTCTACTTCGCTAATCCAACGAGAACATCCATGCTGCAAATGGATATGATGGACTTGCTCTAAACTAACAACCTTTGTGAACGTCGTGGAGTGCCAACATTATAGAAAAAAAAAATCATAATAGTATGCATAAGCATAATACCTGTATACACTCATAATTGGGCCAGAACGTGTATCTTTGAAACCAAATACGAGAAATAACCCAGTCCAAGGCTCCAAGCCCGACCTCACCTCCACCGTCTCCGTCTGGGTCGGCCTGCTGCCCCCGTGTTCTCCAGGCTTCCCCTTGCTCCTTTCTCAGTAGCAGTTGGCCCAGGCCAACGTTACAAGGTGAACTTTAAACAATAGTTAATCCCCATGGTGTCCATGTTGAAGCTCATGTATGGTTGACATGTACAAATGCATAAACTACATATTTTTCAGGCTATCATTTTTGTATTTTGGACAATAGTGTTTTTATGGAATATTTTTTGATGCCTTCGTAGAAAATAAAGCTCATAATTGTTGTGTTTTCTTCGCTACGTACAACTATACTCCTACCCAGCTGCGCCTGGGTCTATAATTGCTTTTTTTTTCTTGTATATTCTGCTACCCCTCTACTGTAACTTCTCTATAAATACCTTTTGCCTTTTGCGTTTTATAATATGTTCCGCTGTAGTTCCTTGAAAGAAAAATTTGATAGCTTGGTACACCCAATATGAACGGCCGAACATAGGGTACCTTTCGTTCTGCGCCAAATCGCGCCCTACCAATTGCAGGCACGCCCACACAGTTTTTGTGGCTGTTTAGATCGGCGCCCGTGCATTGGCGCGCCTATGCGCCCATGATCGTGACAAAGCAGCGGTAGTTGTCTTTTTCGCTGATACGTTGGTGTATCTTGGGCGCAGAAATTCTCCGCCAATGCATTGGCGCGCCCAGCGTTAGGGCAGTCGTGGGCCAAAACCAAACGGATAATTCCTACCTCCAACAGGTTCATTTTCTTGGGCTTTTTTTGCCGTGATTTGCTAGTAGGTCTTAGCTTCTTTTTTTTTTTGCGAAAGCTAGTAGGTCTTAGCTGCACAGTCGTAGGATCACGTAAAATAACCCAAGTCATACAATGACTAGGATGGCAGGCGCGCTAACGCCGCGCCCGTAGAAGTTACGCACTTGGGGTACATGTTCTGTAGAAGTTGCACACTTGGGTACATTCTGTTCTTTATGTGTATGTTAGGGCTGAAATGTATTTCAAGTTTTTAACTGGAATCCATTTGTTCTTTACACAAAGAACATGGCCAGGACCAACTCATTTCAACATGTTTTGAGTTTACATATGTGCGCTTGAAGCATCTTACATGGATCTTCCAAAAGAGCTCGGTGCTCAAAATTGCCCCCCACCCAAGTTCAGCCTTACNGGTAATCCTTGATGAGGCAGACCCGACCAAGACCACCCAGGTGGGCCTTGGCTTGGGTGACAAATAGGAACTCGAGCTCATTGCTTTCCTCCGGGCAAACGCAGATGTGTTCGCTTGGGAACCATCTGACATGCCCGGGATCCCCAGGGAGGTAATCGAGCACAAGCTTGGCATACGAACTGGCATCCGACCAGTCAAGCAGAAGCAAAGGAGATATACCCCGGAAAAGTGAGACGCCATTAACGAAGAAATCAACCGACTACTCAAAGCCGGCTTCGTTCGAGAGGTCCCTTTCCCGGAGTGGCTGGCAAACCCAGTCATGGTCAAGAAGCCCAACGGAACGTGGAGGATGTGCGTGGACTACACAGACCTGAATAAAGCTTGCCCGAAAGATGAGTACCCATTACCTAGGATAGATCAAATTGTAGATTCAACCTCTGGATGCGAATTGCTTTGTTTTCTAGATGCCTACTCGGGGTATCACCAAATCAGCATGTGCATTGACGATGAGGAGAAAACTGCATTTGTAACTCCCTTCGGTGTTTATTGCTATATAAAGATGCCTTTTGGTCTGAAAAACGCAGGTTGCACTTATCAAAAATGTGTTCACATTGTTCTTGAAGGCCAAATCGGCCGTAATGTGGAGGCATACATAGATGACATTGTTGTGAAAAGTAAGTTAAAGGGTGATTTAATCGCTGATTTAACCGAAACATTAAACAACTTGCGTAAAAACAGGATGATGCTCAACCCCGCCAAATGCACCTTTGGTGTATCATCGGGTAAGCTCCTCGGTTACCTTGTTTCCCAACGAGGTATAGAGGCAAATCCGCACAAGATCAAGGCACTCGATGACATGAAGTCTCCACGCAGCCGCCACGAAGTCCAGAAGTTGGCAGGAATGATGGCGTCCCTAAGTCGATTCGTGTCCAAGTCAGGCGAACGAGGTATGCCATTTTACAAATTGTTACGTAAAACTGATCGTTTTGAGTGGTCGGCAGAAGCAGAAGAGGCGTTCCAGGCGTTCAAACAGTACCTGCGGAAAATGCCCGTACTGGTCCCGCCAAAGCCACAAGAAGAGATGCTGTTATACGTAGCAGCGACACCAACTGTTGTTAGCACTGTTTTGGTGGTCGAGAGACCAACAGAAAAGTCTACAACACAACATCCCGTTTACTTCGTAAGCGAGGTGCTACATGATGCCAAAACGAGGTACCCTCAGATTCAGAAATTGTTATATGCTGTACTAATGACTTCCAGGAAGCTCAAGCATTATTTTCTGAGCCACAAGATCAAGGTTGTGTCAACTTACCCCCTAGGCAACATTTTACATAATCGAGATGCCGTGGGAAGGATTGCACAATGGTCTGTGGAGCTGGGGGCTTACGACGTTGAATTCATACCCAGAACTGCCATCAAATCGCAGGCTCTGGCAGACTTCATCGCAGAATGGACTAACCCCGAACCTGAAGAAGCTGCTCAAAATCCCGAACACTGGACAATGTTCTATGACGGAGCATTTTGCAGAGCAGGCGCGGGGGCTGGGGTGGTCCTGATTTCACCACACAATGACATCATTAGGTACGCTTTACAAATCAATTTTGTTGATCCAACTCCTACTAACAATGTTGCCGAGTACGAAGGACTGTTGACAGGTCTCCGCATAGCTGCATCTCTTAGTGTCAGAAGGCTGCTCGTGAAAGGGGATTCCGAGTTAGCTGCAAAGCAAGTCATGAAAGAGTACAGTGCGCGGAGCGAGGTCATGGCTAAATACTTGGAAGCATATAGGCGGATGGAGAGCAAATTTGATGGGCTTGAAGTACGGCACGTGAAGAGGGAATTCAATGGCGACGCAGATAAGCTGGCAAAGGCAGCTGCAGAGCGCACACGGCTCCCAGGTAACGTGTTACTTGAAGTCCTTACTAAACCATCTGTGTCGGTTTCATTACCGAACCTAAAAACTGAACCCGCCAAGGGACCAGTTTCTACAACCAACGAATCCGTCAAGGAGTCTATGTTGGTCGGTACGGCCCGAGACGCCGCTCTAGTTGGAAACGAGGAGAACTGGATGGATCCAATCCGGGCGTACCTCACAAACCAAGCTATTCCGGACGATGATGCTACATTGGAGAAAATCCATCGTAAAGCCAAGAACTATCAATTGGTCGACGGGCGATTATACAAGCTAACCCGCAATGGAATGCTCCTCAAATGCATCACACGGACCGAGGGCATTAGTTTGCTCCACGACATTCACGGAGGAATCTGTGGATCACATGCTTCTCCCCGATATCTAACAGGGAAAGCATTCCGACAGAGCTTCTACTGGCCTACAGCTCTTCAAGACGCAAGCGATTTAGTAAAAAAGTGTGAGGCATGTCAATTCTTCGCACGGAAACAAACTAAACCTGCGCAAGCTTTAAATACTATACCCTTGTCATGGCCCTTTGCCACTTGGGGTATAGACATCCTCGGGCCCTTTCCAAGGGCTGTCGGGGGATACAGATTTCTGTTCGTTGGCATTGACACATTTACAAAATGGGTTGAAGCCGAGCCCGTTCAGAAAATCACAAAAGAGGCAGCTGTTAAATTCCTACGGAGTATTGTCGTACGATTCGGTGTCCCGAACAGGATAATCTCTGATAATGGAACACAGTTTAAAAGTAAAAAGTTTTACGATTTTTGCTACGACCACGGGATCAGGCATGATCGGTCATCGGTAAACCACCCGAAGACAAACGGGCAAGTAGAACGTGCCAATGGCATCGTGCTCCAGGGCATCAAGAAGAGGATTTTTAACAGATTGCAAGCTTACAACAAGCGCTGGATTCATGAGGTCCCTACAGTACTCTGGTCAATGAGGACCACTATGAATCGGGCAACAGGCGAAACACCTTTCTTCTTGGTATATGGAGCAGAGGCGATTCTACCATCCGACATCCGACTACAAGCCCCCGCGTGGCAATGTTTTCAGAAACTGAAGAGCCTGACAGACGCACTGATGAGCTAATCCTCCTGGAGGAGGCTCGTGACGCAGCTGCTTTTAGAGTAGCCCAGTATCAGCAAAAATTGTGACAGTACTACGATGCTAATGTTCGACAACGAAGCCTATGCATTGGGGACATGGTGCTCAAACTGGATCAACGCACCAAGGACAAAACTAAATTGTCTTCTCCATGGCAAGGACCGTACATTGTAGTAGATATCGCCCGACCAGGAGCCTACAGGATCGCAGAGATAGATGGGGACGTACTGCCAAACACGTGGAATATGGATCAACTACGCAGGTTCTACGCCTAAACAATGAAGATCGTGCACAGTTTTAGACCGACCATCAGGTTTGGCAGGTAGAAACCATCATCTGCGTCGCCTACAGCGCCAACAAAAAAAAAAGAGATAAGTTCTATATACTCTACTCACCCTCGCTTTTATGCTCGGGGGCTGGGTTTCTATTTTCTATTCTGTTTCTACTCTTTGTTACCATATTGCATACACTAACAAAGAGCCGGGGACTACCATGCTGAAAATTTTCTTTTCAGACCTATTCTATGCGTCCCGAGCTCTATGCTCGGGGGCTCCCCATTTGATCGGGAAGTTTCTTGCAGTTTGTACTTCTAGACTCTTTTTCAGCATGCCAGCATGGCTGTAAAAGAGCCCGGGGGCTACTACGGTACTACTACCATGCAAGAAACGGGCTTTTCAATTCAAGAAAGCTAGGCTACGCTAAAATTACTGAACACCATGACTACAAGGAATTACACAGTTCAGAAGGCCGGCCGTGTCTCAGCAACTAAACAATTCCAGAATAGCTTATGGTAACGGGACTTTTTGACTATGACAAAGCTATCAGTTAAAAAGATCCATGAAAATACCGATCAGCTCTAAGATTTACGCAAAAACATGCAAGCATATGTTTAGCAAAATGTAACCGCATTCTAAACTGTTAAAGTTTTGCCCTATTATAGGAATTTTGCACAGTGTTCAGGGTGATTCCTCCGAATCACTCAGATGGAGATCAAGTTTTCTGACAAACGGTTCCACCAGTGGGGTAAAGCTATTAAACATTACCTCAGCTTCTGACTCCGAGCACTTGAAGCCTTTTGAGAGCAGAGAAACGTCCAGATCAGGGAGGTGGCTTTTCAAAGCCCTGATGGTGTGAGTTGCAGCAACGCAGGCACCTTCCATCAGCCTGGACTCCAAGGACGAACTGCGCTTCTCTGATGCTTCAAGACGGGCGGTCAGATCAGCCACGTCTTTATCCCGAACAGCCAGTCTTCCTTCCAGATCTGAGTTTTTCTTCTTGAGCACCTCAATGCTCTTGGAGTCAGCTACAGGGTCAAAGGCAGCATGTGAACAAAAGTTCGAAGATAAAGACTCAATAAGCGAAGCGTGAGATTTAAAGCATGTACCTTCTTTCTCGGACTGGAGAACAGTCACCTGGGCTCCCAGTCTGATCACAGACGCTTCTGCAGCAGAGGCACGAGCGTCTAGCGAACGCCATTGCTCTTCAGCTGTCGAGAGCGCGCTAATGATCGGGCCCAGGGGCGTCGGGATGGGTCCCACGATCTCTGCAGTCTTCTCTGAGCTGTCAAGTTGTGCTGTCGAGTCTGGCTCGGGAGTTTTCTCTTTGGCAGATGATTTGACAGGAGGAGAAGCTGTGGGATCGGGATGCCTGAATTCCCGAACAATCAAATACAGTAAAAACAACATTTAAGAAAAATGCTCATACATAATCAAAGATTGTCAAAGCTCTTACTCGGCCGTCGGGATTTTGACTTTAAATCTCTTGGCACCAGGAATAAGCTTTGATGACTGTCTGGTCGGACGGTTTTCCTGTCGAGAAATCTTCCGATCACGTTTAGCTTCGGTTATGCGATCAAAAGCTGCGAATAAACGCCCGAATACGATCATGCTCGATACCTGGGCAACAGGACGAGGCTGATCACGACTGGGCTGCAGATCGGCGGGCCCAGGCGATCCAAAGACTCCCGAATCCAGAACTGTCCCCTCCACACTGCGAGAGCGTTTCCGGGTTCGGGGGATAATCGCCTGGGGGCTGCTCGGGACCTCTTTCTCCAAACCAGGTGATGATTCAGGTTGTTCGCTGGTCGGGGCCCCGGTGCCTTGATCAACGTGCTGATCTCCCTCCTCTTCAACATTGATGGCACCGCTCTGGGCGGGGGCATCAACAATAGCTGGGGCCTGGTCGGGAAAAAGAGGTGTATCATATCACTATTAAACAAGAAAGAGCTTTTTCTGAGTAACAGTTTACCTCTGGAGGAGGGTTGTCAGCGCTGTAGGGTGCTGGGACGTTTTCCCAGTCCGGGAGATCAGCCCCGAACATCTTCTTCAGGCGCGCGGCCACTTCTGTCTCTGGGACAACTGCTAGTTAAGAGTCATGAATTCAAATGACCGAACAAACTCGGAAAAACAATCGAACAGAAAAACAAATGCTCACCATCGGGTTTCATTCTGTTCGGGTCGTTGTCGCCCCTAAATGTCCAAGCGTAGCGGTCGTGAGTCATAAGCGGAATGAATCTCCATCTAATGAAGATTTCTGCTACGTGAACCGCCGTCAGACCAGCATTGCGGAGCTCCAGGATCCGATCAATGTGCTTTTGCATCTCCGAGGTCATTCTTGGCAGGGCTTTGGCCTCATCCTTGAGATAGGGCATCAAATACTTCCCTTTTGCCAGCGAGGTTTGGGGAAGGGTGATGTAAAACCAGTGATGTTCATATCCTTTCCAGCAATCCTTAACTGGGAAGGGGATGTACATCTCCCGATTTCTCAAGGAAAAACCGATGGACCCGAGCATCACTTGTTTCTTGTAGTATGAAGGGCTATAAAAATATCTCTACAGCAACAGTGAAGGCTTAATCCCTATCCAGGCTTCGCACAGAAAGGCAAAGACGCTAAGCATTGTCAAAGCGCCGGGCTTAAGGTGCACAAGCTCTATCTGGTAATGCTCGCAGACGCTATGGAAGAAATCAGAAGGAAAAACCCCGAATCCACAGTGGAAGAACTCCAAGAACACCACCATCTCGAGAGTGTTGGGGGTTGGATACGTCTGACCTTTGGCATGACGACGAGGGAAAAGTTCGGTGTCAGGGAGTAGTCCAAGGTCCTCCAGCTTCTGCAGCTGCTTGGCCGTCGTGGTTGATCTGTACCAGTACTCGTCCGAGGTGGGGATCGTGTTCCCACTGCGGAGTTCTCGTCCGGCGGCGGCGCTACTTTGGTCTCCTGTGGACTCAGTACCAGAAGACGATTGGTGCGTGGACGCCATGGCGATTGGAAGCTAGCAGGGTTGGAGGAGCAGGTGGACGAAGGAAGAAGCGGTTGAAAATGGCGAATGTTTTGTGGATGCGAACGAGGAAGACGAAGTCCCAAATAGATCTCAAGCGGCCGCGCTTGGGGGCTTTATGGTTCTGCAAGGGAGCACGAACCCCAAGAAACCTGCCCTTGAACCGCGCAATCCGCAGTGACTGTTGGGTCAAAAAGATTCTTTCCTTTTTGAGAAAATTCCTTATATGACACTGGCAAAGTTGCTAATTCCTTTTTTGGCCCTCAAAAAATTTTTCTTCCCAATTTGACACTAGCTCTCAATTTCGTTCCCAATTTGACACTTCCGTCTCTTTTCACGTGCTACAGCGTTAAATGGAACGCGAAAAGACGACATTGCCCTTACGAAGCCTGACTTGCAAATCGAGTCCGGCTCCGGCCCGCATCAGTTCCTCTGCTCCTATAGTCTTGTCTCATTTCATCTCTCCTCCTCGGCTCTTTCTGGCTTCCAAACTGTAGATCGAGCGGTGACGGAGCGGCCGGGTCGAGTTGCTCGAGCGGGCGGCGGTGCTGCCGTCCCCAACGGGCCGCAAGAGCGGGCAGCGCCGCCATGCCAGGCGGAACGCCCCTAGCGGGTGGCGGCGTGGCCATGCCCGGCGGGCCGGCGCGGCCAGGGATGGGCCACGATGCAGGTGGCTCGTGCGGACGCCGGTGCAGCCAGGGATAGGCTGCGTGAAGCGGGCGGCTCGGGCGGACTCCAGGCGCGGCCAAGGATGGGCTGCGACACGGCCGGCGATAGAGGGAGCGGAACTGCTGATGGGGTGGCTGTAGAATGAGCGGGTCTCTTTCTTTGCCTTTCAGCTGGTAGCACGGTCTCAACTCCGGTGGTGATGCGCTTTTGGTTCATTCTTCTATTTGTGGTCTTGATTTGATTGGGAGGAGAAGCGATCTGTTTGTCTTGGGAATTCAGAGGTTTGAGATTTTTGCCGTGGTGCCGTGCAGCGGTGGAAATGCATGCTCGGCGGTAGAAGTGCAGACTCCGTGGCGGAAGTCAGCGCGGCTGCACAGGTCCCCGTCGTCGAGTAGTTGTGGCTCGTCGGCGAGCAGCAAGGACAAGCGAGGACATTTCCTTCTGCATCGTCGATGACGTGCGGGTCAATTTAAGACCTAACTCAAAGACCTGTATGAACCTCATGTGAAAATACTTGTGTTATCTTATTTTGTCAATTTGATGCATGGACGTATCACGTATGTTTGTCTGGTCATTAATCGAAGCCACAGTATTGTTGCAGTCTGTCATTAATCCGCCGGCCTTTGAGGGGGTCGGTATTTTTTCTTTCTTACACAAGGGTAAGATGGTCTTTTCTCTATCCAGTTAACACCGTTAGTGCCCAAATGTGACGGAAGTGTCAAATAAGGAACCAAACTGCGACATGGTGTCAAATAAGGAAGATTTTGATTTTAAGGGCCAAGAAAGAAATTAACAACTTTCGCAGTGTCAAATAAGAAATTTTCTCTAATACATATTTACACCGCTACGCTGTCGCGGTCATGGGCACGTAAGTGGAAAAAACAATTACCGCTGCGCCCACGATCATAGAGTGGAGTTAGCAACCACATTTGTGCATAGATTTAAACCATCTCATATGTGTAACGAAAATGGCCCTGGTGCCATTTATATTGTGATTTTGGTGATTGAATGACAACATAGTCTTTGGGACTAATATGTTTGTTAAGTGATTTACATAGGAAATTACGTCCCAAGAATGATTCCAAGGCATAGCCAAAAACCAGAGATAGTCTCATTTTGGAGTATTTCATGACATGGTATTGGCATGTGAAATCATAGAAATGGCTTGAGTTGATTGAATTGGAACAGCCCGCAGAGTTTGTACACGGCGTATGAAACGCCGATGCACGACGTACAATCAAGAAGCATACGGCGTGTGGAGAAGAATCAACCAGAAAAGAAATATTCCACACGGCGTATGATCCGGCGGCGCACGGCGTACATGTTAGAAGCATACAGCGTTCAAAGGATCCCGAAGGAAGGCCACGGCGTATGATCCGGTGTTACTGTGCTGATACAGAGCGGATCATACGGCGTTCAAGGGTTGATCAAGTTCAAGTCAGGATCTGCAAGATTCTACACGGCGTACTATACGCCGACCTCGGCGGAGTAACGGCGTACAAGTTACTCAGTGGCGATGTCAATTGAAGGAGGAAGAAAGGCCACGGCGTATGATCCGCCGGTCATCGGCGTACATGTTCAGAAGGTTACGGCGTGTGCAGAGAGCCGTTGGAAAAGGCATCCGACCGTTGGAAAAAGCACACGGCGTATTATCCGCCGATGGGGGAATTGCACGCGGTGGAACATACGGCGTTCACGGTTTTTGTGCAGATTTTGGGTAATGGCTAGTTGAGCCCCTTGGGCTATAAATACCCACCCCATTCGGCCATTTGGAGTTGCTGGAGTCCAGAGAAGTTCATCTATACCTACAAGACATCCAAGCCACCATTTGTGCTACGTAGATCATCCTTAGTGAGTGAGAGAGCTAGGATAGGCCTAGTGAGTGAGTTGCAAGGTGTTGAGCCTTGTGTTTGGTTCTAGAGTGAACCAACACTTGTAATCTCGGTGTGCCGGCCCCTTGGAGTCTTGGTGACTCGCCGGCAAGTCTTCGACCCTCCGACTTGGTGTGGAGAGGCGACGACGACTTTGTGCGGGGGAAGAGGAGACCCCTTCTTTGGTGGAGAAGCTCTGTAGTGGAGGCGGCGTCAAGATCTCCAGGAGAGTAGGTTGATGAGAGCAAGGTCTTGGTGACTTGCTCATCATCTCTCTTGGGGAGACTTTGTGACGAGCTCAAGTCCTTGACCGGGAAGAAGACTTGGTGACCGGGAGCATATCCTTTGTGGAGCTCCAACGTGGAGTAGACGTAAGCCGAACCACGGGATAAATCTTCGTGTCAAGTTTGCATCCCTCTAACCCTTTAAGCTTCCGCATTTCATACTTGCAATTTGTGTGCCTTTACCTTTCTAGAGTAGTATCTTGATAGGATTGGCTCTAGGTTGCAAAACTCTTTGGGTGGGTGCAAACACTAGAAGAAAATCTTAGTTGCACATCTAGATAGCTTGTCTTAGTTTCATATTGTGCAATTAGAAGACATGTGGTAGGATAAGTTTTTAGAAAGCCTAATTCACCCCCTCCTCCTTTTAGGCTATTACGAGCATCGATCTCTTTCAATATGACTGGGTTTAAACCCTAATTTTTTAATGACAGCGCGAACTGTGAGAGCGCGACTTGACACACGATGGTTCTAGCATTCACCAAAGTACGGCGTCGAGCCCTCAACGCGCATGTCACGCACTACAGCTGCCAGCGGGCAGAGAAGCAGCGGAAGGCACGTGCTAGGCAACTCGAGTCCAGTGGTTGCAGCGTGCATGTAGAGCTGCAAAAGCACGGAGAGGATGACTGATGAATGAGGACAGAGGAGGACGAACGCGGCCAGCTAGCTAGCACTCGACTCGCTCAACCAAAACGGCGAGCGATTCACACGAATGATCAGCGATCGCGACGGGATCGGACTAGAGATTCGCCGTGTGGTGCCCTGTCGCGGTCGCGCATGCGTTTGGTTTGCTACCAATGGTAGCCAAACCAAATATTTGACGTGCCTCTAAAAAATTGGCGTCCATTTGGTTCAGCTCCAACTATTGGTGTGCCAATTGTAGCCAACGCAAACTGCACTGCGGCTTTGGCGAAAGCACGGGCGAGCAAAAGCTTCACCAATGAATTTGGCGGCAGCCAACGCGCAGTTGGCCACACGAAACCCAATGATGGTGTGTTTATGATATTTAAAAGCTAATATCTCTTAAATGGTTTAACTAATTACAATTTTGTTTGCATATTTAAATTTCTGAGAATTAAATCTATAAAACAAGATGTCACATGACTATATTTCGATGCAAAAAGTAATAATGACAAGTGGAGCCCACAAGTCATACTAAGAAGGTTGATAGATTTGGCTAGAATTGGCAGGGTTCCGATCCAAACACTAGTTTCCCATCATTTTGGAGTTGCTCACGATTTGGTCATGACCAAAATTTAGTAAGACAAAACAGGGCACAATCCAAACATGCCCGATGTAGCTCGCCGGCTCGCCCGACCCTGCCTGCATTTTCGTCCCCTCGCACGGCCGCTCGGGACGCCAGGACACCGTCCTCTTTGTCTAGGAAGCTTCATTCGGTGGAGGCGTCGATGGTCAGTGCCGGATGACGCCATGGGTGGACCGATGATGGCGTGGGCGGCGGGGCCTCTGCTGGTGATGTTCTCATCGCATTGCATAAACAATATTTAAAATAACCCCTAATCTTCATCAAAATTACCCATTATGCCATTATAAACAATATTTAAAATAACCTCATAAATTTGCAACTAATTACCCACTACGAATACCTAAAAATAACTTAAAATAACCCCTTAACTTTACATCTATATTACCCACATATCATTATTAAAAATAACATGAGGCAATCCTACATTGAAATCCAAATCACCTTAATTAAAAATATAAACCAATATAAGATTCTAAATCGTGTATGTCATATACAATTGCTATATTATATAGTGATTAAGGTATATACGCATAATGTGCGTTGTCATTTATAAATATATAGGGGAAGTGATAACAATATAGAATTCTACGTTAAAATTATAGTTCAAACTTAGAGTTCATTAAATAAATTCAAGGCATGCATGTGATGCAAAGTGAAAATTTAAAGATTATAATTGTGTATGAAAACATTATAGAGTAATTACTAACAAAGATCTATCACAATCGGATGAAAATAATAAGTATATATCTATATGGGTATTTTGTTCGAATATTTAAACAAATAAGAGATAGCTCATAATAATTTGGTAGAAATGTAGTCTTAATTTTTTAATTGGAGACTCCGCATTAGTTTTCACGAGACAAGTTAGAAAAAAGACAAATCCTAGAAATTCTCACAAAAATCAGAAATGTCAATCATGTAAACTCTAATAACCATACTCATTGGTCTATTATATTTTTAAGAGGTTACCCACCATTATCATTATAAAAGTATTCTAAAATAAATCCTAAAAATATATCTAAATTATCGAGCCATGCCATTATAAAAAAATAATTTAAATTAACCTCATAATTTTTATCTAATTTACTCATACATGTCATTATAAAGGATAACTTAAAATGACATTCAAATTTGTATCTAAGTTACCCACGTATGTTGTTATTAAAGATAACCTAAACTAAACACCTAAATCTTAATCTAATTATCTTCATGTGCATCCTACCGCGAAGTCCAAAATTAAACTGATATATGATTCTAAATTACGGTAGTTTATCATTGTTAACATAGAAATAATAAGTTAAGGTATATATGCATCAGTGTCACCTTGTAGACCATTTATACATGTACTAGCAACCTTGCCTGTGTGTTGTTAAGGATGAAGACTGTTATATCATTTTTTAAGCAAGTTAAAGTAATTAACTTGCTTTTTCTAATCTGATTGCGGTATACAATGGACTACTCCTAATCCAATCAGGGGACAAGATAAAACATGTTTAATCCGATCGTGATGAAACGTTCCTTCCTTTAAATAATAGGTAAAGATATATATAAATAGAGATAGAGAGGTAGGAGATAAAGATTGATGGGTTCAGTTTGGACTCTAATCCAATTAGAAAACCGACATCGACAGTTAGAATCGTGGTTACAATTTGTCGCAATAGGTGGGACCCACCAGTCAGGACGGAAAAAATAAGAAAGAAGCAATCCTCTATTTAGAAATAGGTAAAGATATGTGAGGAAGTAATGAAAAATATTGATTTTTATGTTAAATGTGATGTGTGGAGGCATGATACAAAATGTAAGAATTGTGAATGTGGATGAAAAAATATATAGAGTAATTACTTATTAAAAATCAATCACAAATGAAAAGATAAGTACACATCTATATGAATATTATGCTGAAGTATTGGGAAAAAAATGAAAGAGTAGTATGTAAACAATTTTGATTATTAAGAAATAGTTTAATTTTGAGTAAAGTTCACCAGCGGTCCTCTAACTTGTCATGCTGTGTCATCCCGGTCCCCAAACTCACAAATTGCATATTCGGGTCCCTAAAGTTAGCTCCGGGTGTCATCCTGGTCCCTAAACTTTCAAATTGCAGATCTAGCCCCCTTAAACTCAGCTTTGGGGGTCATCCTGGTTCCGAACTTGTTCAGACAAAGCTGATTGGCATAACGATGATGAGCTCGTCTGGAGTTATAGTTTGCGCCATGGCTTTGGTGCTGGTGTGCTTGGCAGCCAGGCCGCCGGCATCCGCAGAAACGGGGGACGGAGGGATACTGCATATCCCCTCCGCCGCCTCGCTAGCTCACTGCCCCTCCAGCTGCGGGGACGTCGACATCTCCTACCCCTTCGGCATCGGGGCGGGCTGCTTCCGGCAAGGATTCGAGCTTATCTGCAACCACAACACTCAACCTCCAAAGCTGTTTCTGGGCAACAGCACAACTCAGATCACTGGTATATATGGTAACTCGGTTTGGACCACCCTGTTCTTCAACATTACCTTGGGATCAGGTACGAACAACCACAGTATATCCTGGGCCGCCCCGGCTAAGGGTATTACTATCCCAGATTATAGTGCTTTCTACGCCCTTGGCTGTGATTTCGATGTCCAGTTGTTCGATCATGTGGGAAACCCTATTGGCTCCTGCATGAGCAGGTGCCGCGGCGAGGTACTGCCAAGTCAAGGGCATTATTGCAATAATACTGGTTGCTGTTATATCAGGTTACAGCAGGACATCTCAGGTTTTCAGGCAACAATTGTTCGGGCTGATGGTATGGCAGCACGATCAGATTCTATGCATCCTGGCATCATGGCTTTCATGTCTTCAGATTACTACACGCGAAAAGCGACGGATCTTTTCTCAAATGCAAGCAATATTTTTGACGTTGATGAAGTTGAACTTGATGTTGCCATCATGGACCAGCCAAGCTGCCAAAGTGCGCAAATGAACAACGTAAGTTATGCTTGTGCCACCAACAGCGATTGTATTGATGCGTCGTATGGAGGTTACAGCTGTTACTGCCCCAAAGGTGATTACACAAACAGTGCTTATCTTTCGGAAGGATGCGCGCAAGGTACGGTGCTCCATGCTTGTTTCTCTCTTAAAAAAAATGAACATGTTTTAATTAACTTTTTATCCTCGTATTCTTACTCTGGCAATCTATTTTGTACAGATTATTACAACCCGAAGCCTAAAGAACACTGCCAGAGGTCATGCGGAAACATGAACATTTCCTTCCCTTTTGGGATTGAAGAAGGTTGTTTTGGAAATGAAAGGTTCCGCCTTAATTGTACAACAGCAGGTGAAACGCTTTTTAGCATAAGAGATGTACAATATCACGTGACTGCTGTGTCAGTAGAAGATGGGACTCTAACGGTTAGCAACATGCTAAACAACTCAAGCTCCGGGAAAGAAGCAGTAATAGCCCAGTTCAATCAATATGGAAATATGGAGATGAGCGGCCCTGTGGAAGATGAATTTGATTTTTCTATGGAATATGACATTGTTATTAGATGGGCAGTAACCAATTCAACTTGTCAAAAAGCTAAGCAGAATATGAGCAGCTATGCATGCCGCAGCATAAACAGTTCTTGCCAGGACGTGACCCATGGCAAAATATTTATGGGATATCGTTGCAATTGTTATTCTGGCTACAATGGAAACCCATACATACTGGACGGTTGCAAAGGTACACCCCCCTCCCCCAGCATGTGCAACAGCACTAACATCGTTCAAACCCAAAAATGAAAGGAATAATTAAATCAATTCGCATAGTATAACAGAGTTTTAATTTTGCACAGATTATAAATCAGATAAGACATTTACATAGGGGATTTCTTTTAAGCAGATAGCTAGTAACAAAACACTATATCTATAATAATCAACATATATATTGAGTAACAAATGAGTTATATACAGATATTGATGAATGCTTACCGCCAAACTCCTGCAACGGTGTATGTCAAAACACTCCTGGAAGTTATAAATGCACACCATGCCCTCATGGTAAGGAATTTCATTCCACAAAGCAGCGGTGTGTTACATCAACAAAGCAACGGAATCTCCTTCTGGGTAAGCCATAGCAAACAAAATCCTCTTGTTACCTGCAAAAAAAAAAGAATCAAAATCCCCTTGCAGTTACAGTTTGTAAATGTTAGCATGATTTCATAACAGCAGCAAATGCACATATATATAGGTACTGCAATTGGAACTGGTTGTGGCCTTTGCTCCATAGTTATTGCCTTGGGTGTAATTGTACTTGCCAATAAGTGGAAGAAAGGTATCCAAAAGAGAATCCGACGAGCATATTTCAAGAAAAATCAAGGCCTGCTACTGGAGCAACTTATCTCAGATGAAAGTGCTACAAGCAAAACAAAGATATTTTCATTAGAGGAACTAGAGAAGGCGACCGACAACTTTGATGCTACTCGTGTTCTTGGTCGTGGAGGACATGGCACGGTTTATAAAGGGATTCTATCTGACCAGCGTGTGGTGGCCATAAAAAAATCTAAAATAGTGGAGCAAATAGAGATAGACCAGTTTATCAATGAGGTGGTTATTTTGTCTCAAATCATCCATCGCAATGTGGTGAAACTTTTTGGTTGTTGCCTAGAAGATGAGGTGCCATTGCTAGTCTATGAGTTTATTTCAAATGGCACTCTGTATGATCTTCTTCACGCTGATACTACAGTGAAATGCTTATTATCATGGGATGATCGTATTAGGATTGCAATGGAAGCAGCAGGGGCACTTGCTTATCTACACTCAGCTGCTTCAATACCAATTTTCCACAGAGATGTTAAGTCCTCAAATATACTCTTGGATGACAACTTCACCACAAAGGTTTCAGATTTTGGTGCTTCAAGATCTCTTTCACTTGATGAGACTCATGTGGTGACAATTGTCCAAGGAACATTCGGTTACTTGGAAACAGAGTATTATCATACTGGCCAACTAACCGAGAAGAGTGATGTGTATAGCTTTGGAGTAATACTTGTTGAACTTTTGACAAGAAAGAAGCCGATTTTTATCAATGATGCAGGTGCAAAACAAAACTTATCTCACTATTTTGTTGAAGGACTTCATGAAGGGTCTATTGTTGAAATACTAGATTCACAAGTTGTGCAAGAGGCAGACCAGGAAGAGATTAGTGAAATCGCCTCACTTACAGAAACATGCTTAAAAGTCAAAGGAGGACAGAGGCCAACTATGAAAGAAGTTGACATGAGGTTACAATTCCTAAGAACAAAGAGACTGAAAAAAAGACAACATTTACTTGAAAAAGATGGAGATATTGAGCCTTCGTTATGCCCAGAAGATAAAAACATGTATGGCAATATCAATCCTGTCAATGATGGGAGCTCTGGGTGCTACATTTTGGAGCAAGAATTTGCATCTTCATTTGGTTTGCCACGCTAGGTACATCTGTGCAATATAAGCAAGGGCTTGCTTGGATATGGAATGCATATGGGGTATCATATAATTTATGGAACAATCACATATATTATATTTAGTTTTCTTTGGATGAGACTATACGTAGATGCATTTTATGTGTATACACAATATATTGTGGACCACGTCTCTTGTATACTTTTGTATTTGTGCTGATGCATATAAGGTACATAATAAGTCACTGTATTAAAGATAAGTTTGTAATTTGTATTAGAAAACAGTTGTGGTTATGATCATGAACAAGTCCAAGAATAATTTGGTACCAATCGCCTATGGATGTATCAGTGGTTCCAGTACGAACAGACTGATATACTGAGTATGATTTTAGCTGCAAGATAGTACAGCATCTTTTTGCAAAGTATTAGCATGATTACTACTCTCAGAACTAAATGATTTGGAAAGACGAAATCAGGACATTTGGAAGCTACTCTTCCGTTGAATGTCTGTTCGTGACAGTATCAGTAGCACGGTTGACAAGTATTGAACAGAGAAGTTCATCAGGACTCCATTTGCTGATCTGAAGGTACACTACATATGCAACTGTTGTGCATATAGAAATTTCCCCAGTTAGCTTGTCGCATTTTAGATTTCTAACCGTAAGCAAAATTTTGAGCGTGCGTAGATCAGCACCTTCTTTCAGAATATTTGTACCAACCACTGCTAATAGATCAAAGCAATACATTCCATTGAGATGGGGACGTGCCAAGGGAGCGTACCAATTCTAGGAGACAACAGTAGCCGAGTCCACGGGGCCGCGTCGGTCAGCTGCTGCTCGCACTGGGAGTTTCGGTGGAGCGGAGCCGGGGAGGAGATCCTGCGCTAGAGGGGAGCCTATTTCGCCATGCACGATTCCCCTTGCTCTATCGACGCTGCGGCGACCTGTAGCGAAGAGCGGCGCTCGCGGAGTCGGCGGCGGTGAGGACCGAGGACGAGGAGCGGCGTGGGTACCGGCAGCCGCGAGGTTCGGCTGAAAGAATCTTATCAGATGGGCCAATGCGGCCTTCTTCTGAAACGTGCGTCCTTTTTCTGAAACGTGGCCCATGAAGCGCCGCCGTGCGTCGACCACTAGTGCCAGTGGTAAAGAGAGCTTAAACGAAGGATTCTTGGGCGCTTGTGGCCAGATAATTTGAGAGATCAGAGCGCTGGAGACTTCGTTCGAAGAGATACAGTACATTTCATCCGTGAGAACCGGCGACACAACATGCATGGCTTGTCGCTCCGCTCGAAGGCATTTGTATCCAGAAACAATTGTCCTATAATTGAGTCTAAAGCTTCCAAAATAATAGTGCCAGCGCAGTGTGATAAGTATCTGGTTTTACAGAGGACCCCTATATGGCACACGGAAGCCGGATAAGCGCCTCGGCTTCTGGCCAGCATGAGAGAGAAGAGAGAGAGGAAGAAGGAGGAGATCCGGTGGCCAGCATTGCATGCACGAATCTTAAACACTGCAATTCATTTAAGAAAAACTAGTGAAAGCTATATAGAATTGCCGAAGTCACCATTTCAGTTAATAAATAAAATTTGAAACTCCAATCAATTTCAAATTTCTAGCTTAAAAAAATCCCTTTTTATTGGGTCTTTTGCTCTGATTTGCCCCCCAGAACTTACCTCCTGAAAGTTAGAACCTCAGAGGATCACCTGAATAACCCAAGTCGTCATACACAATGATATACGTAGTACACCACAATGATATACGGTACTTTGTTTACTTTAGATTAGAGAATCTTGCATTATTGTGCCTCGATTACCAAATACCCGCGACGAGCCGACGAAGAGCGATTGGTTTGATGCCTTCTTGATGCAATAATGCATGTCCAATTGTGAAAAAAGTGCGACTTGACCATCGAGAAGAGGAAGCAGAACTGCAAAAGGTTTTGCACGTGCTAGGCATGTAGAACTGCCAAACGCGGGCGGGCGGGGGGGCCGCCGCGCCCCCTCAACCAAAATGTGCGTCCAACGCTAGTTAACAAATGATGAGCGATCGTGAGGCGACCAAGATTTGCCGTGTGGTGCCCATTGCGCATGGCATTCATGCATGCAGCTCATCGCCCGGCCCTGCATTTTCGTCGTCTTCTCTGTCTAGGAATCTTGCACGGCGCCTCTATGCCGATCGTTCGTCCCGACGATTGCCGCGGTTCAGTGTGGTGGCTGGACCCGTACGTACAAACCCCGGGGGGCATGCACCTGGTAGGTACTATGTGTATTCTCCTTGCATTGTTGGTCGCCGACGGAAGGACCGTGCGCGTCAGATCGATGTGGTGTGGTGCCCTCGCGAAGGGCGTGTCCATTGTATCAGCTCTCAAAGACACCATGCAGGACCGGTTGCTAGCCTTGACCACCACCACCTTTTGTGTCGCGCTCAGTGCAAGCGGCCCACGCGTCGACCCACTGACCCAAGGACACATGTCCCGACAATCATGCGGCTGACATTAACACGTGTGTTTACTGAGTGCCTCAGTGCCAACGGTGGGTTACAACTTACAAACAAACTACTAGTAGTATGATATTTTTTTAAAAAAATAAAATTTCATTCCCGCCTCTGCGTCACCGCACACAGCGTTTATCTTATTACAAAGTTTCAGCATAATCGCTAATAGTTTAGGAGAACAAAAAATTGCAAAGTATGCCGAACAAAATCGATTATTAAATTTCCATCCATAAAAAGCAGACAACTCCAATGCGACGGTGTCTGCTCATAAACTGGAACATTTCTTTTGTCTCATCATCACATTGCAACAATCTTGCTATTACTAATTGAAGATTCCTTTTGAGGTCTCCACGTTAATCCTCACGAGACGTACTAGAAAAAATGATAAATACTAGAAATTTTCACAACAATTAGAAACATCTGACCATCAATACGTAAACTCTAATCATCATAAACATTGATCTATTATATTTTCTAAAAAAATCCACTTTTGCCATTATAAATGTCTTAAAGTAACCCTCTAAATTTATAGCTAAATTACTCATCTATGCCATTATATTTTTTTTAAAAATAATCCCTAAATTTACATATAAATTATCTATCTCCGTTGTTGTTAAAATAACATATATATGTCATTATGCCATCACAAAGTACATTGGTAAATGATTTTTAAATTATTATTTCTGCAATTAGTTGTTAATATATAAAATATTAACTTAAGATGTTATCCATGATGTGTGTCTCATAGGTCATATATAAATGATGAAGTAAGAAATGATAACAAATACATGGCTCAAACTTTAAGCATGGCCTCGGTTACCAAATACCCGCGACGATGAAGTATTTCTACGTTTAACACATGGCTCAAACTTTAAGCATTTGGATCTAAGTTAACCAATATGCCATTATACATAAGTCATTATCAAAACTCTCAAAGTACACCAATATATAGTTTTGAATTAACTATTTTCACTATTGTTAATATACACTAGCAAGGTGACCCGCGCAAATAGCGCGGGAAGCTAGTGTTTGTTTTCTTAACAAATGGATTTTGAGTTAAAATTAATAGATGAAAATAGTTGTATTTAGTCTTGTTATTGTAATTATTTTGTCCTATAAACCCAGAGTGATATA
This sequence comes from Alloteropsis semialata, assembly GCA_004135705.1. NCBI lineage: Eukaryota > Viridiplantae > Streptophyta > Magnoliopsida > Poales > Poaceae > Alloteropsis > Alloteropsis semialata. The sequence continues at coordinate 59,571,515 of CM014270.1, forward strand.
TTATATTTTTTTGAAACATGAGTTCAAGTGAGAAGGAAATAACTTATATAGAATTTTTTATTTTTAATATAAATATTATGTATTTTTAACATGACTATATGGATAGATGTGCATGTCAAGTCTCGATTTCCATATTGTTTTGTTATGGATCTTGTTAGAACTCTACACGACTACACGTAATTGCATCTGATCTCATTGGTCCACTAATCACAATACTACATAGCAAGGTATCACCATATTTCTACTTCTCATTGTTGCTAGTGGCTTATCACCATGCCTTGGTTGCCACGGTAGGATGATACTCGGCCTTGATTACCTATTTCTAATGCGATCATATAAGGGCTATGACATGACTCTATAGCCTAGACCTGAGCATTTGTGGCCCAGCCCGGTCTGGCCCGACGGCCTGGCCCGAGCCCGATGGGTTTTGGCCCATCTATGATGTTTAATGGGATGGGCATAGGCAAAGCAAATGAAGCCCGAATAATTTTTTCTTGGCCCGAGCACGGCCCGAACTATTTAAACGAATTATTTTCCCATTGAAAAAGAGCGGGAAGCCCGATGTAACACTCCCATGTTAATCAAACTTCTAAACACTGTTTTGGAAACCTATCATGGTAATTAAGCAGCAATCAGTGATTACCAAGGTTAAGCAAGAGATGGAAAAAGGGTTCTAAGGAGTACTTGAGTTGGATTTTCGGTAAACTTCACGGTCTTGTAGTTTCCAAACTAAGCCAAATCAACAAACAAGTGTATAAGAGAAATTGAAGATTAAAGTACCAACAACAAAAGTTACATTTGGAGTTTTGAAAGTTTACATGTGAAATATGGAGAAAAAGTGGATTGAAGGTGGCTGGCTTAAAAGGAGTGTTAACTGAAATTTTTCTGAAAATGAGTGATTGAAAGGGGGTCACATTCAGAGCAGCATATCTCATGATCTAGGAAGATTTGGCTCAAGGTCATATTGGAGAAAGTGAAGCTCTATGTATAGGCTAGAACTTTTGTATTTGAAGTTTGGAGAGTTTACATTCGAAATATGGAGAAAAATTGACTTGCATTTGCTGGTTTGCATGGGTTTCAGGAACGCCGAGTTTGGAGGACCCGATATTCAGTGGATGTTATCTCCAAATCTGTTGGGATTTAGACAAAGATTATATTATGGAAAATGAAGTTATATGTTTGGGTTACAACTTTTGTTAATGGAGCTCAAAGAGTTTACATATGGAATTTGAAGAAAAAGGCGTGTTTAGTGGCTGGTCTGGGCGAGTTCCAGAAAGACGGACATTCAGTTACAGGCCTAGTGATGTGCTCAGGTTCAGGGTTTCTAATCTTTTGATCTGCTGAATTTTGGATTGAAGCTCTATAAGAAAATTTGTAACCTGGACTCTACTCTGCAATGTTTGTTTTGGATTGGATTTGTGTTGCATGGAGAATAAGGAATTTAACAGGGAAGAGGAGAGCCGGTTCAGAGATGGGAGGGAGTTTCAGTTAGACAGAGGCAGGCAGGGGCCGGCCGGCACGGCAGCGGTGCCACGCACCTGCTTGCCCGGTGCCACGCGCCGGCGTGGGCTGGGGCCAGCACCAGGGCAGCTTGCACCGCCTGCGCGTGTGGGAGGCCAGGATAAGGCCGAACAGCGGCCAGCGTCATTTTTTTTCCCTTGCCTCTTTGTTCTACCGCCGCCGCCCTGCGCTCCCCGCGGTTGCCGCCGAAATCCGCCGCCGTCACAGCTTGTCCGTCCGATCCCTCTTGCCTATGGAAGCCCCAGCCGTCTCCCATCCTTGTCCCTCGGTCCTCGCTCGCCGTCAACTTCCGCAGCAGCCGCTTACCGCCAACGCCGTCCGCAACCGCCACCGCCGTGGGTTGCTTGCCCGGTGAGCTCTTATCTCCGGCCGTCCCCGTTGTCGTCTGACTCTGCACCGGTGTTCCTCTTGGTCGTGAGCAGCTCACCATGGAGCGTTTTACCCAAGCCCAAGGCCGGGCGGGCTAGAACGCCGCCGCGCCGTCGCGGGTGTCGCGCGGTCAATCGCCGCCGGGGAATGGAGTCACCCAACCCCTAGAACCCTTAAGAGCGTGAGCACCACATGTCCCAAGTCGCATAGAAGCTGTTTGCACGTCGTTTGTTGCTCTGAATCGAGGTTTCCCAGCGCTGGTCCGGTGCTTCGCCGCCGTTTGCGCGTCGCCGGTCCGCCGTAGCCGCGGGGAAAGGTAGTTCCTTGCCCTTGGGTCCTAGAGGAGTTAAGCGTCACGTGTTCCATGGTGAGTAGTAGCCGTAGGGGTGGCTTGTTGCCCGGGGCGGTTGCTCTCGGAGCCGTTCGCCGTGCGCCGCCGCCATAGTCTGATGCCACCGCCGATGCTGTGCGTGCGCGGCGCTGCGGTCACGCCGGGGTAGGATTAGGTCGTGGGGCGGGTGCGCGAAGTTGGGGAACAGGTGGGCGTGGGGTTCTCTAGGCCCGGAGTTTCGCCGTCGGTGATGGCCGCCGCGGCCGGCTCTGGCCGTGCGCGTGCGTGTGCTGTACGTGCGAAGGTGAGGAAGAAGAAGGGGATAAAGGAGCCGGGCCGGGCCCTGTTAGGCGGCCTGAGAAGGAAAGAGAAAAGGCAACTGGGCTGGGCCGGAAGCCGGTTGAGGGAAGAAGGAAAGAAGAAAGTGGGCCGGGCCCTTCAGTTGGAAAAGAAAAAGAAGAGAAAAGAGAAAGGTGGGCCGGGCCGGGCCGGTCCGTTAGAAGTGAGAGGGGGATGGGCCGGGTCCGTGGGTTGGCCCAAGTGAAGAGAAATGGACTGCGGGTTTGAATAAAGGAAAAGCCAGGGGGTTTTCTGAAAAACTGGGAAGTTTTAGGTTTATTTAGGTTTTTAATGTTTTTAGAAATGCATTTCAATAGGAATAATATTTAGAAATGCATATCTTTTTGTAGAAACCTCTAAAATTAATGAAATAAATTTTATTGCAATAGTTGCATTTTTCTTTATGCATCTAGATTATAGTTTAATATATTAGATGCTTTAATAATTATTATCCTTGATTTTAGGATGGGGTTTAAAGGTTCGTTTAAATAGAAAATAGGTTTTTAATTAGTTATTCCTTTATTATAATCCTTGACATACATTAATTAACTCCTTTGTGCTATTTAGGTGTTTTATCAAGCTTAGGTTGGAATAAGGGTCTCTAATTTAATTCTTCCATGTTTTTGCATCATCTCGTGTAAACCAGGATCCGTTGCATCCGGAGTTGGTGGAGGTCCCCGGCGACGTCCAGGAGGGGGACGAGGTGGTGTTCGAGGCGGAGACTAAAGCCGTTCCGCAAGCCCCAGAAGCCCCTGTAGCTGCAGAGCCAGAGTTCAGTGAGCCAGGCAAGCCCCGGAGCATACCCGTCCCAGTACTAACATGTCTACTGTCGTTATGTTTGAGCTCATGATTGTGCATTAGAGTAGGATAGAGTGAATCCTATTTTGATGCATTATCCACCCCTGTTTAGAGCATCTCTGCCACCTTTTCAAAAAGATAGAATAGAGTTGCTTAGGTCTGCTCACAACAGTAGTAAATCAGGTGTTATCCCAATCACCTGCCACTAGGTAAAGTTGGCTTAAAGAGCTTAACTTGTTAGTAAGTCTTTGAAAGTGTTGGGCAGGACAAATGGTTGATGATTAAGGAATGTGTTGGAAGTTTGGGTAGTTGGAGTTGGTCCTGCCCACTGGATAAGTATAGGAGTTGTTGTGATCTGCCTGTGGTCAAGCTTTGAACGTACTGGGCACATACCGGTATAGGGAGCCGGGAAACTGATGTACTTCTGTGGTACTAACGGTTGAACTGCGACCCACCGTGTCTGGCAAGGAATGTGGGCGGGGTCGTAGTCAGTAACCCACATGCCTTTGCTCGAGCACTGTGTAGGGATTGGGGATGCGACCCCGGGCTAAGTGGGCGCAGTTCAGGCAATGGTGGCCATAGCGGGAAAAGTAGCTTCGTGTGGCCTGACGAGGCGCGCACGCGGCGTGTGTTCCAGGTTTACCCCTGCAGGGTTTGAAATCGATTCGAATCGCCGAGTGTCACGGTTTTGATACACGCTTGATCCTGACAGATAATTTATTGCATGTTTATGTACTGTTCAGCTTTTATGCCTTGTTACTCCTATTGTTTGGCAGTAGTGGTTGGTTCACCTAGCTAAACAGGATTTTATCTTGTCAATCTAAAATTTGGTAATTAGATTAGTAACTAATTAAGCTAAGCTTGCAGTCGGTTTATTTCTGTTAAACTTCACAGCTTTGCATGCCCTTGTGATCCCCTTTAGAGTAGTTTGTCGGGTAAGTCTCGCTGAGTACCTTTGTACTCAGGGTTCTTTGACCCCTTGTTGCAGTTGAGCTGAGGAGTAGCTTCTGTTGCCGGTGCTGTGGTGGTTTGGAGAACCAGACATGTCAGGGCACGACATGATCTGCGACTAGGTTGTTTAATTACCTTGTTAACCTATTGCTGAACTTAGAACCTTGTGTAATATTTAAATTTGAGCTACCCTGGTTTGTATAACTCGTATCTATCTGTGTTGTATATATTTGTGCCTTGCAATATCTGTGATGTTTCCTCTGGTGTTGGGATCCTGAGTATTGGTAATGAGACAGCTGATAGTGAATGATGCGGGTTGTCTCGGAGACACTCGATGGAACTCCCGACTTATGCCGACCCAGGCGTGTGACGTGTTAGTGTTCTACACTACAGATCACACCTGAGTCAGTTTAAGTAGGGCGGTTCCGTCACAGCTGGTATCAGAGCTTATGTCCTCAGGACATCACAGGTGTTGAGTTGAACCCAGTTAGAGTGCCCTAGTGGGTAGTTAAGAAGGTTTTTGTGAAGTGGCCCTAGTAAACTAACTTTTAGAGTTATGTATTTACTTTCTGCTAAACTTGCGATTCTGTAACGACGCACCTCCGATCAGGTATGATGGTAAGTTAAATTCAGCAAGATATGATATTATGACTCTGACTTGCACAAGCTTGCTTGTGTGAGGGGCCCGTTCACTGATTGTTCGGGGGCGACCTGTCCATTGGCTAGCCCGTTGGGCTTGTCTTTGAGGCTTGTCGACATCTGCCGCCTGATGTGGAGTGCGGAGTTCCTGCCGTGTGATCTTACTAATCACGGTCGCTTAACCCTGAGGAGTGGCCTACTCAGGGGCACCCCATATGGCAATGATATGGGGCACGCAAACGCTGACCATACAGTGGTGAGTATGGGACAAGTGAATACGTGTAAACGTATGAAGCACTGTCCATGCAGTGTTGAACGCATGGGTGCCATATCCATAGTGAATGGTAATGTATGGTTTTCTGCAGGTACACTAACTTCGTTCGCTACGCTTAGAATCGGTAGATTATTATAAGTTGAGAGATGTATGAAAAAGCCACCATGTCTATGCGAGGGGTTGTGTGTTCCATTCAGGTCGTAGGAACCGAGCATGTGCATTGCATACCTTTGCATGGGTTTTTGGGTAGTTTCTGTTTTCTTTGGAAACCTTTTGTTTTACCCTGGCCTAAGGTTGCATACACTAGTTGTTCAGATGACTGCCAGATGGGTAGATGATGAAAGATGGACCCACAGGTACTTGGACGACACGTAAAGTTTTCTGAAGATGATGTTTAGCGTACATAAGCAATTGGGCTATCCAGAGTATGGTGGAAAGAGTTTGTGTCTCAGTATAGCTATGTTTCCTGATGATCAATGTCCCAGTTTGTATAACTCCTGAAATGGGAGTTACTCTCCACATCCATAGGAAGGAGCTTAATCTTCTGGCTCAATGGAAACCACTACTCACAAGGCTCTAATGGTTGTTTACGAAGAGTATCAGTTTGACGTGAGTTTTAACAAAGCGAAGTAACTTCCTTTCGCATATCAAGATGATGAAGTCTGAAGGCGTCACCAGAAGACCGAGAAGAATACAATCTTGTGTCCTCGCAGTATCTTCCCGGAACATGAGTTTAATGTGCAATCTATATCAAGAGTATGAATCTGAATATCTGAAGAAGAAGCAAGATTTTGTAGATATTCAAGATAGGGAGCAGGATCTAACAATGAATTAAAGGCTGAGTTAAGATTCTTCAGCTGTACTGGAGAATGCCTATGTGGGAGATGTTACCGCCAAGACAAGTATTATCGAGCAACTCGGAGAAGCTATTGAAAGGGGTGAACCATAGTAAGCAGAATTGCCCTGGAGATCCGAAAAGAATTAGATGCCATGTTTATCATACTTGAAGTCCAGAGATTAGATTAGTGGCATATGATTATGGTCCTTCAGCAACAATTGAGGTACATCCGAATAGAGTGGGTTTCCATGGGAGTTGATGCTCGGGAAGAAAGTTAAAGCAAGTTTATGGTAAGGAGATGGATGGAAAGGATGTAAAGATTAGTTTTGGAACATAAAGTTAGGAATCTAGTGGAAAGCATTACCAAGAAAGAAGTTATTTGATGATAGCTGCAGTGGGTCAGTGTTAGTCAACATGATTTTGCCATCGATGGTTATTTACCGTCCGAAGCTTCCTGTATATTAGAGTCAGTTATCAGGACCCAAAACAGTTTGTTTAGACCAGACAGTTTAAGAGAAAGATCAGCACAATGGTAATGGAACTGAAATTATTTTGGATTCGACTTCATGGCATAACCTAGTAAGGATTGTGTAAAACAATTTCAGTTGAATGCGCAACTTCAAGACATACCTTTGAGTTTTGTATTATGCCGGTTCGCCCAGGCGTAATGCAAAACAAAACGTGTGGCTTGGAGACGGTGCTTTCAATTGAAATTTTGTAAGGAACAGATGAGACTTGTCCAAACGGATGGCACATTATCCGGAGTGCGCAACCGAGAGGAGCTAAGTCAAATCTGCGAATTACTATACTCTATCCGATACCTGTTGTTGCCAGACGTTCGATAAGTTCACCAGTATGATCTTAATGTTTTAAGAAAGTAGTGCTTGCATTTGCACCCAGGGCCTGATGATGCTCGTCTGTGCCAGCAGAGAATTTGAAAGGCTGATACTCCAACAGATTGAAGTAACAATCCATAACATCGAGAGATGATATGCACTTTTGCCACCGCAGATGAATGGCCTGACGGATGTGATATCTGATTTCTAAGGTGAAAGTGCCTTCAGAGGTGAATGTCACTGATCTTTAGAAGGACGTATAAGGAATTGGAAGACTTAAGGAGTAACTGCAGGAACATATGTGCTAAAGTCTTATTAGACCAAGAATATTTCCTTGCCAATATCCTGTCTTATTTGCAAGGAAGAAAACAACAGGAACCAAGATGTTCTCCGACATAGGATTGAGATTAAGTTATCACTAGAACAGGATTAAGGTGGAGGGAATATTAATACAAGACTTAATCCAACATGGGCTATATGAAAGGCTGGTTTTGACCTTGGGATTAAATTAGTTGGGTATACACTAAGGATGAAATAGAAACTGCTCAACACGTACGTTTGTTTTCAAGAGGCTATGAGAATATCAAGTAAGTGCTATGTTGAGCAGGTGTGATTTTGAGTAAAGGAAAAATTTCATTTCCTCAGATACATCCTTTCAGCTTGAAGAGTAACTGATGATCTAGCAATAGTTCCAGGTGTTTTGAATTGAAGGCTCACAAACATTAAGTTAGAAGTTCGAAGTTTTCTGGAGTTTGCTGAAGATTACCATGTTTTATCTCCAATATCTCCAAATTGGCTAAAACTATACCTGAGCTATTGAAGAGAGAATACCGGATTAACTAGGTTTTACAAGGTGATGAAGCTGTTCAGATTATGAAGACCTTGCAGACAACTTCACTAGCCTTAGCATGAGCAGACATCGAGAATCTACTTGAGTTGGATTATGATACATCTGACACCATAACTGGGATTAGATGTTCAGCCTACCATTTGTGGACTAGTAGACAGACAGAGAGATTGAACTGAATTTTGAGGATATGTTAAGGGCATGTATTCTAACTTATCCTGAGAAATGGGGTGAATGCTTACCTTAGCAGAAGTCTCAGGTAATCGCAATTAGTAAACCAATGTCAATATGAAATCTTTGGAAGCTCTATAAGGTGGAAGAAGCAAAACTCCACCCACCTGGTCAGAATCTGAAGAAAGGACCGTCGTTGGACCTGACTTAGTAAAGAAGCTGAAGATAGAGTCCATCAGGTTCAAGACAATTTGAATACAGCCCAATCACGGCAGAAAAGTTACTCAGAATCAAAGAAGACGACCGCTCTCTTTTCCAAAGGGAGATTTTGTGTATCTCAAAGTCTCCCCAATGAAAGGAGTGCATCGCTTTGGTATGAAAGGCAAGTTAGCACCTAGGTTTGTTGAACCTTTTCAAATTGTGGAGTTCTGAGGTCCAGTTGCCTACCGTGTTGCTTTACCAGAAAGTTTAGCGGGCGTACATGATGTGTTTCATGTATTCCAGCTCAAGAAGTGTCTCAGAGTGCCCGAAGAAGCTATCAATATAGCAGAAGTACAACTTGAGTTTGATTTGACTTATGAGGAATGTCCGATTAAGGTACTGAATTAGAAAGAACGAGGAACTCGAAGGAAGAGCATCAGATTCTATGAAGTTCAGTGGAGTAACCACACAAAGAACGAAGCCGCTTGGGAGCAAGAAGAGCATTTAGTATCTAAGTATCCAGAGTTGTTTGTAAAATAAGTTGTAATACAGATACCACTGTGTTCGGGTGAAAAGAAGAGAAGTTGTGTATATGACACATTTTCCTTGCCGCTGTTTCGGCAGATGCTTGTAGTCCTGCTAAATCTCGGGACGAGATTTCTTTAAGGGGGGAAGGCTGTAACACTCCCGTGTTAATCAAACTTCTAAACACTATTTTGGAAACCTATCATGGTAATTAAGCAGCAATCAGTGATTACCAAGGTTAAGCAAGAGATGGAAAAAGGGTTATAAGAAGTACGTGAGTTGGATTTTCGGTCAACTTCACGGTCTTGTAGTTTCCAAACTAAGCCAAATCAACAAACAAGTGTATAAGAGAAATTGAAGATTAAAGTACCAACAACAAAAGTTACATTTGGAGTTTTGAAAGTTTACATGTGAAATATGGAGAAAAAGTGGATTGAAGGTGGCTGGCTTAAAAGGAGTGTTAACTGAATTTTTTGTGAAAATGGGTGATTGAAAGGGGGTCACATTCAGAGCAGCATATCTCATGATCTAGGAAGATTTGGCTCAAGGTCATATTGGAGAAAGTGAAGCTCTATGTATAGGCTAGAACTTTTGTATTTGAAGTTTGGAGAGTTTACATTCGAAATATGGAGAAAAATTGACTTGCATTTGCTGGTTTGCACGGGTTTCAGGAACGCCGAGTTTGGAGGACCCGATATTCAGTGGATGTTATCTCCAAATCTGTTGGGATTTAGACAAAGATTATATTATGGAAAATGAAGTTATATGTTTGGGTTACAACTTTTGTTAATGGAGCTCAAAGAGTTTACATATGGAATTTGAAGAAAAAGGCGTGTTTAGTGGCTGGTCTGGGCGAGTTCCAGAAAGACAGACATTCAGTTACAGGCCTAGTGATGTGCTCAGGTTCAGGGTTTCTAATCTTTTGATCTGCTGAATTTTGGATTGAAGCTCTATAACAAAATTTGTAACCTGGACTCTACTCTGCAATGTTTGTTTTGGATTGGATTTGTGTTGCATGGAGAATAAGGAATTTAACAGGGAAGAGGAGAGCCGGTTCAGAGATGGGAGGGAGTTTCAGTTAGACAGAGGCAGGCAGGGGCCGGCCGGCACGGCAGCGGTGCCACGCACCTGCTTGCCGCTGTGCCGAGCCCGGTGCCACGCGCCGGCGTGGGCTGGGGCCAGCACCAGGGCAGCTTGCACCGCCTGCGCGTGTGGGAGGCCAGGATAAGGCCGAACAGCGGCCAGCGTCATTTTTTTTCCCCTTGCCTCTTTGTTCTACCGCCGCCGCCCTGCGCTCCCCGCGGTTGCCGCCGAAATCCGCCGCCGTCACAGCTTGTCCGTCCGATCCCTCTTGCCTATGGAAGCCCCAGCCGTCTCCCATCCTTGTCCCTCGGTCCTCGCTCGCCGTCAACTTCCGCAGCAGCCGCTTACCGCCAACGCCGTCCGCAACCGCCACCGCCGTGGGTTGCTTGCCCGGTGAGCTCTTATCTCCGGCTGTCCCCGTTGTCGTCTGACTCTGCACCGGTGTTCCTCTTGGTCGTGAGCAGCTCACCATGGAGCGTTTTACCCAAGCCCAAGGCCGGGCGGGCTAGAACGCCGCCGCGCCGTCGCGGGTGTCGCGCGGTCAATCGCCGCCGGGGAATGGAGTCACCCAACCCCTAGAACCCTTAAGAGCGTGAGCACCACATGTCCCAAGTCGCATAGAAGCTGTTTGCGTCGTTTGTTGCTCTGAATCGAGGTTTCCCAGCGCTGGTTCGGTGCTTCGCCGCCGTTCGCGCGTCGCCGGTCCGCCGTAGCCGCGGGGAAAGGTAGTTCCTTGCCCTTGGGTCCTAGAGGAGTTAAGCGTCACGTGTTCCATGGTGAGTAGTAGCCGTAGGGGTGGCTTGTTGCCCGGGGCGGTTGCTCTCGGAGCCGTTCGCCGTGCGCCGCCGCCATAGTCTGATGCCACCGCCGATGCTGTGCGTGCGCGGCGCTGCGGTCACGCCGGGGTAGGATTAGGTCGTGGGGCGGGTGCGCGAAGTTGGGGAACAGGTGGGCGTGGGGTTCTCTAGGCCCGGAGTTTCGCCGTCGGTGATGGCCGCCGCGGCCGGCTCTGGCCGTGCGCGTGCGTGTGCTGTACGTGCGAAGGTGAGGAAGAAGAAGGGGATAAAGGAGCCGGGCCGGGCCCTGTTAGGCGGCCTGAGAAGGAAAGAGAAAAGGCAACTGGGCTGGGCCGGAAGCCGGTTGAGGGAAGAAGGAAAGAAGAAAGTGGGCCGGGCCCTTCAGTTGGAAAAGAAAAAGAAGAGAAAAGAGAAAGATGGGCCGGGCCGGGTCGGTCCGTTAGAAGTGAGAGGGGGATGGGCCGGGTCCGTGGGTTGGCCCAAGTGAAGAGAAATGGACTGCGGGTTTGAATAAAGGAAACGCCAGGGGGTTTTCTGAAAAACTGGGAAGTTTTAGGTTTATTTAGGTTTTTAATGTTTTTAGAAATGCATTTCAATAGGAATAATATTTAGAAATGCATATCTTTTTGTAGGAACCTCTAAAATTAATGAAATAAATTTTATTGCAATAGTTGCATTTTTCTTTATGCATCTAGATTATAGTTTAATATATTAGATGCTTTAATAATTATTATCCTTGATTTTAGGATGGGGTTTAAAGGTTCGTTTAAATAGAAAATAGGTTTTTAATTAGTTATTCCTTTATTATAATCCTTGACATACATTAATTAACTCCTTTGTGCTATTTAGGTGTTTTATCAAGCTTAGGTTGGAATAAGGGTCTCTAATTTAATTCTTCCATGTTTTTGCATCATCTCGTGTAGACCAGGATCCGTTGCATCCGGAGTTGGTGGAGGTCCCCGGCGACGTCCAGGAGGGGGACGAGGTGGTGTTCGAGGCGGAGACCGAAGCCGTTCCGCAAGCCCCAGAAGCCCCTGTAGCTGCAGAGCCAGAGTTCAGTGAGCCAGGCAAGCCCCGGAGCATACCCGTCCCAGTACTAACATGTCTACTGTCGTTATGTTTGAGCTCATGATTGTGCATTCGAGAGTAGGATAGAGTGAATCCTATTTTGATGCATTATCCACCCCTGTTTAGAGCATCTCTGCCACCTTTTCAAAAAGATAGAATAGAGTTGCTTAGGTCTGCTCACAACAGTAGTAAATCAGGTGTTATCCCAATCACCTGCCACTAGGTAAAGTTGGCTTAAAGAGCTTAACTTGTTAGTAAGTCTTTGAAAGTGTTGGGCAGGACAAATGGTTGATGATTAAGGAATGTGTTGGAAGTTTGGGTAGTTGGAGTTGGTCCTGCCCACTGGATAAGTATAGGAGTTGTTGTGATCTGCCTGTGGTTAAGCTTTGAACGTACTGGGCACATACCGGTATAGGGAGCCGGGAAACTGATGTACTTCTGTGGTACTAACGGTTGAACTGCGACCCACCGTGTCTGGCGTGGAATGTGGGCGGGGTCGTAGTCAGTAACCCACATGCCTTTGCTCGAGCACTGTGTAGGGATTGGGGATGCGACCCCGGGCTAAGTGGGCGCAGTTCAGGCAATGGTGGCCATAGCGGGAAAAGTAGCTTCGTGTGGCCTGACGAGGCGCGCACGCGGCGTGTGTTCCAGGTTTACCCCTGCAGGGTTTGAAATCGATTCGAATCGCCGAGTGTCACGGTTTTGATACACGCTTGATCCTGACAGATAATTTATTGCATGTTTATGTACTGTTCAGCTTTTATGCCTTGTTACTCCTATTGTTTGGCAGTAGTGGTTGGTTCACCTAGCTAAACAGGATTTTATCTTGTCAATCTAAAATTTGGTAATTAGATTAGTAACTAATTAAGCTAAGCTTGCAGTCGGTTTATTTCTGTTAAACTTCACAGCTTTGCATGCCCTTGTGATCCCCTTTAGAGTAGTTTGTCGGGTAAGTCTCGCTGAGTACCTTTGTACTCAGGGTTCTTTGACCCCTTGTTGCAGTTGAGCTGAGGAGTAGCTTCTGTTGCCGGTGCTGTGGTGGTTTGGAGAACCAGACATGTCAGGGCACGACATGATCTGCGACTAGGTTGTTTAATTACCTTGTTAACCTATTGCTGAACTTAGAACCTTGTGTAATATTTAAATTTGAGCTACCCTGGTTTGTATAACTCGTATCTATCTGTGTTGTATATATTTGTGCCTTGCAATATCTGTGATGTTTCCTCTGGTGTTGGGATCCTGAGTATTGGTAATGAGACAACTGATAGTGAATGATGCGGGTTGTCTCGGAGACACTCGATGGAACTCCCGACTTATGCCGACCCAGGCGTGTGACGTGTTAGTGTTCTACACTACAGATCACACCTGAGTCAGTTTAAGTAGGGCGGTTCCGTCACACCCGAGCCCGACCAAGGCCCGGCCCGAGCCTGGCCTGAAATAGAGGCCCATAGTCGCCTATGGGACAGGCGTGGGCAAGACTTTTAAGGCCCGAAAAAGGGCTTTTTTTGGCCCGGCCCGGCCCGCAAAATGCTCAGGTCTAATTTCAAGTACCATGTCAAAATCAAGCTTTATTTGTATCTATTTAATTCTTTAGGAATTGTATTTAATTCATGCTAATAAATATATATACAATATTTTTTAATTACAATCCTAATTAAAAGATATATTATAATATAATAAATGTTTAGTTAGTTTGTATCCATTTAGCTCTTTGTTAATTGTATTTGACATATACTTTTTATTTAGCTATATATTGCTTCCAAATTCATCCACAAAACAACTATTACTTTCTTTATTTTTATGATGAAATAAGCTATGTATTTATTGTATTTGATATAGACTCTTGAGTTAATCGCTAATTTATATTTTTTTAATTTATAATTTATCTATTTACTATTTGTATTCGATATGTACTCTTTGGTCAAGTCCTAATTTTTATTTTTATTCCAAATTTAACTATTTAGTAATCGTATTTGATGTGGATACTTTGGTGCTAATTTTCTAATTTTTTATTCTAAAATTAACTATTATTAATTATTTTCAATAAGGACCTTTTATTACGATAACATGGACCGATAGTTCATCGTAACAGTATATATTATTTTCTTTTCAATTCATAAATCTAAGGTTATCTACGTTTGCTACAAACCGTGGCTAGCGAAATTTCTTTGTCAACAAATTTGGTAGGATACTATTTGCACTAAAAAAATCTTTATACCGTGAATTAAGCGTAGCTTAGTTGTCCAATAAATGGTCTAGAGATTGGATACATCAGCATGCTTGGACACATTTGTAAAACACGTCAATTTTATTAATTTCTTCCTTTGCAGCACCATGTGGCTAAGGGTAGCATCTTTTGATGCCATCTATTTGTCCATATGGCAGAGCACCTAACCTACTGAATCACACAGTTCCAAAACAATGCAACTCATATATGCACGCAACTTCTATGGCCTCCTTGATCTGGTTCACAATCGATCTGCACACTGGCAACGTCATCAACCGTTTCTATATTCCAACCAGTCATATGCGCATGTGGCCAGTATATATGCAGTACTTTAGCTGGTCATCAGCCACATGCATGCAATTTACTGTACCCCTGAATGGATGCAGCATGCAGACACGACTTTAGCCTTTAGCCATATCATTTCTTAATTTTCACAATTGGTGTGCTGCCTGCCCGCTGCCAGCCAGAGTCTCACAAACATCACGGCTCGAATAACTGCAAATTCGGACACAAAAACCAGTGTAATAGTGGCAATATGGGATTATCCAATAACGGATCTAGAGAATGGATACATCAGCATGCATAGGCGTCTGTGTAAAACACGTTAATTCCATCAATTTCTTCTTTTGCAGCACCATGTGGCTAAGGGTAGCATCTTCTGATGCCATCTATTTGTCCATATGGCGGAGCATCTAACCTACTGAATCACACAGTTTCGAAACAATGCAACTCATACGTGCACGCAACTTCTATGGCCTCCTTGATCTAGTTCACAATCGATCTGCACGCTATCATCGTCATCGATCGTTTCTGTATTTCAGCCAGTCATACGCGCACGACGTGGCCAGTATATATGCAGCACTGTGGCTGGTCATCAGCCACACGGATGCAATTTACTATACCCCTGAATGGACGCAGCATGCGGACACGACTTTAGTCTTCAGCTATATCATTGCTCAATTTTCACAATTGGTGTGCTGCCTGCCCGCTGCTAGCCAGAGTCTCACACACATCACGGCTCGAATAGCTGCAAATTCAGACATGAAAATCGGTGTATCCTGTGTTTCTCTAAGATGCTCCCGCAAAAAAGTTGTACATAAGTCATGAAAAGTCGTCAAATTCTAGCAACGTTTTGACTCCGTATTCTTCGTGGACACTTGTTGCTAATTTACTTTTTTTATTCCAAAATTAACTAACATATATTCTTTTCTTTTTTGATTAACGTGGGCATCTTTATTTATAGTTATAACCGGATTCGACCTGAATACTTGTTGCTAATTTACTTTGTTTATTCTAAAATTAGCTATTACTAATCATTTTTTATGAGAACTTTTAGAGGTAAGATAGACCGTTAGATATACATAAAATCCAACGGTGTATATTCTTTTTTTATTAACGTGAAAATTTCTAGGAACATTGGATATACATAAAATCCAATGGTGTATATTTTTTTGATTAGTGTGAGAATTAGATCGTTAGATATACATAAAATCCAATGGTTTATTTTTTTATTCATGTTTTTTATTCCAAAATTAACTAACAGTGTATATGTTTTCTTTTTTGATTAACATGGGCATCTTCATTTAGAGTTATAACCGGATTCGACGTGGATAATTGTTGCTAATTTACTTTATTTATTCCAAATTTGCTATTACTAATCTTTTTTATGAAACTTTTAGGGGTAAGATAGACCGTAAGATATACATAAAATCCAACGGTGTATATTCTTTTTTGGATTAACGTGGGAATTTCTAGGACCATTGGATATACATAAAATCCAACGGTGTATATTCTTTTTTTATTAACGTGGGAATTTCTAGGACCATTAGATATACATAAAATCCAACGGTTTATATTTTTTTCTTTTTTTGATTAACGTCTGAATTTCTAGGACCGTTAGATATACATAAAATCCAACGGTGTATATTCTTCTCTTTTTTGGATTAATGTGATAATTTCTACGCCCTCTCGGCGAACGTGGTGGCTTCTTTTAGACCGTTAGATATACATAAAATCCAATAGTGTATATTATTTTTTTATTAACATAGAAATTTCTAGGACCATTAGATATACAAAAAATCCAACGGTTTATATTCTTTTCTTTTGTTGACTAACATCTGAATTTCTAGGACCGTTAGATATACATAAAATCCAACGGTGTATATTTTTCTCTTTTTTGGATTAACGTGAGAATTTCTAAGCCCTCTTGGCGAACGTGGTGGCTTCTTTTAACTCTGTTGTATTGAAGGACGGACGGATGCTTTGCTTTCGCCGACTAGATTTTTTCTCGGCTACCAAGTACCCACGGCGACAAGCGATTGGTGATGTGTGGAGTGTGGTGCCTTCGTGACGCAATGGATGTACAACTGTGAAAAAGCACGACTTAACGATGGGTCTAGCATTCACGGAAGCACGGCGTCGGGCCCTCAACACGCTTGCCACGTCACGCACTCCAGCTGCCAGCGGGCAGAGAGGCAGCGGAAGGGTTATTCAAAAAAGAGGCAGCGGAAGGCACGTGTTGGGCAACTCGAGTCCAGTGGTTGCAGCGTGCATGTAGAGCTGCAAAAGCACGGAGGTGATGACTGATGAGGACGGAGGAGGCCGAACGCGGCGGCCCCAGCACTCAGACTCGCTCAACCAAAACGGCGAGCGATTCACACGAATGATCAGCGATCGCGACGGGATCGGACTAGAGATTCGCCGTGTGGTGCCCCGTCGCGCGCGGTCGCGCATGGCATTTCATATGCAGCTCGCCCGACCCTGCCTGCATTTTCGTCCCCTCGCACGGCCGCTCGGGACGCCAGGACGCCGTCCTCTTTGTCTAGGAACGAAGCTTCGGTGTAGGCGTTGATGGTCAGTGCCGGACGACGCCGTGGGTGGCGTGGGCGGCGGGGCCTCTGCCGGTGATGTTCTCATTGCATTGGCTTGTCCCCCGAAGGACGGAGTGTGGGGGCAATGGGGTGAGCATCGGCACCAGGGGGAAAAGAAGAACGTGCCGTGCTCAGTGCCCGCGGGCCACGCCCACGCGTCGACCCAAAGACCCTAGGACACATGGCCCCACTCACACCGCTGGCGTCCAGTTCCTGGGGCCTGGGCGCTTGACTGACTCGCTCTCATAAACGGTGACTCACGAAGTCACGAGTCACGACTACCACAGGAACACGCAATGACCGGCCGGCCGGCCTGAAAGAAGACTGGGTGGATCAGTACGTACCTTCAGAATATTTTGTGCCAACCATTTGATAATACATCAAAGCATGCAGTACCTTCATTTGTGATGGCCATGTGTCAAGGGGGCGTACCAATTCCACGAGGCAGCGACGACCGTAACATCTGATGGACTAGTAGAGCCCCTGGAATTCCAGGTTCACGTCCGATCCTTCTTCGACTAACAGCGTCGTGCTGCCTCTTCAAATATCCATCGATCCCAACACCAGCCACACAAACAAACGAGAGCTTACAGATCCACGATACAACGATGGTGCGCTCCGCCGGAGTGCTAGTTAGCATGTGCGTTGGGCTCGTCTGCTTCGCCGCCGGGGTACATGGAGGAGCCGCCGGGAACGGGACCCTGCAAGCCCCTCCCATGGCCTCCCAGCTGGCTCACTGCCCCTCCCACTGCGGGGATGTCGAAATCTCCTACCCCTTCGGGATAGGGCCTGGTTGCTTCCGGCAAGGCTTCGAGCTCACCTGCGACCAAACAGCTCGTCCTCTCATGCCCTTATTGGGAAATAGTAGCACTCAGATTACTGCTATATATGCCGGCAGCAGTATAGTTTATACTTCTACTATTGGCTACAACATCACTATGAGCCCACGTACGGACACCTACAACAGGTCATGGCAGGCCCCTGCTGAGGGTATAATTATCAGTGATGCGAACGATTTGTATGTCGTTGGCTGCAACATCAACGTCTACATGTTCGGTGACAATATGACAGATCTCGTTGGTTCTTGCATGAGTATCTGCACAGATGACAGAGAGACCATGGAGAATGCTAATGTTGGCGGTTACTGTAGTGGGATTGGCTGCTGCTACATAGACTTGCCACCAAGGGACCTGCCAACCTTTATGATTAAACTTGTCAGTACCAACAGTAGTAGAGCAGAACAAAATAAAGCGCTCTCCGAAGTCAAGATTTTCTTATCAGAAAACTATCGCTTTGTTTTGAGTGATCTTTTCTCGACTTGGGTGAATACAAGCAATGCATACCAGGATGGGATATCAATATTTCGTACTGCCATCACGGACCAACCAAATTGTGACC
>CM014270.1:59591947-59642505 GCA_004135705.1 Alloteropsis semialata
AGGGTCTCTTGTTGAATTACTAGATTCACAAGTTGTGGAAGAGGCAGACCAGGAAGAGATTAGTGAAATCGCCTCACTTACAGAAGCATGCTTAAAAGTAAAAGGAGGACAGAGGCCAACTATGAAGGAAGTTGAAATGAGGTTACAATTCCTAAGAACAAAGAGACTGAAAAAAAGACAACATTTACTTGAAAAAGATGGAGATATTGAGCCTTTGTTATGCCCAGAAGATAAAAACCTGTATGGCAATATCAATCCTGTCAATGATGGGAGCTCTGGGTGCTACATTTTGGAGCAAGAATTTGCATCTTCATTTGGTTTGCCACGCTAGGTACATCTGTGCAAGATAAGCAAGGGCTTGCTTGGATATGGAATGCATATGGGGTATCATATAACTTATGGAACAATCACATATATTATATTTAGTTTTCTTTGGATGAGACTATATGTAGATGCATTTTATGTGTATACACAATATATTGTGGGCCACGTCTCTTGTGTACTTTTATATTTGTGCTGATGCATATGAGGTACTGAATAAGTCACTGTATTAAAGATAAGTTTTGTAATTTGTATTAGAAAATAATTGTGGTTATGATCATGAACAAGTCCAAAAATAATTTGGTACCAATCGCCTATGGATGTATCAGTGGTTCCAGTACGAACAGACTGATATACCGAGTATGATTTTAGCTGCAAGATAGTACAGCATCTTTTTGCAAAGTATTAGCATGATTACTACTCTCAGAACAAAATGATTTGGAAATACGAAATCAGGACATTTGGAACTTACGGGGTGTTTGGTTGGAAGGGACTTATTATAAACCCTGTCATATCGAATATATTGATGTCATTTAGGAAGGCTAAATATAGTTTAATTATAAAACTAATCCCATAAGCCTAGGATTTTCTCTGAAACGAATCTATTAAGCCTATTAATCCATGATTAGTGCATGTTTACTGTAGCATTACATGGGCTGATCATGAACTAATTAGGCTTAATAGATTCTGCTCACCAAAAAGTCTCGGGGTTATGAATTCGTTTTGTTATTGGCAGTGTTTTAAAGGTGTCGCCTAGGCGTCCGGGCGGTCCTAGCTCGCCTTAGAAAATAGGCCGCCTAGTCCGCCTAGGCGTCGCCTAGGCGATAAGGCGCTCGAAGATTTTGGAGGACGCCTTAACGCCTTTAAAACACCGGTTACTGGTATACGTTTAATACTCCTAATTACCAACCTAGCATTTGATGGAATGGGACTCTTTCGTTGAATGTCTGTTCGTGACAGTATCAGTAGCACAATAGACAAGTATTGAATAGAGAAGTTCAGAACTCCATTTGATGATCTGAAAAGTACCCTAGCTAACAGCCTAACACTACATATGCAACTGTTCTGCATATAGAAAATCCAGGCCCGGCTCTGACCCCCGGGCAGCAGGGGCGACAGCCGGGGGGCCCGCCAGAGAGGGGGCCCAAAATCAGATACAACTTGGCCCAAAATTGACAGCTCATCATCGCACTCCGCCCCATTGGTGGCTGGTGCGGTGAGTTACTGCATAATCCTTTTTAATCTTTCGATTTTAGATTTCTAGCCACTACTATTTATTTATTTATTTATTGTGTTGTATAATTAATTATGTATTAGGCTGAGGCCGGCATCGGGTGTTTAGAAAAGGAAAAAAGAAAAACAAGATGATCAATTGCTTGAATATCAAATAGGTGATTTATGTTAAATTTCTTGCGGCTTCAAGAAAATCTTGAAGGAGCTTTTTTAACAAGGATTGATAGAGCCGTAGAGGTTGGTTTATTTGAGATGATTATACTTGTTTTATTTTGCTGCTCTTTTAGTTTGTAATGTCGACGTCGTTTTAAAAAAATTAAATATATATCATTAGTACTATTATTATATAAAACAGTTTAGTCTAAGAAGCCCGTAGTGTAGGGTTCGCTCTAGGGCCCTCAAAACACCAGAGACGGCCGTGAGAAAATCCCCCAGTTAGCCTGTCGCATTTTAGATTTCTAACCCTAAGCAAAATTTTGAGCGCGTGTAGATCAGCACCTTCTTTCAGAATATATCAGCATGAGCGCGTAGATGGGCATGTGGCAAGGGAGCGTACCAATTCTAGGAGACAACAATAGCCGAGTCCACAGCGCCGCGTCGTCCGGCTGCTGCTCGCACTGGGAGTGTGGGTGGAGCGGAGCCGGGGAGGAGATCCTGCATTAGAGGGGAGCCTATTTCACCGTGCACGATTCCCCTTGCTCTATCGACGCTGCGGCGACCTGTAGCGAAGAACGGCGCTCGGCGGAGTCGGCGGCGGTGAAGACCAAGGACGAGGAGCGGCGTGAGTACCGGCAGCCGCGAGGTTTGGGCAGAAAGAATCTTATCAGATGGGCCGACGCGGCCTTCTTCTGAAACGTGCGGCCTTTTTCTGAAACGTGGCCCATGAAGCGCCGCCGTGGGTCGACCACTAGTGCCAGTGGTAGAGAGAGCTTAAACGAAGGATCCTTGGGCTGTTAGGCGCTTGTGGCCAGATAATTTGAGAGATCAGAGCGCAGGAGACTTCGTTTGAAGAGATACGGTACATTTCATCCATGAGAACCGGTGACACAACATGCATGGTTTGTCGCTCCACTCGAAGGCATTATATCCGGAAACAATTGTCCTATAATTGAGTCTAAAGCTTCTAAAAAAACTAGTGCGGATGAAGTGTGGTAAGTATCTGGTTTTACAGAGGGCCCCTATATGGCGCACGGAAGCCGGATAAGCGCACCGGCTTCTGGCCAATCGACCTTTTTCTTTCTTGCGCCTGACAGCCACCTGTCCCGCCCCCTCCACCTTCATCCCAGCTGGCAGCTGCCCACTATCGCGCCATCCACCCGCCGTCCACCCTGCCCCCTCACCACGCCCTTCCAAATCTCATGGCCTTCGTCACCCTCCCCCCTCCCCTCCAAGCGGCGCGGCCAGCCGGCGGCCGTCCACCCCAACCCCCTCAACTGCGCCCTTCCTAATCTCATGGCCTTCGTCACCACCCACCGAGGATCCAGCCCTGGTGCGGCCGGCCAAACTATTGCCGCCGCCCCCGACCCCTCCTCCTCTTCTATGGCCGGAGGCAATTGCAGCTCTCCCGATCCACCACAAATCCTAACTCTATGTACCGCCACCTCAGCCTCCACCCTACCGGCGGCCGCTCCCCCCTAGCCCCCCTCCCTCTCTCCAGCTCGACTTCCAAACCCCCAGCGACTACGACCTCGGTAGCGGCGGCTCGAGAGCAGAGCGGCAGCACGCATGAGAGAGAAGGGAGAGAGGAAGAAGAAGAAGAAGAAGAAGAAGAAGAAGGAGATCTGGTGGCGAGCATTGCATGTACGAATCTTAAACACTGCAATTCATTTAAAAAAACTAATGGAAGCTATATAGAATTGCCGAAGTCGCCATTTCAGTTAATAAATAAAACTAGCCATCAACCCGTGCTCCCACATGGGGCTAATATTTTTAAAAACTATTATATAATTATTCAAAAATTAAACTTCTATCTAATAATCAAAATTGTTTACATACTACTCTTTCATTTTTGTCAATACTTCGACATAATGCTCATAAAGATGTGTACTTAACTTATTATAACGATATAATTATTTTTGTTTATATACTTTAACTTGCTTAAAAAACGATATAACGGTTTTCATCCGTAGCAACACACATGTAAGGTTGCTAGTACATGTATAAATAGTCTACATGATGACAATCATGATGCGTATATATCTTAACTTTTTATTTCTATGTTAACAATGATAAATTACCATAATTTAGAATTATATATCAGTTTACTTTGGACTTTTCGGTAGAATACACATGAAGATAATTAGATTAAGATTTAGGTGTTTATTTCAGGTTATTTTTAATAACAACATACGTGGGTAACTTAGATACAAATTTTGAATGTCATTTTAAGTTATCCTTTATAATGATATGCATGAGTAAATTATATAAAAATTATGGGGTTAATTTGAATTATATTTTATAATGGCATAGTTCATAATTTAGATACATTTTTAGGATTTATTTTAGAATACTTTAATAATGATAGGGGTGGGTAACTTTTAAAAAAATATATAATAGACCAACGACTATGGTTATTAGAGTTTACATGATTGACGTTTCTGATTTTTGTGAGAATTTCTAGGATTTATCTTTTTTCTGGCGTGTCTCATGAAAACTAATGTGGAGTCTCCAATTAAAAAATTAAGACTACATTTCTACCAAACTATTATGAGCTATCTCTCATTTGTTTAAATATTCGAACACAATACCTATATAGATATATACTTATTATTTTCATCTGATTGTGATAGATCTTTGTTAGTAATTACTCTATAATGTTTTCATATACAATTATAATCTTTAAATTTTCACTTTGCATCACATGTATGCCTTGAATTTATTTAATGAACCCTAAGTTTGAACCATAATTTTAATGTCGAATTCTACATTGTCGTCACATCCCCTATATATTTATAAATGACAACGCACATTATGGTATATACCTTAATCACTATATAATATACCAATAGTGTATGAAATACACGATTTAGAATCTTATATTGGTGTATATTTTTAATTAAGGTGATTTGGATTCCAATGTAGGATTACCTCATGTTATTTTTAATAGTGACATATGTGGGTAATATAGATGTAGAACTATTAATGTAAGTTATTTTTTAGGTATTCGTAGTGGGTAATTTAGTTGCAAATTTATGAGGTTATTTCAAATATTGTTTGTAATGGCATAGTGGGTAATTTTGATGAATATTAGGGGGTTACTTTGGTTTATTTTATATAATGGCAGAGGTGGGTAATTTTGATATAGATTTAAGGGGTTACTTTAAGCTATTTTCATAATGGCATAGGTGTGTAATTTTTAAAAATATTATAGATCTAATGGTTATGATGGTTTGAGTGTTCCAATTGATGGCCAGATGTTTTGTTTTTTGTGAGAATTTCTAGGATTTCTCTTTTTTTTCTAGTGTGTCCACTTAGGATCCTAGGTGGCTTCATGTGAAGGCTTCAAAAGGAGTCTCCAATTAGTAATAGTAAGATTTGAAACTCAAATCAGTTTCAAACTCCTAGCTCAAAAAATATTCCTTTTTATTGGGTCTTTTGCTCTAATTTGCCCCCAGATCTTACCTCTAGAAAGTCAGAGCCTCAGAGGGTCACCTGAATAACCCAAGTCGTCATACACAATGATGTACGTAGTACACCACAACGATATACGGTACTTTGTTTACTTTAGATTAGAGAATCTTGCATTATTGTGCCTCGATTACCAAATACCCGTGACGAGCCGACGAAGAGCGATTGGTTCGATGCCTTCTTGATGCAATAATGCATGTCTAACTGTGAAAAAAGTGCGACTTGACCATCGAGAAGAGGAAGCAGAACTGCAAAAGGTTTTGCACGTGCTAGGCGTGTAGAACTGCCAAACGCGGGCGGGCGGGGGGCCGCCGCGCCCCCTCAACCAAAATGCGCGTCCAGCGCTAGTTAACAAATGATGAGCGATCGCGAGGCGACCAAGATTTGCCGTGTGGTGTCCATTGCGCATGGCATTCATGCATGCAGCTCATCGCCCGGCCCCTGCATTTTCGTCGTCCCCTCGGGCGGCACGCCAGGACGCCGTCTTCTCTGTCTAGGAATCTTGCACGGCGCCTCGATGCCGATCGTTCGTCCGGACGATGCCGCGGTTCAGTGTGGTGGGTGGACCCGTACGTACAAACCCATGGCGTGGGCGGCGGGGGCATGCACCTAGTAGGTACTATCTGTATTCTCCTTGCATTGTTGGTCGCCGACGGAAGGACCGTGCGCGTCAGATCGATGTGGTGTGGTGCCCTTGCGAAGGGATAAATCGGTTTTACGCGCGGCAACGTGGATGGGAGCAATCATGTCCGTTTAGACCGTGTTAATATTCGTGCGCTGTAGTGTATTGCTGATGTATTTGATTTTTTTTTGTGTTTGTGTCAGGTACAGAACTGTGAAGTGCACCGTGCGTCAAGAATCTTTCAGACCGAATGGACATAAAAGTCACGGGTTCCGTGCGTAGTGCATGTGCTCTGTCTGACAACACTGCTCACACTGATCAATTCACCCATGTACGGCTGCGGCTGGATTAATTGTACACCACTCATTCAAATTTTGAAAGAGCAATTCTCCACCGCTCGTTTTACTTAGTACTATACTTCCCGTTGGTTTAGTGATTTGCATGATGGTTAATTTTTTATTTATTTCCTTTGACCAGAACACATGCACGGTGCTACAGAGATGGTCTGTTGAGGTGTACCATGTTCATGTACCCCGGTGATGCTGGTACAACTCGATCACATGATGACATATCTTCCAAGTTACATGGTATATTACAAAATAATTTAAAGTATATATATCTTCTACATTAAACCAAAAGGCATGCAAATTTTTGAAGCTCCAGACTCTTAAATGGTGATGCATTGAAATTGAATAACTGCAGAACATATCTCTACACGAAAGACACAAACATAAACAGCTAGACCTTCTACACAAGATAATCTGTAATTTCTAAAGAACAAAAAAAAATGTACTCCTTTTGTGGTTCATAGAGAAATATACAGTACAGGCAAAAAATAGAAACACAAAAAGGCTATTCAAAATATATTGTATCAGAGATGTGCCTGATACATCTTTTAGTCCATACACAAATTACGGGTAAAAAAATACACAAATTATCTTGTATGTGCTCTGCATTCATGAGTTAAACACATAAACATGTAGCTCATAAAAATATATATTGTATTAATCAGAACTACTCATGAAGCTCCTAAAAATTGACTGGATGTGTGCTGGCATAAAAAAAAGAATGATGTCAAAAAAACTATTCAAGATATATTGTATCGAAGATGTACCTGATACATCTTTTGGTCCGTACACAAATTAGAGGTCCAAAAATACACAAATTATCTTTTGCATGTGCTCTGCATCCATGAGTTCACACATGAACATGTACCTCATAAAAATATAGAAAAATAGTTTGTGCACACCATGTTCCCACTTGAAACCACATATAGAAAAATAGTTTGTGCACAACTTGAAATGATAAAATTATGGAATAATCTCTTTTATTATCAACTAATCAACATGTCTATGCAAATTTGTAAAGATAAAGTACATATTCTTTTCAACTTCAAATCGAAGCAAAAAGAAAAATCAGAAAACAAAAGAAAAATAAGAAAACAAACCCTATAAAACACAATCTATAAAGAAAGGACACACCCCTGAGGTACATTTTGATGCTGAAGAACATGCGGCATCGACATGCACGAAACAATCTGTCTAAAATTAGCGACATGTACCACTTATGGACAAAATCAAAATTAGCGACATGTATCTTATATATTTTTTTGCACTTAATGTTCCTCTCTGTCACTACGATGTAGTTGGAACAACTCACCCATAATTAGACAAAACAAGAGAACTAAACTGCCTCCACCCAAGATCTGAGTACACTTGGCTGTTTGGATGTCACATCCTCCAATATCCTGCACACCATTACAAAGCAACAGATTGGAATACATGAAAACCAGCACATATATCTCTAGATCAACTATTTCTTTTTTTTTCTTGAGGGATCTATATGAACTATTTATGTACCATGGAAGACAAGATATTTCTATTCTAGTCTTAGCTACACGATTCACAACACTGCTCAAGTTTGATATGATCTAAACTAAAGAACTACAATGACAATTCCATAATTCATTTAAACAATTTTGCATAATGTTTATCTACATATGCAACTAAATAGCTGATCAACAATTTGCATTTTTTCTTTATGGAAAATTAACTTCAAGAAAAAACAAAAAGAGAGGATAAACCTTGACGGGCCACACCTTGGCCTTGCTGACCACGAGCACCTCCCCTGCGCCGATTTCGCCAGCGGGCTCAGCAAGATCAGTCAGTGAGGTATCTTAACCTATAACAAAATAAAACATAAATGTATATACACAATTTGGAAACATGTACCACGAACTATCAGTTACATAAAATCTTCTAGCATCAGATCATGTTTCATTGGTGTAATATATACACCTCCAGTACAATGTCCGTAGAAGTATTGATTTTTCTAACAATTTATAAACAAGTACAACTCATGATCAAGGTACCACTCATAATCAAGGTACACTTCATATACTGAGCATATTTTTATCCAGACACAGGAAAAAACATTGAAAAAACAAGTGTTCATGTATGTACTCAGCACTCGATAGCTACAATTGTACTAATCAAATGCAAGTACTCATAAACCACCTAAAAATTGACCATGAGCTGTCCAATCAAATAGAACAAAAAAATTTTCTTTTAAATGAGCAGAATCACATGCCAAAGTCTCTGCAGAAAACATGTACTCACGAAATTGCACAAAACAAGATATATGGGATGTACTCACG
This sequence comes from Alloteropsis semialata, assembly GCA_004135705.1. Classification (NCBI taxonomy): domain Eukaryota; kingdom Viridiplantae; phylum Streptophyta; class Magnoliopsida; order Poales; family Poaceae; genus Alloteropsis; species Alloteropsis semialata. The sequence goes on from CM014270.1 coordinate 59,600,407, forward strand.
AATTTGCACAACATGATTACATATTAAGCAAAAAGTACCTAGTAGAAGTTAACCAAGACGGCATATACTCTGGACACTTAAGGGATCACAGTGATACAATTTGGAAACATGTACCACGAACTGGCAATAACATAAAATATAATATGCATAAAAAGGTTCACCCTCAAAATATCAAATTGACCACTTGTGTACATGCAATATACCAGTATGAAAACATTCATTGCAGAGAGCTAGATATATACATCAAGCGACTACGAAACATACAAACATTTCTTTTTGTTATTTCATTTTACCTTCATGTATATGTCATTATTAAACAAAGCAAGCTATGTCCATGGCTGAATTTGAATAAAAAGAGCTTAACTAGATCTTACACAAGGAAATAGTAAAGTCATACATTTAGTGGAGGCCATCTCTTGCCTCACGCCAAGCACAAAAGCACAATATTCAGAAATCTAAGCCCCTCACGCCAAGAACCAGAGTAGCAAAATAGAGAGAAACGGGAGCAGGGGATGCTGGTGGTTGTACCTACCACTGCCAGATGTTGCTTGAGGAAAGATGTTGCGGCCGCTGCTAGCTTGAGGGAGAAAGACGTGGCCGCTGCAGTAGAACTTTCAGGAGACGAGCAGAATGTTGGAACCGAACCCTCGGATAGCTCACTCACTCACGCCGGACGGAGGAGGAAGACGATGAACAGTGAACACAAGAAAATGGCGACGAACGCCCCGGCGCAACGGACGCCTGTATGTTGGCTGTTCTATTGATCAAAGGACTCGACTCAATCTACACACAGAGATTACATGGCCTTTTGTAGGCTCAGAGCATCACAGCGCCCACGCACTCCACGACGGCGAGCTTGGCGCGCACGAACGCGCCCACCCCGGCGAACTCGGCCTTCTCGCGTCCCTGAGCAACAAACTCCGCGAGACCCGGCCTATCACCCCACTCGCACACCTGATCGCGATCCTCCCGCTGTTGATTCCCTGCTCAACCGCACGGCCGTCCCTGCTGCAGCTTCTGTCCGCCAGAACGCGCGCGAACGCCATCTCGACCGGACACGCCCTCGAACGCGGCCACACCGGCGTCCAACCTGATGCGCCATCCTCCTCGACGCTGGACCCGAACACAAGCACGAACTCGTGCACCAGCAAGCACCCTAGCTACTGACTCGATCACCCTACAGACCTAACAGACACACGCCATGAATGCCCGCACACACACATGGCGATCACAGCACGAACTCGACGAACGCGCGCCACACACGCGCGACACGAACGCACACGACGCACGCCAGGCACACACCTAGGCGTGGTTTATTCCTAACAATCTCCCCCTAAACCACGACGCCGCCGTACGGCCGACCTACAGGAGCGTCGCTTCTTCATCGGCGCCGGCGAACAGCGCCTCCTCCTTCTTCGGCTTGGGGCATTCCCTTGAGAAGTGACCGCGAACGCCACAGTTGAAGCACCGCCCCTTGCCCGAGCTCCGACGACGCCCGCTCGCGCCCGAACGCACGCTGCTCGCCCCGTCGTCGTCGTCGTCGCTGTCACCTTCACGACCGCCGCCACGGCCTCCATTCTTGCTGCCTTCGCCGTGATGCGCGCCGCCGCTGCGCGCGCGTTCCTTCGCACGACGGTCACGCCGGCGTGCTTCCCACTGCTCCTCGGTGTAGAGCAGCTGGCCATCAGCGCGCCCCGGCGGTACCTCGTTGTCCTCGGCCTCAGCTTCCTGCGCCGCACGCAGCCGCCCGCTGGCGTCCTCCAACGTCAGCGTGGCGAGGTCCACCGTCACCTGGATCGCAACGGCCACCTGCCGGAGCGACTTGGGGACGACACGGAGCAGCTTCTCCACCACCCTCCGCGGCGGAATCGTCTCTCCCACCGTCTCCAGTGCAGCAACGATGTTCTGCAGCCGGAGCGTGAAGTCGTCCACGCCCTCGCCGGCGTTGAAGTGGATGTTCTCGAACGCCCGGAGAAGACGCTGTGCCTCCGTCTTCTGCACCTGGTCACTGCCGACGCGCCGGTCCTTCACCGCGTTCCACGCCTCCAGCGCGGTCGCCTTCGCCGCCAGTGACGCCACCATCTCCGTTGGCACGGCGCTCGTGATGGCGTCGAGCGCCATGCGGTCCTCCTGCAGTGACACGCCGCCGGGCTCGATTGCGTCCCACAGGTTCCTGGCCTGCATCTTCACCTTCATGACCAGCGACCATTGCGTGTAGTTGGTCTTGGTCAGCATGGGCCAGTTCGCCGCCCCGCCGATCTCCCGGATCACGCGCACGACCTCCCCCTTTCCGCTGCCGCCAGCGCCGTCGCCTCCCTTGCCGCCGGACGGCTTCTTGGGAGAGCTCGGGGGAGTCTTGCCGCTCACTTCATCCACCATGATCGCAAACGAAGCTCTGATACCACTTGTTGGAACCGAACCCTCGGATAGCTCACTCACTCACGCCGGACGGAGGAGGAAGACGATGAACAGTGAACACAAGAACCGAACCCTCGGATAGCTCACTCACTCACGCCGGACGGAGGAGGAAGACGATGAACAGTGAACACAAGAAAATGGCGACGAACGCCCCGGCGCAACGGACGCCTGTATGTTGGCTGTTCTATTGATCAAAGGACTCGACTCAATCTACACACAGAGATTACATGGCCTTTTGTAGGCTCAGAGCATCACAGCGCCCACGCACTCCACGACGGCGAGCTTGGCGCGCACGAACGCGCCCACCCCGGCGAACTCGGCCTTCTCGCGTCCCTGAGCAACAAACTCCGCGAGACCCGGCCTATCACCCCACTCGCACACCTGATCGCGATCCTCCCGCTGTTGATTCCCTGCTCAACCGCACGGCCGTCCCTGCTGCAGCTTCTGTCCGCCAGAACGCGCGCGAACGCCATCTCGACCGGACACGCCCTCGAACGCGGCCACACCGGCGTCCAACCTGATGCGCCATCCTCCTCGACGCTGGACCCGAACACAAGCACGAACTCGTGCACCAGCAAGCACCCTAGCTACTGACTCGATCACCCTACAGACCTAACAGACACACGCCCGCACACACACATGGCGATCACAGCACGAACTCGACGAACGCGCGCCACACACGCGCGACACGAACGCACACGACGCACGCCAGGCACACACCTAGGCGTGGTTTATTCCTAACACAGAACACAGCAGCTGGAGACGAGCAGGCCGCGGCCACGCTCACAGAGGTGTGGCGCGATGACCATGGAGTGCGTCCGCGTCCTGGCCTCCGGCGTCCCCGACGGCGTTGGCGTCCTCGTCGCGCTGCTCGAGTGCCTCGATGCGCGTGTCCAGGAGGAGGCCCTGGAGACGACGGTCTCGATGAGCGCCGGCTCCGGCACCCACAGGGGCGACAGCGGACGACGCGGCTCGAATCCACGCGATGGAGCCCCTCGGATCCGTGTGCCGCAGCTCGGGATGGAGGCCGAGCAGCGCCTCCAGGCACGCGCCTTCGCGTCCGCGGACGAGGGAGCCTCGCTCCGCTCGCGCCTGAACGCGAGGGAGATGGGTCTCGCTCCGCTCGCACGAGACGGTGCCGCCTGTGCCTGTCCTCGTCAACGCGGGCACCCGGCCGCGTGAGGATGCACCGTGGTCACCATGGGCCGCCGCCGCGCGCTTGCCCACCCACGCCGCAGCACTGGCCAGGCAAAGCAGCAAGTCGGGCGGATCTGGGCCCGCCATAGCCGGATTCGTACTGAAGGGGGCAGATCTGCATCCACGCCGGGTAGCGCCGCCGCTGCCGCGCCAGACTCCCGCACGGCGTTGGCGCTGGCCGTGGCAGTACCGTAGCTGCCGCGCTGGACTCGTGCCTCGCCGGATCTGGCCTCTGCACGCCCTGATGTGGCCCGCACGGCGGCGGTTCGGGCCCGTGGCCGCACCTCCTGCGGGNCCCGCTCCGCCGGATCTTGGCAGGCCGACGGCGGACCTCACGATGTTCTTGAGCCTGCGCCGCGATGCCCTTGAGCCGCCGCCGTTGACCGCGATGTCCTCCAGCCGACTGCCCGTGCTCGGCCACCGTGTTGGCTGGTCGCTGCTCGAGTCGCGCCGCCATGCTGGGCGACCGGCGACGTCGCACTGCCGGGCAGGCTACGCTGCACCATGCTGGGCCGCGTGTGCCGGCCTCGCCGTGCTGCGCCGGCAGCGGCCAAGACGCCGCACTGCCTCGCCGGGATGAGCCACCGTGCTGGCCTGAGCTCGCATGGGTCCCAGCAGCGGGACGTCCACCCCTCGTCGCCCAGCCCACGCAGAGTGCGGGTATGGGCGAGCCCCACCACTCGTCGTCCTGCGTGCGCTGAGCTTAGCCATGGGGCCGCACCGTACTGGGAGCCGCCGCCGGATCTGCCGGTGGATCTGAGAGGTAAGAGAGTGGGGGAGAAAACGGATCTGAGAGAAGAGGACAGACAAAGGAGAGAGAAAGGATAAAATGAGAGAGAGATAGGGGCAGCGCCCGAGCTCGCGTAGGACGCTCTCGCCGGATACTCACCGCGAGTCACTGCTAGTTGCCCCTTCCGGCGACGCCGCCGAGACGCGCGCCCGCGTGACGCCTTGCACGGCCGCCTGGACCGAGCTGGACCCGGTGTACTGCGTGCTGGACCGCCTGGTACCACGCCGGATCTGGAACCCGTGCCGCCGGACCTGGCCGATACGGCGGTTGCAGATCAGCACTGGACAGGTTGGGCCGGGTCGCCGGCGATAATGTCCGCCGCACCATGGATGAAGCCCCCGTCGCCGCCGTCGCGACAGCGGAGCTTCGTCGAATAAAACAATACCGATGCCTTTCAAATTTTGAAATCGTTTTGCGGGATGGAGCGTTCTCCAGCTGCATATTATATACGGTCTCCTGTTCGCCACGGTTTCCCATCGTCAGAGACCACCGCATACGCGTAACATTTCCATACGTATTCTCGTTTACCGGACCGTATTGATTTGACATAATCCAGGTAGCAGCAGACCTGGCACAGATCTCGCGGGACACTACCAACGGCCAGGATAGCACCTATGTATATACTAGGGAGCTAAATATCCTTGTCCCTTGCGAAGGGCGTGTCCATTGTATCAGCTCTCAAAGACACCATGCAGGACCGGTTGCTAGCCTTGACCACCACCATACCACCTTTTGTGTCGCGCTCAGTGCAAGCGGCCCACGCGTCGACCCACTGACCCAAGGACACATGTCCCCACAATCATGCGGCTGACGTTAACACGTGTGTTTGCTGAGTGCCAACGGGGGTTACAAAAACTAGTAGTAGTATGATATTTTTAAAAAAAATGAAATTTCATTCCCGCCTCTGCGTCACCGCACACAGCGTTCATCTTATTACAAAGTTTCAGCATAACCGCTAATAGTTTAGGAGAACAAAAAATTGCAAAGTATGCCGAACAAAATCGATTATTAAATTTTCATCCATAGAAAGCAAACAACTCCAATGCGACGGTGTCTGCTCATAAACCGGAACATTTCTTTTGTCTCATCATCACGCTGCAACAATCTTACTATTACTAATTGAAGATTCCTTTTGAGGCCTCCACGTTAATCCTCACGAGACGCACTAGAAAAAATGATAAATACTAGAAATTTTCACAAAAATTAGAAACATCTGACCATCAATACGTAGACTCTAATCATCATAATCATTGATCTATTAGTTTTCTAAAAAAATCCACTTTTGCCATTATAAATGTCTTAAAGTAACCCTCTAAATTTATAGCTAAATTACTCATCTATGCCATTATATTTTTTTAAAAAAAAACATAATCCCTAAATTTACATATAAATTACCTATCTCCGTTGTTATTAAAATAACCTACATATATCATTATACCATCACAAAGTACATTGGTAAATGATTTCTAAATTATTATTTCTGCAATTAGTTGTTAATATATAAAATATTAACTTAAGATGTTATCCATGATGTGTGTCTCATAGATCATATATAAATGATGAAGTAAGAAATGATAACAAATACATGGCTCAAACTTTAAGCATGGCCTCGGTTACCAAATACCCCCCAACGATGAAGTATTTCTATGTTAAACACATGGCTCAAACTTTAAGCATTTGGATCTAAGTTAACCAATATGCCATTATACATAAGTCATTATCAAAACTCTCGAAGTACACCAATATATAATTTTAAATTAACTATTTTCACTATTGTTAATATGAAAGACACTATCTTACTAATGTGCATATGCATGTTGTGTGACACCATGCAGACCATATGTACATGCATGGAGGAAGCAATGAGAATAACAATTTTCATATTAATCATGTACCTCAAATTGAGGATTCAATTAAGCATATACACAAGTACGCTGCAAAGTGAATTAAAAGAAGATGCATAAGGGGGCCTAGTGTAAACAATTCCATTTAATCAGGTATTAGTCTAAATTTTTCATGGTCTTATAAAATTATTAGCCTCGATTACCAAATACCCTACACGTTAATGCTCAAGAGACGTAGTAATTTTCATAAAAATCAAATACATCTGGCCATAAGTCTATAAACTCTAATCATCATAGTCATTGGATGTATTATATTTTCTAAAATTACCCAACTTTTTCCATTATGAAAATTGTCTAAAGTAACTCTCTAGATCTATATCTAAATTACCCATCTCTGCCGTTATGAAAATAGCAAATTCTATGTTAATCATGTTGATCAAATGGAGGGTTCCATTAAGCATATATAGAGGTGCGATATAATGTGAAAATAAAATCTTTAACAAATGAGGAGGAGCGCAAAATAAATAACTTTGATTATTAGCTATGTGGCCCTAAATTTTTGTGAATCCTTAATATTCATGCCTCCTAAAATTATTAGCCCGTGCAGGAGCACGGGTTAATAGACTAGTTTCCAAAACCGCAGCCAGTATGTCCCCTAAAATAGTCTGCATAAAAGAGATATATTTGCAATTTTCAAAGATCAGATCAAATACTATTAGTATCATCGTATATCCAGGCATGCCCGAAGCAGTCCGCGGAGCTCCACCACCTGACAAAGCTGATTGGCGTAGCAACGAAGATGAGCTCGACTGGAGTTCTAGTTCGCGCATGTCTTTCATGCTCGCGTGCTTGGCAGCCGCGCCGCCTGCATCCGCGGCAGAGGGAGACGGAGGGGGGATACTGCACATCCCGTCCCGCGCCTCAGTGGCTCACTGCCCCTCCAGCTCGGGGCCGTCAACATCTCCGACCCCTTCGGCATCGGGGCCGGCTGCTTCCGACGCGAATGTTGTTCTGCCAATCTCGCCGCATATAGCCAACCCCCTTTCTTTGCCATCGATTGCTATGGGCAGATATCATAGATACAGTAAATCCGCGTTGCTGCTTCCGACGAGGCTTCGAGGTCACCTGCAACCACAGCACTGAACCTCCCAAGCTGTTTCTGGGCAACAGCACGACTCAGATCAGTGGCGTATACGGTGGCTCATTAGTCGAGGTCCCGATGTTCTTCAACGTCACCTTGGGATCAGGTACGGACAGCACCTACGATTCGTCCTGGGAGGCGCCCGTCAAGGGTATCACTATCAGTTCCAGTCTGCACATGTTCTATGCCATCGGATGTGATTTTGGTGTCAGCTTGTCTGATGATGAGAGAAACCTGATCGGATCCTGCATGAGTGTGTGCCACGGCGAGGTGCTGCCAACCGGAGGGCCTTGCAATGGGATTGGTTGCTGTGCAATCAGTTTGCAGAAGGATATCTCAGGCTTTCCGCAACATTTTTTGGGGCTGGTAGCATGGCAAGGCAATCAGATTCTCTGCACCCTGGCATCTTGGCTTTCATGTCGCATGCAGATTACTACAACACCCAAAACGTGACTAATCTTTTCTCGGCCTGGACAAATACAAGCAGTAAGATTGAGGGCGCCGTCCTTGAGATTGCCATAATGGACCAACCAAGCTGCGAGAGGGCACAGGCACAGATGAACAAGGCAAGCTATGCTTGTGCCGCCACCAGCTACTGCGCAAACGCGCCGTATGGAGGTTACACCTGTCACTGCAACGATATTCAGTACACAGCCGCCAATGCTTTCCTTTCCGAAGGATGCCAGCCAGGTGCTCGATCGATCTCTACTTGTTCTCTCTAGAAAAATTTGAACATGTTTAACTTCTGATCCTCTTATTCTTACTCTGACAAGTGTGACAACTGTACCTATTATGTATGTGCAGATTACAACCCGAACCCTAAAGAACACTGCCAGGCGTCATGTGGAAACATGCCCATTCCCTTCCCTTTCGGCCTAGAAGAAGGTTGTTCTGGAAACAAAAGGTTCCAACTTAACTGCACGGCAGCGGGTGACACGCTTCTTAGCATAGGAGATGCAGAGGATCACGTGACTGCCGTGTCAGTAGAAGATGGAACTCTGACGGTTAGCAACATGCTGAAGAACGCAAGCTCCGAAAAAGAAATGATTATATCTCAGGCAAGTGAGGATGGAGTCATGTACCTCGACGGCCCTGTGGAAGATCAGTTCGATTTGTCTATGCAGTATGGCATTGTTATAAGATGGGTAACCACCAATTCAACCTGTCAGCAAGCTAGGCAGAACTATAGCAAGTACGCATGCCAGAGCGTGAACAGTGATTGCCTACACGTAACCCATGGGAAAATGTTTATGGTGTATCGTTGCAAGTGTGTTCTACTGGCTTCAGAGGAAATCCGTACATACTGGACGGCTGCAGAGGTGCGTCCCACTCATCCAGCTTATGTTTTGCAGCTGTAGCATCGCTCATATATGGAAATAGAACTTAATCAATTCATATACTCTAACAGAGTTGTATATGTAGTAAAAGATTATAAAAAAATGATCAGGCTAATGTAGGAAATAACGTGTTATGAAGTTTAGCGGTAGCCGTCTCTAAAAGCTATAGAAAACTATAACAGGCTATAGCGAAAACTAGATCATTTAGCAGAACGATAAAATAATCAATAATCACATATAAAATTATAAGCATCATTGGTTTAACACCAAAAGATAGACTCTAACACATCTTCAAATGTCGAATAGTGCCCGTGCTATGTTGTCTAGGGTCCACCTTACATTCATTTAGTTGTATGGATTCTTTTGAATGTACCTCTGAGGGAATGACACCACTAAGGAAACATATTATTTCCCTGCTGAAGATTAAACAAGAATACTGGAGGAAAAGGTATACTGTCAGATGGACAAAATTTGGTGATGAAAATACAATGTTTTTTCATGCTGCAGCCACAGAGAGGTACGACTCAATACCATCACGAGTCTAGAAACCCAGGATGGAAGGACCATTTATGACCATTTTGAAAAAAGCAGCTCTTCTACTGGAAAATTTCAGAGCAAGAATGGGAAATTCAACTAGCCAGAAATGCAATACAACCTTGATGAACTAGTTGTGAATCATGAGGGATTGGATCAGATTTCAGCACCATTTACCAAGGAAGAAATTGATAATATTGTAAAGCAAATGCCAATAGATAAAGCCCCTGGACCTGATGGATTCAATGGCGTGTTCTTCAAAAAGTGCTGGCATATCATCAGAGAAGACATATACCAACTTTGCAATGATTTCTTCTCTGGAGAAGTAAGTTTGCAAGCTATCAACAGTTCTTTCATCACACTCATTCCAAAAAACAGCAACCCTGTCTCCCCTAATGATTTTTCGACCCATTTCACTCCTGAATTCAGTGCTCAAGTTGATAACAAAGCTAATGGCCGACAGGCTGCAAGCTCTAATCATACCTCTCATTCACAAAAACCAATATGGTTTCATAAAAACTAGAACAATCCAGGATTGCCTTGCTTGGACTTTTGAATACATACACCAATGTCAACAGTCAAAAAAAGAATTAGTCATCTTGAAGTTGGACTTTGAAAAGACCTTTGACACTATTGAACATGTTACAATTTGGAAAATTATGGAGAGGTTGGGTTTCAACTCTATTTGGATTAATTGGGTGCAAAGGATCTTGGCTAGTGGATCCACTTCAGTTTTGTTAAATGGTGTGCCTAGGAAATCTTTTCAGTGTATTAGAGGGGTAAGGCAAGGAGACCCCTTATCACCTCTTTTGTTTGTTATAGCAGCTGACCTCCTACAGTGCATTGTGAATAAAGCCCACAATGAAGGTCTCTTCTCCCTTCCCATCAGTGCAGACCCCAGCAATGATTTTCCAATTATACAGTATGCTGATGACACTATATTGGTAATGAAGGCAAGTCAGAGAGAACTCTTTTGTTTAAAAGGTCTGCTGCAATCCTTCACTGAGTCGACTGGATTAAAAGTCAATTATTCAAAATCCTAGATGATTCCTCTGAACCTGTCTCAAGAGCAAGCTGTGATCCTTTCAAACACTTTTGGATGTCAACTTGGGACATTCCCTTTCACATACCTTGGTCTACCTATGGGAACAACCAAGCCTAGGGTAGAAGATTACATGCCACTTATGGACAAAACAGAAAGAAGGCTAACATCAACTTCTGCCTTTTTAACACAAGCTGGAAGACTTCAGTTGGTAAACTCTGTTCTATCCTCCCTACCAACTTATGCAATGTGTAGCTTAAAGATTCCAGTAGCTGTTCTTGAATTCATTGATAGAGCTAGAAGGCATTGCCTGTGGAGGGGAGCTGATGTCAGTGCAAAAGGCAAATCATTGGCAGCATGGTCAAAAGTGAGTAAACAAAAGGATAAAGGTGGTTTGGGAATTGTCAATCTAAGATCCCAAAATGAAGCACTGCTGTTAAAGCATCTTTGACAAGTTCTACAACAAAAAAGATATACCCTGGGTACAAATGATCTGGCACTCTTACTACTCACAAGGACATATCTCCCATGCTTCTGCTGACAAAGGTTCCTTCTGGTGGAAGGACCTTCTCCACCTATCTGACAAATTTAGAGGAATTGCCAGTTGCACAGTTGGTAATGGTACCACCGTGTTATTCTGGTTGGACATCTGGAATGATATACTGCTCCAAGAGAAACTTCCAAGACTTTTCAGCTTTGCAAGGAATCAAAAGATCTCAGTGGCTGATTTTCTTTCAACAACAGATTTAGCTTCTCACTTTCATCTACCATTATCAGAACAAGCATATGAGGAATACCAGGAGCTGCTGGAAATTGTACAGAGTATTCAAATTAGACAGGAAGACAAAGACCAATGGAAATATATTTGGGGGTCAACAAAATACACAGCCAACAACTATTACAAATATCTACACAAAGAAATACATCCACCAAAGCCTCTCCTATGGATCTGGAACTCCAGATGCTGCAACAAGTTAAGAGTTTTTTCATGGCTACTCATGATGGACAGGCTTAACACTAGGAATATGCTAAAAAGAAAGAGATACAAACTGGAAGACAACAACTACAACTGTGTTCTGTGCACAGCTCAGAGAGAAGAAACGGCTTTCCACTTGTTCTTCAACTGCCCTTTTGCCTCGGAATGCTGGTAAACCATTGGAGTTCAGTGGCAATTGGGTGCTCCCTTCTTCCAAATGATGGAGTTGGCTAGGCAAGATTTTAATCACATCTTCTTCATGGAAGTCTTTATCATTGCATCCTGGCATATCTGGAAACAATGAAATAATCTTATTTTTGAGAATTGTCGAGCAAGCACAAGCAACTGGAGAAGAAATGTCAAAGAAGAATGCATTCTTCAAGCTCAAAGAATGAAAGCTTCTCTAAAAACCCCCTTCTTAGTTTGGTCTGACTGTCTAGTATAGATGTACAGTTTATTTTGTTTGTTTCCATTGTTCAGCTTCTTCAGCTGGGTTGTAAAGATGTATAGTACTTTTCTCCTTGTTTTCTTTCTCTGATTAATAAAATTTTAACAGTGGGGGCCTCCCCCGCTGTTTTCGGTTCAAAAAAAATGACACCACCAAAATTTACTCTCCACTTGATATTTAGCGCCGCTAAATCTCACAAAAGTCTCTTTAATTAGCGGACATTTAGCACTGCTAAATCTCATAAACTCCTCTTTAGTGGATGCAGCGAACAAACGTTGTATAGATGTGACACCCCAGTGTCACTAGTATACTTAAGAACCATGAATAAACTTAATTGATCTAATCATGACATGCGTCATCCCCTAACCATAGGGTATCGTTGAGCATAGGTATGTAGAGATGATCGAAGTCAAACATTATAAAGCAATGTATAAGAGAATAGTTAAATAAGGTTATAAAGAGAGAGAGAGTTTTCATTGTCCCTATCCAAGAAAGTGATTGTTTGTTACATATTGGACCCTTGGATTAAAGATAAGGCTTAGTTTTAGCAAAAATTCGAATCAAAATCCCAAGCAAAAATCAAAATCTAGTTGAAAATGCAAATGTCCTCACCACAGCAAATTGCGGTGGTCTCACTGTAACCACCGCAATAGTCGGTGGTCAGGCCGCACAGTGAAATTCCTCTCTGGAATGACAGACTGTTGCGGTGGTCCGTCCATTTTGCACCACCGCAACTTTAGGTGGTTGATCTACCTTGGTACGGGATTCATAGCACCAAATGTTGCGGTGCTAGGCCAAGGCCATGACCGCAACAGTCGGTCGCCAACCACCGCCACGGGATGGGCCTTCCCGGCGGCGGTATGGGCGTCCGTGCGATGCTTACGTCATCCACAGGCGTCGGGGACACGTGTTCGCGGGCGCTCGAGCCTCGTGGTTGGCTTAGGCCTCGGTGGCGCGAGCGTGGAGGGCCGATTCAACAACTCCCGTCCTTCTCTTTTACCGCGCTCGGCTCCACCCCGTCGAGTTCGTCTCCTCCAACTCGTCATTCCCCCGATTCAGCTCATCCCCGAGCTCCGTGCCTCGCCCTCTCACGGCCCAAACCATTCCCCGGCCATTTCTCCTCTTCCTCGCCCTTTATCCGAGCTGCAGGACCGCCGCTGGCCTCTTCCCGAGCCGAGCTCGAGCCGTGAGCTGAGGGGAAGGAGCCAAAGGACCCTGGGGTAAGAGTAGAAATGATAAAGGAGTTGTTCCATAGGGTTCTAGAAGTAGTGTGCATAATGGTGGTTTGATTGATGTGTTACTCCATGTGCTAGTGTGTGCTAAAGAGATGTTCTTGGTTTCATAAATCATAGGAGCAAGCTAGATAGGTCAATCCACCTTGATTAGTTTTGGCATAGCCAGGGGAGTGATGTTAAGTACCTAGTGGCTAGGATTTACTCATGGTTTTGGGGGTTTGGGACTTGGTTAAGTTAATGAAGTAGTTAAAGTAAGGAATGTATATTTCCCCAGTGAAACTTAGCAATTTTTGTTAAGATTGCATGAAGTTTAGGTCACCCTCACCAAAAAGGAGTTAACTCCTAGATACATATGCTTTGATAGGTTGATTTGCGTTTTGTTTCAGCCGTAGTGTGTTAGACCGGCCAAACCGGTCTAACCGGTTTCTAAAACCGGTCCAACCGGTTCCTGGGCAAGTTTTGCCCCTTAATTAGGGTTGTTCTATAAAATGTGTATAGAATGCCATGATTGATTAGGATTGTTCCTATGATTGTTGCCTCTGCATTCATGCATCTCACGCCTGCATTTGCATATCATGTAGAGCACACGATTACCGACGGCGTGTACGAGATCGACGTCGAGCCCGAGGGTGACTCCGCCACCGTCGAAGTGAACTACGCCACTACGCAAGACCCGGATCAAAATCCGGAAGGGCCCAAGGCCACCGCTGATCAAGAAGGCAAGCCCGGAGCATAACCCCGTTGGCACTAACTCTCTTTGCTTGTGCCTTATTTTGCGCATTTAAGTTTTGAGGAGTTGATTGAAACCATAGAGGCATGCTCCTTAGGTACCTATGTCCTAATACTAGCATGTGTAGGTCGTATAGAATGCTATGCTTAATTAGGACCGGTAGAAGTCGTGTGATTGCTTAATCACTCGCGAGATATAGGATTTTACTTTATATCGGCTCAATCAGTTCGACAGGCGGGGCTTGTGCAATATGTATGTATGGTTGAATGTCCCGTTTGCACATGAGATGGTGGGCTGAGGCGTTGGTTGTGTGGCGATGTTGGTCAAGCTTTTGAAGGTACTAATCGTATGCCGGAAAATATGGTAAACTGGTAAACCTAGTACTTGATGCAAACTGACGTCTGACGGACACTTCCACTCCATTGGGCAAGGGGGGATGATGGCGAGTGTAGCAGTGGCCGCGGCACAGGTTGCCTGGGGCACCTGGGGTCCGTTGGGGCGTGCACTCGGGTGGAGTGGGCTCTGATGGCAGACGGCAGGGAGAGATGGGAAAGGTTGCCCCGTGAGGTCCTGGGTGTCTCTCACGGGTCGTGCGATTAGGTTGTTCCATGCATGGTTAAGAATCAACTCGAGTTGTCCGTCCTTCGCGGTTACATGAAGCTGCTTGATCTCTTGTCATACGTCAGTGTCTTGGGCCAATGAGTGTAGGGTGTGGCTAGAGGAATTATGGGAATGAAATGATGAATCATTACTTGTATGACATTGCTTGGTATAGCTTAGCCTTGAATGTATTGGGTAGCTTGGCAAATCTAGTAATGGATAGTCCAACATAACTTGGCTAAAAGTTGAAAATAGGTTTAATTTGTAGATGCTTTTGGCAAAACAAATCCCAGAGCCAAAAAGCCTTGCATAGTCTAGATTTTATCCTTGGTCGGGTAAGTCTTGCTGAGTAATTAGTACTCAGCCTTGCTTGTGGCTTAATTTTTGTTGCAGATGATTGTGCTGGTTACGACCCCGTGGCTGCTTTGACTTGGCCGTGCGTGTTGCCCGACGGCTGGGTTGTGGAGCGGGTGCCGTCCGAGTCCGACTCGGGCCGCGGTGAGTAGATGTTAAGCGAGGGCTCCGCTTAATGTCTTTTGCTTCGACGTATAGACTTCCGATGTAAATAACTCTGGTTTGTAAGAAGATAAAACATATGTACCGTATTTGTATAATTATCTATGTGAACCATGTGCTGTAAAATATGCGATGAGTTGTACTGCCTGAGCCCACCTTCGAGTGGGACTGCTGCTATTTTGTTTCGGTCAAGAGAAAAATGTGGTGTAATCGGGAAGGTATCCGACGGATGGCACGATTAACTCGGTTTAGGGGTGTGGCGCACTGCTGTGATAGCGGTCCCATGTCCTTGAGCCGGATTAATTGGGGCGGTCTGCCACAATAGAGTAGCGGTAGATCAATTAAAAAGCTAATATCGGGCTATAGCGGAGCTATAGAGGGCTATTTCCTACATTGGATCATGCTGATTTAAATTTTAAACAGGGATTTCTAATTTTTCAAAGATAACAATGCCAGAATAAATATATAATGATCACATATGTATATTGAATAACAAATGAGTTATTTACAGATATTGATGAATGCTCACTACCAAACTACTGCAATGGTACATGCATAAACAAGCCTGGAAGCTATAAATGCACCCCATACCCTCATACTAAAGAATTTGATTCAATAAAGAGACAGTGTGTTACATCAACTAAGCAACGGAATCTTCTTTTGGGTGAGTCAAGCAAATATAATCCCCTTTCAATTACAATTTATAAACATTAGTGTGATTTTATAATAGTGGTGGACGAACACAGTACTGCAATTGGAACTTGTTGTGGCCTTGGCTCCATAATTATTGCATTGGGTGTAATCGTACTCGCCAATAAGTTGAAAGATGGCATCCAAAAGAGAATCAGAAGAGCACACTTTAAGAAAAATCAAGGCCTCCTTTTGGAGCAACTGATCTCAAATGAAAGCACCAGCAGCAAAACTAAGATATTCTAACAGAGTTGTATATGTAGTAAAAGATTATAAATATGGTCAGGTTGATTTAAACAGGGATTTCTTTTCAAAAGCTAGCAATGCCAGAATATATCTGTAATGATCACATATGTATTGAATAACAAATGAGTTGTTTACAGATATTGACGAATGCTCACTGCCAAACTACTGCAATGGTACATGCCTAAACAAACCTGGAAGCTATATATGCACCCCATGCCCACATACTAAAGAATTTGATTCAATAAAGAGACAGTGTGTTACATCAACTAAGCAACGGAATCTTCTTTTGGGTGAGTCAAGCAAATATAATCCCCTTTCAATTACAATTTATAAACATTAGTGTGATTTTATAACAGTGGCGGATGAATACAGGTATTGCAATTGGAACTTGTTGTGGCCTTGGCTCCATAGTTATCGCATTGGGTGTAATCGTACTCACCAAGTAGTGGAAAGATGGTATCCAAAAGAGAATCGGAAGAGCACACTTCAAGAAAAATCAAGGCCTCCTTTTGGAGCAACTGATCTCCGATGAAAGCACCAGCAGCAAAACTAAGATATTCTCATTGGAGGAACTAGAGAAGGCGACCAACCACTTCGATGCAACACGTGTTCTTGGTCGTGGAGGACATGGCACGGTTTATAAAGGGATTTTATCTGATCAACGTGTGGTGGCCATAAAAAAATCCAAAATAGTGGAACAAATAGAGATAGACCAGTTTATCAATGAGGTTGCTATTTTGTCTCAAATCGTACATCGCAATGTGGTGAAACTGTTTGGTTGTTGCCTAGAAGATGAGGTGCCATTGCTAGTCTATGAGTTCATTTCAAATGGCACTCTATATGATCTTCTTCACACTGATACTATAGTGAAATGCTTACTATCATGGGATGATCGTATTAGGATTGTAATGGAAGCGGCAAGGGCACTTGCCTATCTACACTCAGCTGCTTCAATACCAATTTTTCATAGAGATGTAAAGTCTTCCAATATACTCTTGGATGACAACTTCACCACAAAGGTTTCTGACTTTGGTGCTTCAAGATCTCTTTCACTTGATGAGACTCATGTGGTGACAATTGTCTAAGGAACATTCGGCTACTTGGATCCAGAGTATTATCATACTGGTCAACTAACTGAGAAGAGTGATGTATATAGTTTTGGAGTAATACTTGTTGAACTCTTGACAAGGAAGAAGTCGGTTTTTGTCAATGATTTAGGTGCAAAACAAAGCCTATCTCACTACTTCGTCGAAGGACTTCGCAAAGGGTCTCTTGTAGAAATACTAGGTTCTCAAGTTGTGGAAGAGGCGGACGAGGAGGAGATTAATGAAATTGCCTCGCTTACAGAAGCATGCTTAAGAGTCAAAGGAGGGGAGAGACCAACTATGAAAGAAGTAGAGATGAGGTTGCAATTCCTTAGAACAAAGAGATTGAGAAAAAGACAACATTTACCTAGAAATGATGGACATAATAATGAGATTTTGGTATTCCCAGAAGCTAAGAAATTGCATGGACATATCGATCCTGTCAATGCTGGGATCTCCTGCTACAGTATGGAGCAAGAATTTGAATCTTCAATTGGTTTGCCACGCTGACTACATTTGTGCAAGATAGTCATATATTTATTAATGCATCTGAGATGTCATATATTTTAATGAAGAACAGCATTATAGTTAGTTTCCTTTGGATCAGACTATATCAAATAAATGCATTTATTTGTGTGTATGCACAAAGTATCGTATATATGTCTCTTGTATGCTTTTGTATTTTTGTAGATGCATATAAGTCACTGTCAAGATAAGGTTGTATAAGAAAACAGTTGTGGCGCCTATCAACGAGTCCAATTATAGTAATTTGGTATCGATTGCCAATGGCTTAAACAGTGCTGGTTCCCAGTGGGTAATTGCAGCCATGGAAGGTGCTCAGGTCGGCGTGCACTGGAAAATGCTGCGTGACCCTGCTCAGGGCCTTACTAAAGCCTGGCCGAGCAGTGGTGGCCGGTGGGCACCTGATGGATGTGCCAGAACACCACAAATCTGCGGCAGCCGTGCGCCGCCAGGCCCATGCACCCCGTTGTTCACCTGGCTACTGGTGGAGGATGGACTGACTGGTATAAGGAGTTGATTTTAAGTTGTAACAAATTACTGCATCTTTTCACAAAGTAGTATGTAGCATGAGTGTATTATCAATGGACGCTCAGAAACTGAAAGTTTTGGCAAGACTAGATCAGGATCGAACTCGCTCTTCTGCAGCTCCGTTGCAAGTCTTTTCGTGACGATGTCAGTAGCATGGTCGACTAGTGTTGAACAGAGAACTTCAGAACTCCATTTGCTGACTTGAACATAGTACACTCTAGCTAGATAACACTACATATGCTGCATATAGAAAAGCCCTTTAGCTTGTCGAATTTTAGATTTCTAATCTTCTGCGACACTGTGAGCGAGAGGGGATTAGTAGTCAGTACGTACCTTCAGAATATTTCGTGCCAACCAAGTGTCGAGGGAGCGTACCAATTCCACGAGAACAGTAGTCCAGTCCACGGAAGGAGGATTCAGTCCACGGACATATTTTAACAATAATTGACGAAGAGGTAGAGGGTGGTCAACGACAGGAGGTTTTCTACGGTTCGTCAGTCGGAATATTTCCGGGGTCCAAAGCCACACAGCACGCACACGCTGGAAGCCACACAGTCACACACCTCGATGTTCTTGACTCTTGGCAGTTTGGCCTCTTCGGCCGGCCTCCAGGCAGCACGCTTGCCGGTCGACTCCTGGGTCGTGATTAGCGGTAACCACACGTTCCACATGAAACCAAACCGGGTTTTTGGAGAAACTTCCCTTGAAATTTCCACCCGCTCCACAAATCAACTCTCACGGAAGCAGTGACGTGTGGTGCTCTACGTACATATTTTTTGAGGAGAAACTAACGGGGGAAGAGGAGGATGCTCTACGTACATATGTGGCGAGCAATGCATCTCCGTCAACCTAGCATGTGACTCCAGTGACCTTTTGGGTTTTCATACAGGTCGCCATGTTTTAAATCTGTTCAGTACATTCTAGTGAAGCCGGAGGTTGGACGAAAAATCTCTGCTCGCCATATTGCTTGTGTGCTTGGATGCTAGCTTGCTCGCAGGAATACTGTCCAGTACGTCCCATTCTAGACTCGGTCACCGTGGTCACTACAGGGACTGATCGACTTGTGAGGTTTTTGATTGATGACCTGGTAATTTGCCTGGACCATATACGCTGCGCGGTGTTCAGTCCCTTTTACCATGCTGTAAGGATAGAGATATGCATAGAGACACCTCTTTTTATTTTGAGATGGATTTCTCGAGTCCATTTCAACTGTGCCATCAAAGATGGAAACTCGTGAGAAGACTCCAGTACAGAGTACAGACCAGGTAAGTGATATACTTAGTCAACGGTTGATATATGTTAGCATCGAGTTTACTAATATGTGAGGTTATTGCTAAGTGCTAACCAGAATGTTAGTGCGACTGAGATATCTTATCCCGGTTGCATCGATGTGAGATAGGAAGAAATGCACGGCGATTTTATATGATGCTTCTATATAGTCCGCAACGCCCAATTAATCCATTGGCTTGGAAAGCCTTTCCTTTTCATAACTTCCTCCAAGATGTCCTATCTTACTTTATCACAAGTCTTTTCAAAATTTATTTTCATAATAAGACCTTTTCTTTTGGATCTTTTAAACTCATGAATCACCTCATGTAAAACTAGGACCCTTCCAAGATGTTTTTGCCTGATGAAACCAGTCCAGTTCCCTCCTATAACCTCCGTAGCCACTAGAGTGAGTCTACCAGTAAGAACTTTGGCGATACCTTTAAAGTCTACATTTAAGAGGAAGATGGGTCTACATTTCTTGGTATCATTTGCCTCTTTCACCTTTGGTATGAGAGTAATCACTCCATAGTGGAGCCTTTTGACATCCAGCACCCCTTGATAGAAGTCCGTAAACAAAGCCACGTAATCCTCCCTGAATACATGCCAAAATCTTTATAAGCAGAATCTCCTTTCATTTCTAACAAAGTTTTCTTGATCTCTTCCTCAGAAAAAGTTCTTGTTAACCAATTAGTCTTCTCACTAGTAATGATACGTCTAATGTTCTAAATTTTTCAGTCAACTTCCTCTTGCTATATACTAGTGTTCTAACCATAGAGGTTTCTATAGAAAGGCGTAGCATGAGTCCTAATATCCTCATTTGACCTGATCACCCATTGATCAAGCTCAAGAGAGACGATGGTGTTCTTTCTTCATCTCTCATTCGCATATGTATGAAAAAATAGAGAATTAGAATCACTTTCCAATATCCAAAGGTTACCTCCTCTTTGTTTCCAATATATCTCTTCCATGTGATATATTCCCTCCAAAGTATTTTCCAGGGGTTAACCTATGGGCTCATGTGTCAACAATCATTTCCTCTGTCTCGAAAAGTTTGTCTATCAGCTCCAATCACTACTATGTAATGAGTTTTTCTAGACACCATTTTCACACTCGGTTTGGCGGGCTCAGTGATTTTCATAGCTGACTCGGGGCTCAAACCAGCTGTGTGAAAAATCATTTTTTTGCGGCCAGTTTTGGGGCCCAACCCAGCTGTGAAAATGCTAACCATTTTCAAAATCAGTTTGAGCCCTAAACCAGGTTTGAAACTGGCGCAGCTAAAACCCCCTTCCTCCTTCCCCAACCCGACAACCACCACTCTTTTCTCCATTCTTGCGAACATTTTTTTTAGTTTTGCTTAAGACTCCATTTTTTATGGATACACCTCACCAACTTGTTTTGAGGTTGGTAACTATTTATTCATCACTTACACCAATATTTATTTTTCTTAAATTTTTTTGATGAATTTGATGGAGAAGTTGTTCTTCATTTTATTAGAGGCCATATCTCACTAATTTTTTCATGGAGGAGCCTGAATTGTGAGGGTTGCACAACTCTAGATATGTTCAAAAGTTGGTATGTACACACTCATGTTGTTGGTAGCTTGTTTGATTGGTTAGATTTATCAAATTTGAGATAAAATTGATGGGGAGGTTGTTCTTCATTTTAGAGCCCATTTCTCGCCAATTTTTCATGGAGGAGCCCGAGTTGTGAAGATTGAACAATTATAGCTTGGTTCAAGGTTGGTACTTGCACACTCTTGTAGTTGATAGCTTGTTTGATCGGTTATATTTTATCAAATTTGAGATGAATTTGATGGCGAGAGGCTTATTTCCATTTTTAGGATGCTCCCTAATTTTGAAGGTTGAACATCAATTGCTTGTTTCAAGGTTATATTAGTATCTATCCAACCGTAAATTTGCTAGAAATTTTTGTTGAGTTTAATATTCTTCAAAATATGGGTAGATGTGAAATACAGTCTTTATTTATGTACAGGCCATTTAACACCAATGTGATGAGGATGTTATATTTCCTTATGAATTCTAGTTATTTGTTTAGAGTGCATGAATTTGAATTAGATCAGAATTCATTCATTTTGAAAGGGCATTAATTGTTGAAGGATTTTTGTCTTGATTCTTTTTTGCTCCCCAGTTCTCTGCAAGCTGCACCCTTTTAAATGTTGCCCGAGAAAACGTATCGGCTCCCAAGCCTTTTGTTAAATGAGTAGCACCCCTCTGATCTTATTATTTTAGGCCCTATTTGGTAGTGCTTCCAGAGCTGATTCTCTGTTGAATCTAGCGGGAGCTCTGCCAAACAGTTTCTCAGAGAGAAGTGATTTTCTGCTGATTCTGTGAAGTGTTATCACTTCCCTGAGATGGTTAGCCATGACGAACTCATTGAACAAACTCATAAGGGCACGGTTATAACTTGTAATTGGCAGAGCTATTGTCATCTTCATTCCTGATTAAATTGAAATCACCCCCGAAAACCAAAGGCAGGCCACCCTGACCGCAAAGATTGTTCAGTTCTTCCAGGAAAAGTCTGGATGTTCATGGTCAGCAGGTCCATGAACCGTCATTACATCCATCTATTCCGTCGTTTTCTTTGTACTATTCAGTCTTATTTAGGTGTAATAAGGCACCCGTATATGTATATTTTCGTGTACTAGACAACTACTGGAGTGTGGAAATTTCACATCGGTCAAAATTGCCGGGAGGTTAACAAGCGAAGCCGACCGGGAGAACAAGGATGGTTACAGAATAATTCAAAGCCAATGAAGAAGTAATCTGCACATTTTCGTTTGGACACTGCCCATCAGCAATCAGCATCGACCAAGCGAGTCAGCAATGCACTTGGCTGGTCGTTTTAACCACAGCGACGACCGTAACATCTGATGGACTGACTACAGCCCCTGGAATTCTAGGTTCACGTCCGATCCTCCTTCGACTAACAGCGTTGTGCTGCCTCTTGATAAATACATCGATCCCAACACCAACCACACAAACAAACGAGAGCTTACAGATCCACGATACAACGATGATGCGCTCCGCCGGAGTGCTTGTTAGCATGTGCGTTGGGCTCGTCTGCTTCACTGCCGGCGCCAGGGTCCATGGAGGAGCTGCCGGGAACGGGACCCTGCAACTGCAAGCCCCTCCCACGGCCTCCCAGCTGGCTCACTGCCCCTCCCACTGCGGGGATGTCGAAATCTCCTACCCCTTCGGGATAGGGCCTGGGTGCTTCCGGCAAGGCTTCGAGCTCACCTGCGACCAAACAGCTCGTCCTCCCATGCTCTTATTGGGAAACAACAGTACCACTCAGATTACTGCTATATATTCTGGCAGAAGTACAGTTTATACTTCTACTATTGGCTACAACATCACCATGAGCCCAGGTACGGACGTCCACAAGTCATGGGAGGCCCCTGCTGAGGGTGTTATTATCAGTGATGACAACTCTCTGTATGTTGTTGGTTGCAACATCGACGTCTACATGTTCGGTGACAGTATGACAGATCTCATTGGTTCTTGCATGAGTATCTGCACAGATGACAGAGAGATCATGGAGAGGGCAAATGTTGGCGGCTACTGTAGTGGGATTGGCTGCTGCTACATCGACTTGCCAATGGTAAGGAACTCGCCAATGGGAAGTGACCTGCCAACCTTTAGGATTAACCTTGTCCGCCACAACAGTACAAGAGCAGAACAAGATAAAGCGCTCTCCAAAGTCAAGATGTTCTTATCAGGATATTATAGCTTCGCTTTGAGGGATCTTTATGCGAGTTGGGTGAATACAAGCAATACAAACGCTGCAAGATTTGATATTGCCATCACGGACCAACCAAATTGTGAACGTGCCCAAGTGAGCAAGGATAGCTATGCTTGTAATGATGAAAGCAGCTGCAACGATCTACCATCTGCACGAGGCTACTATTGCTTATGCCCCAATAAATATTGGCAAGGCAACCCCTACGTTGTTGATGGCTGCACCCCAGGTCGATCTCCATACCTTCTTCGTCTAAATGGTTCGACGTGTATTTGTAGATTTGAATGCAGAGGGATACTACTTTTTATCCCCCTCTGCATGGGCTGTCAGTTTATATTAGGATTTTTTTATATGCAATTGCAAAAGAATTCCAATCTGGAAAAAATAACAGTAGTGAAAAATCTAATAAAAAATATACCATCCTAGATTCCTACTTGCACGTGTGAATCTTACCTGTATTTACCATTGTTGATCTAAAATGTATTTTTTTCCAGCATATTTCGAATAAGATCCTTTGTGATGGAATTTTTTTAGATCATAGACATTTGCAATGTCAAATAAAAAATATTTGCTCATAATTTTAAAAGAATGATCCGATCCCTGCATCCGACATGTTTATTAGGCCAGTCTCAGTGCAAGTTTCATTGCACAGTTACCTAGACTCAGAAACTAGGTAACCGTGCTGAAAGAGTTCCATGGGGATAAAACTCCTCTCACATCTCATGAAACTCTCTCTTTCTCTCTCCTCACCACATAAGCAAATTTGATGATTTGGCATAGAATTTAATGTCATGAAACTCTCCATAAAACCCCCATTGAGACTGGCCTTACATTGCATACGCGACTTGTAAAGAACCGGTTGGATGTCTTTATTACTGCTAGTATTATTAATTTCTTGGGATTCAAATTCAATCTTAATTCCTCACCATATTTGTCATGAAGCAGATTACAATCCAAGGGCGCCCAAAGAGAATTGTACAAAATCATGTGGAAACATGAGTATTCCGTTCCCTTTTGGGATTGAAGAAGGCTGTTACGCAAACGATAACTTTCGACTCAACTGCACACCTAGTGATGGCACCGTTCTTGACCGTCAGTACGCACAATATCGTGTGACTCATGTGTCACTTGATAAGGGGTATCTGGCTGTTAGCAACATGCTGAATGCCACAAGCTACAATAACATGGAAAGGATAATCAACTTTAACAATGGTGGTCCTTACGAATTTGGGTCATATTCTGTTGTGGATGGTATTTTTGATTTCTCACAGGAAGATGACATAAAAGTAAACTGGGTTGTTGCAAACTTGACTTGTCAGCAAGCTATGCAAAGAAAAGATAAGTATGCGTGTGTCAGTCGCAACAGCTACTGCGAAAATGTCACGCGAGGGGAAACACATTACGGGTATCTCTGCAAGTGTAGTGATGGCTTCCATGGAAATCCGTACCTGCCAAATAGTTGTACAGGTTATATTTCTCTCTTAAACCATCTTTTGCACAGAATCTCATTTTTCAAACACATCTATAAGGAATGCAACAACGCATATATCTTGTTCATCTATTCCACGATCACGCATCACATTACCTTTTAAGATATTGAAGATAAATGCATGCTCTTACTTGCACCTCTAGCATAGGCATATTAGTATATGTAGACACTGATGAGTGCTCTATTCCAAATAAATGCAATGGAATAGTATGCCACAATTATGATGGAGGCTTCGATTGTGCAGAATGCTCCCATGGAAAGGTGTATGATCCAATAAAACAGAGATGTGTCATGTCAGCAAAGGAGCATAGTCTAATTCTCGGTAAGTCATCTTTACCCATCATTGGCATTTGAATTCACAAAATGATCATGTCCACATGTAATGGTTGTAGGTATTGCAATCGGGGTTGCTTGTGGCATTGGCTCCTTAAGTGTTGCACTAGGTGCGATCGTACTCACCCGTAAGTGGAAGAAAGGAATCCAAAGGAGAATCCGAAGAGCACACTTCAAGAAAAACCAAGGTCTACTTTTGGAGCAACTAATCTCCAATGAAAGCACTACAAATAAAACAAAGATATTCTCCTTGGAGGAAATAGAGGAGGCAACCAACAATTTTGATGCGACTCGTGTTCTTGGTTCTGGAGGACATGGCACAGTTTATAAGGGAATTCTATCAGACCAGCGAGTTGTGGCTATAAAGAAATCTAAAATAGTGGAGAAAACAGAGATAGACCAGTTTATCAATGAGGTTGCTATTTTATCTCAAATCATACACCGCAATGTGGTGAAACTTTTTGGTTGTTGCCTAGAAGATGAGGTGCCTTTGCTAGTCTATGAGTTTATATCGAATGGCACTCTGTATGACCTTCTTCACACAAATACTATGGCAAAATGCTTGCTATCATGGGATGATCGTATAAGGATTGCAATGGAAGCAGCAGGAGCACTTTCGTATCTACATTCAGCTGCTGAAATACCAATTTTCCATAGAGACGTGAAATCTTCCAATATACTCTTGGATGACAACTTCACCGCAAAGGTTTCAGACTTCGGTGCTTCAAGGTCTCTTTCACTTGATGAAACTCATGTGGTGACAATTGTGCAAGGAACATTTGGTTACTTGGATCCAGAGTATTATCATACCGGTGAACTAACAGAGAAGAGCGATGTATATAGTTTTGGAGTGATACTTGTGGAACTTTTGACAAGAAAAAAGCCAATTTTTATCAACAATTTAGGTGGGAAACAAAGCCTGTCTCATTACTTCATTGAAGGGTTTCATGAAGGGGCTCTGATGGAAATAATGGATTCACGTGTTGTGGAAGAGGCAAACCAAGAAGAGATCAATGATGTTGCCTCACTTACAGAAGCATGCTTAAGGGACAAAGGAGGACTGAGACCAACTATGAAAGAAGTAGAGATGAGGTTGCAGTTCTTGAGAACTAAAGTGCTGAAAAGAGCACAGAATTTGCATCAAAATGATGAAGAGACGCCTTTGCTATGCCCCAATGCTAGGAATCTGCATGAACATACCAATCCTGATGCTGCTCACTTGACATCTCAAGGGGTCTCTGGGTACAGTCTGGAGCATGAATTGAAGTCCTCAATCTACTTGCCACGCTAATTATTGTTATATTTATATATACGAATAACAGCTTCAAGAGTTCAAGGGCCCCTAGGATGCATGTATATTACCTGCATGTCAGTTAAGAACTATGCTGCATTACTTTTTTGCTTTAAGAAACACTTGAATCCCTTTAGATGAGATTATGTCATATAGTTCTCTGGAATATATTGTATTGTTCTTTGCAATTGCACTTGCGCAATATACTGTATTGTTATTTGGAATGAATGTGCCTACAAGGCACAACCCGCCAAACTGTTTACTCGTAACTCAATCAAACGCCTTGCTTAGTTGATGGATCGTGTTCTAATCAAAAGTCCTGGTTAAATATGCATAACGAGCCGTGCCTTCTTAATATTTCCCCTTCTTGATTATATCGTGCATGATACAAATACAAGCAATAGCGCATACATACTCGCAGATTCAATAATAGTTAGGCAGTTCAACCATATACAGTACAGTTGCAAATTTGCAAGAATTCAACAAATACAAACTTTCATAAAAGTAACATGCACACATGGTGGTTGTGTTCTTACATGCTTGACATCAGAAACAAAAACCTCAATAATAATATTCGAAGGAATGAATACTGTAGATTGCCTATAATTGGTGTACAAACCAGCGATGTGGTCATGTGGAACAATAGAATTTACAAACACGGACAAGTGCATCATGGTAACTGGTAAGGTAAAAGTCATTTGACTTCAGGTGTAGAGAGTGTTCATTCCAGAAACTAAATTAGAGGCCTGTTTAATTCCCAAAAGTCACCAAAAGTTTTCACACTGACAACCGTGCCCTCTCTCACAGGACACGCTTCTCAGTGTCAAAAATTTTCACCACTTTTCACCGATTCACCGGATTTAAACACGCCCTGGTACAACGCTATCAAGTACAAACGGCTAGTTGCTACATCCCTGTATTGTTGTAGCACCATCACCTGCACAAGCATGTTAGTTCACATTGTGAGATGCTACCCAGTTAAATTCACATAAGTGAATTAAGTTGCTGATGCAACCCTGAGCTGGGGCGACCTTCATGAAAATTGGCAGGTAGCTCCTGATATGTTTTTGTTCCCTTAAACTCAGAACTTGCCGACAATCATGAATCATCCCCAGAAACTTTTTTCCCTTTTTTAAAGTTAGTTGAAGAGGAGACCTCTACCTTAACTTTATTAAAAAAATCATTCACAGGGAGATCATTTTAAAATTAGCGACTATGAGCAATGCAAGACTAAAAAAAAATAGCTTCTTGATTATACCTCACAAATAATATGAATAAATCTTCATCGGTTATTGCTCCAAGTTCCATTCTTCTTTCCAAAGCAGTCAGACCTCCACCATCTTTAATTGTTGTTCTTGCACCCCTGTAGAAAGAAAATAGTTATTCTTATAGAAAAATGACTCTCATCTACAAGTATTTTTGTTCCATATTCTACAGGGGAAACGGCAGTGGGAATAGAAGTAAGGACATCACAGTAATAAAAAGGGAAAACAAACAAAAAAGAGTATGTCCTTTGTACTGCACCTCAACCATAGGGTACACACTGCTGACACCTTATCATATCAATTCTGGTACGGGCACTGATCAGTCACAGCGAAGAAAGCGATAGGAAAGGTGGAATCTTATATTAGACTAAAAATGAGGCAATAAACTATAAGCCTTCATGTTACCCTCTTTTACAGTTATCAGAGGTTCTTGACATCGAATGACACATTTGTATGAATCAAAAAGTTCAAGGACTTTGGGAAAATTTTCCTGTATAATTGGTATTTAAACCAAAATCGTTTTCAGCAAAATGTTTGTTTCACTGCACACATATAATGTTAAAACACGAACCAAATATCATACAGATAACCCTAAATGTCACTGCCTAGTTCATACTGAAAAGAAGGAAAAATATAGATATAAAAATAACTACTCATATCAAAATATTTGTTGCTACTTTTTTCCCAACTTTGACCATTCGTCTTATTCAAAATATTATGCGTATTTATTTTTTTTGTGATTTTCTTTATCATTATATGTGCTTTAAGTGTGACTTATCTTTTTTGCATATTTTCCTAAAAAATTTGAATAAGATGAAAGGTCAAACATTTTAGAAAAAGTCAACAACGATAAATATTTCGATACGGGGTACAATGAAACAGTTAAATTCAAGGAAGCTAGAGAATTTGGGATTCAAGAATAACATGGTTAAAGGCATAAATCTCAAGGCACTGAGGATATTGTGACTAAAATCATGAACAATATTATCAAGAATCAAAGCCTACCTCTTCAGTAGATGCTTGGTGAGGTCATCATTTTTCTTTTGGACACAATGATGCAATGGTGTTCGTCCATGGAAGTCCTGCATGTTAATATCCGCACCAAAAAGTAGAAGAAGCTCCACCATTATAGGATGACCATGTTGGCACGCAAAGTGCAATAAGGAACAACCTTGTAGACAGCCTTCTGGTTTCCCAGAGTCCCGAATGATCTCACAAGAAACCGGATCAAGTAACACCTTGTCTGTCACTGGTTGAACATGATGTACATCTTTGCTCAAAGCATCATATGTCATATTAGCACTCACTTCAGCTATCGCAAGAATTCGATATGCTGCTCTGACATCATTTTTCCTTATAGCTTCCAAAATATCGATGGTAATCTGATCGGTATCTCTAGCAAAAAGAAGTTTGTCCACATACTGCATGGATCATTTATGAGAATGAATGACAGGATAATAATAGAGTATGACCATCAGAATCAAGCAAAATACTCAACTAACAACACTGTCCCATGCTGATTGTGTTTGTTGTTATGAATAGCAGTTGCATGCATCTGAGAAGGCCCAAGTATACACATGTACAGGTTTATACAATGGAGATATGCAAAATTGACGAATACTCTAAATTTGCAATATTTGTCCACTTTCTTGGAAAGCATTCTATATCAATGTTAATATGGCAAGGAAATTAAGAGCAAGTCGCTGCAGTATGTCTACTACATACCCCTTTCATGTTGTAAAAGAGGTCAACCTGTACTAAGTCTTCTTACAGGGGTATATATGGTCCTTGTTAGCCTTTTTCCTAGATCTCATACTTGTCTGCTAATGGTGGCTATAGAAAATTATTATGATATAGAGGTAATAATTCATACATGAAGCTAAATACTATGTAGTGCATACCATAGAACCCAACAAACCCAAGTATTATTTTAATTTTTAAAAAAGAAAATTTAACCGTCGCAACATTACTTTTTTGAACATAGTTTCATCTTGAAATACTCTTTTGTTATTGTGGCTTGCTATTTGATTAGCTAAATTGCTGATCTAAATATTAGTCTCAAATTCAATGATGATTTTTGGCCCATGCAGGATCTGTCCAACAACACAGTCGATAAGGAATGATATATTTGGCTTAGTGTTGTATCAAAAGCCCGTAGGTTTGAAATTTCCTTCAACTGGTGTAACAAAGGTTGCATCATAGGGGAATCTCCATTGTCCATTGTGCATAAGAAATCGTATGTATCGAAAGTTTCTATAAAATTATGAAATACTTATTCCCAATAAAAGGCCACACTAGCGGGCGGGTTAGCTTCTCTAAAACGACAAGTAATTTGGTTCCATATAGCTGGAAACTAAAGCAAAAAAAAGTTTTCTAAACTAAAAAGATAGCAATGACAACAGAACTCAAACTGCTCATAAACTCAGGGAATGTTTTTCGGTAACATCAGACAACAAATGCATGACAGGTCATATATTAATTCTGGAGAAAGCATCAGTAGGTTGATCTAACATATGAGGAAGCACCAAAGAGCTTACCTTTGTTTGAATATACCTCTCCTTTATTGAGAAAGCATCACTAGGTTTAGGCTTTTCAATGAAAAGAATAGCTCCATTTGATTCGTCCATTCTGCATGAACATATAGAATATTATAACAAAATGCCAAGAGGAAATTATATAAAAAGAAAAACAGTGGCATTTGTTCACCATGTGTAAGCGAGATTGTCACATGGAAATTGTGAATTAATTATAGAGGCGCAAGATACACGCATGTATTGGCAAGGGCTCCTAGGGTTTGGCTTATGGAAACAGAATCATTCACAGGAGATCCTTGCCTATCTCCAACTAACCATGTGCAGGGGTCAAGTCCAGGTGCTGCACGTCACCTATTGACCAAGAGGCCAAACGAATAGAAGACTAAAACTGCATGTCTAACACCATGCCTGCACTTGAGAACATACTAGTTGGCGGGTTGCAATGCTCTTAATGGACAGAAATATGGTCAGCCGACACATAAGACTCAAATAGTTATTTTCTAACTCCTGTGTGGAACATTATAATTAGAAAACTGATGGACCTTGTATGACGGATGAAAAGAAGTAAAACTACTACATCATTAACATCTACTTAATTATTTATTGCACTTGAATTTGCAGATGAGAAACCACCATGATGTATGCTGTTCATCATGTTATTGTGCATTCCCACCCACAATGAAACAAATCAAATTTTAGTGCACACTAAAAGCTCAATGGAAACTCAAGTCCTAATTTGGTCTAATAAAATTCTGAGTTTGTTAGAACTGTGGTGCTATAATTCCAAAATGCAATGGCTAATGATAGTCAACGGTACCTCTCCTTTATTCAGAAAGCCTCAATCATTTTTATCAAAAGCCTAATAATACTTGACAAAAAAAAAGATCATACTGATTACAACCGAAATGGTTTGTGCTGATTCAAAGAAACAATGTAGGACAGGTAGCATGTACACACAAATCCATGCTAACACTAACTTCTTGGCTTCTATGTTAGTCTCTATATTAGCCAGTGTCTTTTAAATTTTAATAAATTCTTATACAGTGGGGGCCTCCCTCTCTGTATTTACGTAAAAACAATATTAGCCAATGTCCCACAGCTTACAGACTAGAAAAAGAGTGGTGTTGCCTGGAAGGAAAATGCTCATCGAGGTAAAAAAGTAATTAAGTAAACGTACAGATATGATTGTATGATTTAACATACCCTTGATCTTCTTTTGGAAGTAGGGCTTCCCAAATGGAATTAGCGTAATCATTTCCAAGTGCATGGAACAAATCCATAATTACTGGCTCCCAGACTTTCACATCTAATCTTAAGGATCGAACCTACATCAAGTAAGAATATTATTGTAGATGCAATTCTAGAGTATAAAAATATTTTTTCTAAAACAATGAGAACATGTAATGGCTAAAGATTTGTATTGGGGATGTTGATGTCAAAAAATGACAGGAATGAAAACAAAAGTATCAGTGTATTACAATAAGACATTTTGGTAATATATTTAATGTATCTATCATCACTTAATTAATAAATCCAAGAATCTGAATTTTGTACAGAAGACAGCGTCCCTGATTAGCATATATCAAGTTATGAGAAAACTAGTTATTGCACCTTTGAAATGTGCACTCCAAGATTCCTGTGAGCCCCAGAGCACTCAATGCAAATCAGAATACCCAAGTTTAGAGATGCCCAATCAGGATCAGGAGATCGGCATTCTGCACAACTGTCATTTCCAGGAATATTCCGCAGAAGGTTGAATATATCATCATGTCCCTCAGAACTCTTGTTTTCTTCAGTAGATAAAGAATCAACGGAACTTGTGGATTTGTTACTCGTCATTGCTATATTGCTGTATGACATCTGAAATGAATTGAACTCAGAATAACAAAGCTAGTACAATATCTTGAATTATCAATAGATTGAATATGCATGTACATGTAAAATGTAGTAAAATGGAGCCAAACTAGGCAGGCTAAGCATAATTATTACACGATTATCCAGTGTTGATGTTTGATAGATATATCCTTTGTTTCAACCAAAAAGGTAAACCAAGATGCAAGAGTAGTTATATGATGCGTCCAAAGAGTGACTGCACCAAACCTGCTGTGGGAATGGTGAATTTAGTAGTGATGCGATAACTCCAGTAATTTTCTGGATCCAGTCCTTTTGATCAGCCCCTGATTCTGCCTGCCATAAACAAAATGAAAAGCATTCAAATCTATGGCATCCATGTGTCAAAGTATGAAAGGAATATCATAGAGTGTGTTATTCGCTTGTTTTGAAATACCAAAAACATGCATTGCACAAACAAAGTTCAACATCTGAGGACTATCAGTGCAGTTACCTGTAATGTGTATGTCTTAACAGGTGAGATTATTCGGAAGCAAAATCTAAAATCATTTTCCTCCGCGTCAATCTTAATTGTTGAAGTTCTCAGATCAATCGTATGACATGACAGCGAATCTTCACCCTGAGATGAAGCTCTTTGGTTCAAGAATCTGAATCGACCAAAAACACCAGCTCCTTCACCAGCTGTTTGTTGTGATGCCCCTCCTTGCTTCCAAGAGAATAAAAGAAACAGGTACATGTAAAGTACAGAATAAATAACATAAGCAAATTGGCATCTTAGGATAAATTACACATGACACGACTTCTCATATGCTGCATATAAAATAATCCATCACACCCCTTGAAAATAATCTACCGCACAGAAAATTTGCAGTGGCAGTGGCTGCAAGCACCCCCGGCAGTACTGCAGAGGATCTCGTTCCGTGCAAAATATGTACAGTGACTCTAAAAAAACACTCCACTTCGTAGAAGAAAATAGATATGCCTAGGTCAGATGCACCCACTAAAGGATACACCACCGTATGATAAAATTACAAAAATATACTGCATTGTAGCTTAAAAGGAAAATTGTCACAGTACATGTGTGTCATAGATGGCAAAATCAAAATGAACCAGAAGCGAATAGAAACAGGATATTTTAAATATAGATAGATTATATAATCAAATAAGTGGGCTAAATATGGAGTAGTGCATAAATACAAGTTTTCCTACTCATGCACGGCAAAGAATAAGGAGCTCCTGACACTGAGTGCCAAGTTCTAAATATGTTCTCAAGATGCATCCAATTGCCAATTTAGATTACATACCGACTTCCCCTTATTCCCATAGTAATACAGAGTCCCATGGCTGTCAAGAACAAAAAATCTCCTCTTCCATTCTCCTCGTGTATTTTGAGGGCGCTTAAATAGGTAACCCTGTTTAATAACTTGAACCTGGCAAAGAAACAAACTAGTAAGGGGAAGTAATGAAAGTCACAGAATGATTACAAATTGCCAAACAATGAAACTTCAGGCCAGTATAATTACACAAGGGAAATGATGTATGGATAAATACTAGAATTGAGACAAAAGGGTGGTAATCATGGATACCACTTGCTGGATTCCTATTACAGGAAGGCTCGTGCATAATCAATTTAGCAGTGTTAGAAAAGATCCTAAACAATGACACATAAATGCTATCTATCAGGTATCAGCAATCGGTCTCTTCAAATCATCTCATGAAGCAGCAACCATAAGCTTTAAGATAGTTTAGCCTGGTATTTATGAATATTTACTTCACAATGGATAATCAACTACCTCGCCGTTGGCAGTTGACTGCATCAAGGCTTCAATCGTTTTATAGGATTGAAGACCAACAACATGGATACCATCACCGCTAGTAGATGTTTCTACGTTGCTAACCATTCTCACATTAGCTATTTCCTCTTGAGTTCTGAACTCCTGAATTCTCTTTGCGAGCTTATCTTGCTCACTTACAGCCATTTCTTTTGATTGCTGTGCATATGTTAGAACCTGCATCAAAACTTCAAGCTTAGCAAACTAGCGAAGTAAATGCTAACTCCTGGTCAGCTGGTTCATGCTGATCCGACTGAATATTTCTTTTAGTTACTCAAATGAGATATTATTAAACCTGGTGAATGAATGGTTCCATTTGACTCAGCAGCTCATATCCCTACATCATAGAGATAAAATCAAGGACCCATCCAAAAGACCACAAATTACTTGGCACATAGAAAGGAACCATGCCTGCTTAAAATATCTCAAATGGGCATCCATCACTGCACTTATTGATTCCAAGAATTCATACTTCTTTTTTGCTTCAACGCTTGCGAGGGCATGTACCTGAATTCCTTACAGGAAGGAGAATCATTTGTATGGCTGAGCAATATACTTGCAGATGAAAAAATGTTGATATACGTACTAAGTTAAAGCGACATCTTTCAAATGTTGACTTGGCATTTTGTAGATCCTGTAAAGTTGGCATTAGAGAGATGGTACGAAAGCTAAATATACATTCATCTAGCCCACAAAAGATTTTTTTTTTAAAGGCTAGTCACAGCTTACCTCCTCAAGTTCTGTCACGACTTCTGGTCTAGTCCCTTTTCGCACTGACACAAATTTTTCACGTGCCTAACAATCAAGATAGCACCAGAATCTTAATAGGAAACAAAGTGTATCACATTAACATGTTAGAGGTACTGAGAATCAGAGTCACACTGCCCAGTCATTTATCATCTAACAGATGCCACATTAAGAAAAATAAAGGCAGTCAGATAACAACATAGCTCAAATCAAAGCATCACCTGATCATAAGCCACTGCAGCCCTGTCCAAACGTCGCCGACAATCCTATGAAGGGCAAGATTTTTACAAAAAGACCATATCAAATAAGCTAGAAAGCCAATTATTCCAATTTTCCAAGATGGCATAGATTTTTAAACTAGACAGAGTTTAGGACTATCTAAGGTTTTCTGTTCATTGCCAGGAGAGGGTTGAAGTCTGGCCCAGCAAGCATAAAACTCATCTAGCCATCGAAAAATATGAGCTGTGACCTATTATCTAAGCATTCACAAAAATTGATAATATGTGTTGCATACTGTAGATACAACCTATTAGTTACATAATAGTATGTTTCCATGCAAAGGGGCTCATGGCGCAGTGGCAAAGGCCACTGGCTGGAGTGCTCCCACCCAGGGTTCAAATCCTGGGTGCTGCACCTACACACCTCAAGGGTTTCCCTTGGGGTATTTCTCTCAAAAAAATAGTATGTTTCCACTTTATTTTATTTTATTGGTGGGTGTGCGTGTACGCATACAAGCACACCTGCGTTGTGGGGGATGGGGCCTGGGGGCAGAGAGGAGAGGAGGGATTTTACCTTCACACCATTTAAATCCATATTAATGAACTGTAACAGACGCTCACTAAGCATATGCTCGACCTGTTTGGAGGGAAAATACTGGTTACAATTAGAATGCAAAAACTATCCATTTGTAATGTTTAGGCCAGTGACATATCAGCACTCCATGAGCAAAAGAAATTTATGTAATCTAGAGAGATCAAATTAGTACATCAATGTATTGCAGGAACAAATAAAAACTTCATCACAGAACAAATAATTATTCTATTTCAACACATGATTTTCCTACTTCTAGATAACGCAGCCATTTCAGGATGCAAGGAACCCTTTTGGCACATTCTTCCAATGCGTTATTTATAGCAACATAGAAATATATGCATCCTCCCAACAAATTGAGAAGATTGCATGGCTTATACTTGCCTTTTCTTGAGTTTGCAAATTCCAGGCCTTACTTTAAAATGTAATAATTATCATCTGTACTTTCAGTTTATCGCATATGTTTGAAATTTACTAAGTATAGCCCAAAATAGTAAAGCTATTTTCCTTTCAATTCTTCAATTCATTTGTGCTAAGTTTACTACCTATGCAGGAGAATTGTAGGTCAAATCTCAATGCTGTATTATAGTAGTCTAGTACCTGAGAACGAAGGAGTTCCTTGTATGTTCCAAGCTCCCTGAAAGCAGTAGTAAACTTGGACATCACAGGCCCTGCAACATAGTAAGACTATGGTTTGAGTTAATTGACTAGAGAGGCATCAATAAATGACTGCAAAATTATACTCCCTCTTTCCAAATTACTATTCACTTTGTATCTAGACATACCGTATATCTAGTGCATAGAAAAAACTGTGTGTCTAGAAAAACCAGAGTGTAAGTTGGAAGGGGAGTAATTATCAATTTTATGATATGACATGTTAGAAAGTAGAAGAAAATCGATTAATTAATGATTCCAAGGATATTTACATATCTATACTATTTTTATATTATAATATTCTGATGCTTTGAGCTGCAGACGTTAAAATGATGATGCAGTAAATATCCAATAATACACAAAATGATGCCAAGATGATGAGAAATTGGAAACAATAAAACTCAATGGTTTGCTAGGTGTAGACAAGATGAAAGGACAGAATTAAGCAATAATACATCAGAGCTTTGCTGAAATAACCTCCAATGGCAACACTAACAGGGTCATCTAGACCAGCACCAAATGCTTGCAGAGAATCGGCGAATGAAAGATCCCCTGCGTATGCCTCATCAAGTGATCCCCTGAAACTCAGGTTATTAGCAACATAATAAAAAAGCAAGAGTTCAACCATGTAGGTGCATACAGTTTCTTACTATTCGCATTAATCCTACAAACTATCAAAACTAAAACAGTATCAGGGTAGATTATGAATACTAAACCACAGTGGGGGCTTCCCCCATTGTATAGCTTTCAAAAAGAAAATGACAACTAAAATGTCAAACCTGAAACAGCAAAATAAAACAATAAAATATTGAATGTATTTCTTGAATTAAAAGGAATTTATATGAAGAAAACTTATCGGAAACCTGTGAAATAAGACAGCACACATTTATGGCATTTGCCTCTAGTTATAAGCAGCCAGAATACTTCGAGTATTACAAATATGGAACAGGAGGTAAGAAAGAAATGTACATGAATCTTTTGCATCCTTTTTGCAGATTTGAGCAACGGTCTTTCAGTTCATCAGTAAGTTGTTCCAAAGAATTGACCTAAAGATGTTGCAAACAAGTCAGGGACAATAACTTAAACACATATATAGGTTTGCTTAAAGTGCAAATAGATAGAGATGAATTGGTGATTATGGAAAGAAACTAGCAGTTCAAATTATCCGGCGAAACTGATTATTTCTTTTTATCTTGAATTTTAATAAAAACAGACTAACAAGGATGTATTTAAGAGGGTCCAATATTAGTTATAAAAGCAAGTAAAGTATACTTAACTTACCAAAAACAAAGCATGCATTTAAAAAAACATGGCAGTGAAACATGCAATCAATATATGCATATAAACAGAAAATGGATTATTCTAATTTTAGTCCAGTAGGTGATTCAATAACAATCCAACATCAATTCCAACGCAGTGATCAGGACCAAGCAAAGCCTCACAATTTTTACCAAGCAATGAGCTCAACTCAAACAGGATCCACCCGTTCTATTCAAACATGTGACGCAATGCAACGCAACAGCAAAATTTGATATCCACACCCCATATAAACCAATGTGGAGAATACTTTACTCATTCAGCAAAATCAACACAGACATGCCCAATTAGTCCAAACAAACACGGGGTTACAATCATTAACATCATGTGAAAATTCAATCCTGCTCAGAAATTTCCGGAGTCCTGATCCAAACCGATCAACACACACTGGATCATGCTACCTAGCCGAGATCTCCCGCGCACAAAATGGTCCGAATCCGCCCCAGCTCCGTCACAACAACCCAAACTCCGACAACCGCTCGAATCCTTCCATTCCGCGCATCCGAATCAAGCTAAATCCATGTAACGACGTAGAAACGGCCGAGATTCGAAGAAACACCAAAAAATGCCCTCGAAGGGACCGGATCAGGAGCCCTCGTGAGCAGAGAAGGGAGGGCAGGGTGAGGCGGCACCTGTTTGCGGAACATGGGGGAGTCCTCGAGCTTGGTGAAGGCCGCCATGTCCGTCCTCGTGCCGCGCGGAGGCGAGGCTGCTGCTGCTCTCTCGAAGCTCGCGGAGATCTGGGCGGGAGGTAGGAGAAAGGAAGAGAGAGGAGGCGGACGGGCGCCTAGCTGTCCGGTTTCCTGTACGCCGTGGTGCGGTGGCGCTGTTCTGGTGCAGGCTGTTCAGTGCCCGGGTTGGGCTGGGTTTTGAACGCAACTGTAATTTCATTTCACCGAATTAGTGGGCCGCAATTTGGAGAATAGGCTGGGCCGACTTGATGTCGGGCTCTCAGCAAATATATAGTTTGCTGGGCTCTATGGATACCTTTTTGTTGACTCGCGATCGAAAACTGCCCCTCTCTCTATCTCTTTTTTTCTTTTCTTTTTTTTCTCGGATGACATTTATCCATCATGTTTCAATAGGCGTAAACCAACCTCTTAACTAACTATTCTCAAAAAAAAACCCTCTTAACTAACTAAACATGTGTCGTTATCATGACACAGGCGTGCTTCTTTCTAAGGCAAGGTGTAGGATAGCATAACCTCCTCGTGCTGTGTGAGATGGTGGACCACATTCGGCTACAATTTACATGATTTGAGAAGTTTAAATTTACAGGCTAGTCAATTTAAGTAAGAGCATCTCCAATAGTGTATCTATATTTGGATACCTAAAAACCATTTTGGATATAGGAGAGAAAAAAATTTTAAGTACTCCAACCTTGTTTCCTCCAGCAGCATACCTATAATGCTATACCTATTTTCATAATGTATTAAAATGACATGTAGGACCCACAAGTCAGTGACTTCCCAGCTCATCTTCTTCCCCAACTCATCCTCTCCTCCATCCTTCGCCACCCAAATCAACGACTGCTCTCCGACTCAAATCGAGCCCCACCTTGCTCCTCTATATCAAATCGACACTGGCCCTTGCTTCTCCATCGCCAAATCAGGCTCTGATTGGAAGCTCCTTCGCTGAGTCCAATGAATCAGGCGTGTGGGACGGAGCTCGCCCGTCGGCGCGCGAAGAAGCTCCCCCGCGAGGCGGAGCGCTCACGCTGGTGTGTGGGGCAGAGCTCGCCTGCCAGCGCACAAAGAAGCTCCCCCGGGCAGAGCTCTCACGCGGCGCAGGGGATGGAGCTCGCCCGCCGGTGCGTGGGGCGGAGCTCCCCTGCTTGGCCGAGCTCGCCCACCCCCCACGGCGACGCTCACCCATGCTAGTAGCATGGCCTGGCGGTCGGAGGCGATGCGACGGTGGGATGGGAGCTGCGCGGGAGGGGGATTCTAGGCAGTTGGCTGATGTGGCACAAAATAGGTCTAGACCTTGATAGAACTTGCAGATGAAACTAGCAGTAGATTCGGTTCGGGTATAACAGTAGATAAACACAGTAAAGAGATCCTATACAAGAACTACTAATGAAGAACAGTAGAGACAGAGGGTTAAGGGTCGACCATCAGCGGTGGCGGCGGGATTCCCGGCTGCGTTGGCAGCCATGGCGAGAGTGGCGACGTTGCTGGAGGAAGAGGGGCGCGGTGAAGCCGTCGGTGGTGCTTCCCGCCGCTGCTGCGCCTCTCTGATCGGAGAGCTAGGGTTTGTGCGGTGGGGAGAGAGTGGCGGCGTCGAACCTCGTGTCTAGCGCCTGCCAGCCCCCACCTCTTAATATAGCGCAGCGCGACGGGGGCCCACTAACCATTAGGGTTAGGCGCCCCCGATCAGGGCGCGATTAAGGGGGTAATTGGGCTGCCGTTGGGCTGGGCCCCTTTGAGATCAATCTAACATTCTCCCCTTGATCTCTTCTATCACCTTGTGCTTTTCCAACTCACCCCATCACAAATCAGAGTATTGAGCATGTTCCGTCATCACAGTCATTACCGTTAGACTCGACAGCCACAAACCCTTTTCTGTTTAGAGACGAATTCTTGCCTTGGGCCCCCTTGCTATCCAGGTATCACAGGCTTTCCCTTAAACCCATGCCGGCTACATGTCCTCTGAACACGTTGGACGGTAAGCCTTTCGTAAGCGGATCCGCTAGCATCTTTTCTGTGCTTATATGTTCTAGACTGATGGCGTGATCCCGGATTTTATCCTTCACAACATAATACTTGATGTCAATGTGCTTGGCGGCATTGCTAGACTTATTGTTGTGAGCATATAATACAGCTGGCTCGTTGTCACAATACAACTTTAGTGGTTTGTTGACTAATGGCGTGATCCCGGATTTTATCCTTCACAACATAATACTTGATGTCAATGTGCTTGGCGGCATTGCTAGACTTATTGTTGTGAGCGTATAATACAGCTGGCTCGTTGTCACAATACAACTTTAGTGGTTTGTTGATGCTATCAACCACCTTCAAACCGGGTATAAATTTCTTAAGCCAGTTCACCTGCCCTGATGCTTCATAACAAGCAATAAACTCAGCATACATCGTCGATGACGCAGTGTTAATTGTTTGTTTCTGGCTTTTCCACGAAATAGCTCCTTGAGCAAGAGTAAATATATACCCTGATGTGGACTTTCTTTCATCTCCTGCATAGTCAGAATCTGAATACCCTACTATCTGTAGGTCATCAGTTCTTCTATATGTCAACATTAGACCTTTTGTACCTTGCAAATATCTTAAGGCTTTCTTTATCAAATTCCAGTGTTCCATACCAGGATTACTTTGATATCTGCCAAGCAACCCGGTTACAAATGCTAGATCTGGGCGTGTGCACACTTGCGCATACTGTAGACTTCCTACAGCTGAAGCGTATGGAACAGCTTTCATGCGATCGCTTTCAAACTTATTCTTGGGACACTGATGCGCCCCATACTTGTCACCTTTGACTATAGGAGCAGGTGAAGGACTGCACTTATGCCTATAGGAGCAGGTGAAGGACTGCACTTATGCATATTGAATTTCTTCAGAACTTTCTCTATATATGCTTCTTGGGACAATCCCAATACCCCTTTGCTTCTATCTCGGTGAATCTTTATGCCCAAAACAAATGAGGCTTCACCTATGTCTTTCATATCAAAATTTGAGGACAAAAACTTCTTGGTTTCCTGCAGTAGACCAACATCACTACTTGCCAGTAGAATGTCATCCACATACAGTATTAGGAAAATATATTTCCCATTCTTAAACTTTGCATACACGCAATTGTCCTCAACATTCTCTTTAAACCCAAATCTTTTGATTGTCTGATCAAACTTTAGATTCCATTGCCTAGATGCTTGCTTTAGGCCATAGATAGACTNTGCAAACTGGACAGGCGTCCAAAGATTCGTACGACTTGCCCCGATAAAGGATACAATCATTGGGACACGCGTGTATCTTTTGTACTTCCAGTCCTAGAGGGCAAACGATTTTTCTTGCTTCGTATGTTGTTTCGGGCAATGTGTTGCCCTCTGGAAGCATCTTCTTTATCATTTTCAATATCTCTCCAAAACCTTTGTCAGACAAGCCATTAGTTGCCTTCCATTGCAACAGTTCCAGTGTGGTACCTAATTTTTTCTGGTCCTCTTTGCAATCTGGGTACAACAATGTTTTGTGGTCCTCCAACAAACGCTTCATCTTCTCCCGCTCTTTCGCACTTTCGCAGTCTTTCTCTTCATCACGGATCATGCCACCTAAGGCGTCATCATCCTCATCTTCTGCAACTGCTTCACCCTCGCCCATTGCTGTATCATCTGCAAAGGCACCGTATTGTGCAAAGTCCGGGATGTTGTCGTCACCTTCTTCATCACCTTCTTCAAAGAATATCCCCGCTTCGCCGTGTTTGGTCCAACAGATATAGTTAGGCATGAAACCACTCATAAGCAAGTGTGTGTGGACCACCTTCTTCGAGATGTGATAATCCTTCTTATTCTCACAGACCTTGCATGGACAACATATAAAACCCGAGGTCGAGTTAGCCTCTGCCGTGTCGAGGAATTGATGAACGCCATTAATGAAGTCAGATGAGCGTCTATCCGCGTTGTACATCCATTGCCGATTCATCTATTCATAAAATACAATGAAAAATTCATCCCCAATTTCTAAAGTTCGTAATAAACCTAAATAAGAATATCATATATAATCTCTAAAAATCTTAATAACCGTAAACATCAACATCATTTGATGCCACCACAAAGATGTTACACAACCACATTCCAAAATCATCAACGTGTTACTTTTGCTCATCTCAAAAAAAAAGTCAAGGAGTGATTTGCCTCAGATATGTTGTCTTTCATTTGACCTTGAACTTGGAGCATAAGAAACATTACAGGTGGTAACAAAATTGGTTCATGGTAGGCATGGAACCATGAGACACACCCGTCCAACCATCACAATCGATCCGTTGCTTGGGCTATGCGTCCCATGGTTTGATGACAACCATGAGAAGCATAACTATACAATACAAGCTCAAGCTCAAGGTCATCA
>CM014270.1:59660655-59711237 GCA_004135705.1 Alloteropsis semialata
AGAACGCACCGGCTCGTCAACGTCGGCCTCCGAACCCGCAGACGGCCTCCTGGGCCGGCTGCGCGTCCGGCTTCTTCGCCGCCACCTTCTTCGCCGCCACCTTCTTCGTACGCCTCCGCTTGGGAGGCGGCGGCGCCGTACCCGCCACCGCGTCCCGGACGGAGGGCGCTTCGTCTGACAACGTGGCCGAGTCGTCGGCCGCCCCGTCGTCAACCTCCACCGCCCGCTTGGAATCGCCGCCCCCGCGGCTCTTCCTCTTCGCCACGGCCGCCCGGCGCTTCCGCGGACGGTCCTCCTCCACCTCCTCATCCGAAGGGCTCAGGGAGCCCTCCGTGTCACTCGGCGCCCATATACGGGGCGCAGGGGGTTGAACTGCCCCCTCTGCCCGAGTGCTTCCCTGAGCAGCCGGAGGCGTGTCCTTGAGAATTACCTTTCTCGGGAAGTCCTCTGGAAGAGGGGCAGCAGAGAAGAACTCGAAGCATCGATCCTGCGCAAGAAAAGGCGCAAAATCAGAACGGCCAACGGACGAAAACAAGAAATCACGACAAGAGAAAATACTCAAAAGGACTCGGAAAGGAAACTCACCGGTGGTGGAGGCCTCTTCAAAGAAAAAGGGCGCGGCTGGCCCTTCTCCGACACACGGCCGAGGAAGAACCCGCCGACGCGCTCCTTCATCTCCTCCTTCCCCACGGTGCGGTTAGCAGCCCGAGTAGGTTACGATCTCTAGCCGACTTGTAACTCAAGGCAGCCGGACTATATAAGGCGCCTTGGGACCCCCCCTCCAAAGCACGCACAACATCTACGCTACAACCCACGATCATACAACCCTAGGACAGAACCCAACTACGGAGATCCTTCCAGGAACTTCATACACAGCAATACAATCGCCGCCAACACAGGACGTAGGGTGTTACGTCATCTCGACGGCCCGAACCTGTTCAATCCTTGCGTCTTGTGTTACCATCGACTTCTGATCCTCGATCTGTCCCTTGACAAATCAACCACGTAGGCTACCCTGTGTGGACTGCCGGGTCCAAACATCCGACACATATGAATTATTCAAAATGTTTCAAACATGTTGATCAAACAAAATATCTTCTAAATATATGCAACATTGGATGAAGGTCGGGGGGGGGAGGGAGGGGTGATATGGATGAAATAGAAAAGCAATGTAAGATCACAGTGTAAGTTTAATCTGCTTCATCTCCATCGCTATCTCCATCCGGAACATCCTTGCCCTGCAAGTGGTACTTTTGCTCCAAGTTCTCCCACTCTATCTCGAACTCCTCCATTGTTTCGGTACGGTTCACACAGTGGTCAAACTCACCGGCATAGTCCTCTTCTTCGCTGATTAGCCAGGCAAGCTTGTCCTTTGCCTTACTGGTCACATGCCACTTGCAAAATCTGTGAGTTGCGTTGGGGAACACTATCTCGATCGCCGCTTTCATTGCCTTATCCTGGTCTGTCATTATGTTGACCGGTTCTTGCCCGCCCATGGCCTCCTTGAGCCTTTGCAACACCCAAACAAATGTCACTGTTGTCTCGTCAGGCAACAACGCACATCCCAAGAGTATGCTTTGAAGATAGTTGTTTATACCGACAATTGGCGCGAACGGCATGTCGTACCTGTTTGTACAGTAGGTTGTGTCAAAGAATACACAATCGCAAAAGCTCTTGTACAGCTCCCTCGTCCTTCCGTCCACCCAGAAAAGGCCCCTGGACGCATTGCCGCAGTCAATCATCATTGCATATTAGAACAAAGGACACTCAGCCTGCTGCCGCTGGAAATACTCAAGTGTCACGTCCATATCTCTATAGTTGAGCCCTCCTCTTAGGTGCATCCTCATGTTCGACACATCTTTGCTAGTGAAAGTCAGGTTTCTGACCCCCTCTGTGAAAATTAGAAATTATCCCCATGATCTCAGTGGTGCTTATATTCCGATGGTGCAACATCTTCAACAGCTCATAATCAGCCCTTTGTGTAGATGTTGCATAGTATAGTTATTAATGTTTCAAAATGCTTGTAAGGATGTTGCAGGTATGGAAACCATGTCATTGTTTTTGAAACATTGGAAGAAGGTAGATAAAACATTTGGTGACAACATTTAAAACATATAGCGGTTGTCGAGTAGCAGAGTAATGCACTCAGAGAGCATATGTTGCATTAAGTAATTTAATGTTTCAAATATAGTGCCAAAATGTTGCAGGAATGTGTATCTTGTCACTGAATTGAAACATGGGCAGAAGGTGAATAAAATATTTGAAGAAAACATATGAAACATATAAAATTTTGCAAGCATAATTATAAGACCAATGCTGAGATGACACAATGCACCATAGACAACAGGTAGAAATGGGCTCAAAAGTTTCAGAATGCACACATGTGAGCACATGATATCATAAACATAGTATTTTGCAACATATCAGCGCACTCTCTGAAACATTGTAAAATTACTAATGCAACATAAGTCATTACATGGGGATGCTCTCTACAAACTAAAGGTCTTTGCTCAAGCTGTACAGACTCTATGAGCCAAATAGAAAGTGAGAAGTCATTTCCTAGAACTACGGCAGAGATGTCATTCTTTGACGTCCTCCTTGTAGCAATTGTTCTTTACAAACTCTATGGGGTCGATCTCATTGCATTGAGAGAGTAGCAAGGACACTGCAACCAGCTTCCTGTAATCCGAAATCATGTTCTGCAAAATATAAAAGGGAAAGCGTAAGATAAAAAGCATAACCTAGAATCCTTGAAAATAAGATGTGATACAAATGGGAGGGGTAAAAAAGGGGAAATGGAGAGCACCGGCTCGACCATTGTCTCCATCTTCTTCCCATTCCATTATTCCATATACAGCATCGTGAATAGACCGCAATCATGCCTTGACACAA
The DNA here is from genome assembly GCA_004135705.1 of Alloteropsis semialata. NCBI lineage: Eukaryota > Viridiplantae > Streptophyta > Magnoliopsida > Poales > Poaceae > Alloteropsis > Alloteropsis semialata. The sequence goes on from CM014270.1 coordinate 59,663,548, forward strand.
AAAAATCATGAATGTAGGATACAAGTGAAGGTATCGCAGTAGTTTTGGAGAGTTGCAACATGAATGTAGAATGCAACTTCCAACTTGCAACATGAATAATCCAAAATAACTCAAAATATTTAGTCACTAGAGATGGATAAGGAAGTAATCTCAGTTTAGCAGCACAAAAAAAATTCATAACACATAGTAGACACTAGTAGGATAACCTTGCAACATTGCAACCTTAATTTACATTCACAACCTGGTGGTCTTATTCTTCCAGACCTTAGAAAATGACAGAGCAAGCGCAGAAAACATGTCTCCAGCTTCAGCCAGGAAGGTACTAGTTGACTGGCTACTGGACCGTGCTGTAATAGCAGAGCACTCCAGAAAAGACGCTAGTGTTGTAGAAGCAGCGGGTATAGCTCTCCATATGCATATAGCCCAAGTGATGCAAAATCCGAGACTGAACTGAACCAAACTGTATTTCTAGGAAAACAAAGCTGAACCGAGCCATATGTGGTCACGGACCATTCTCATCTCCAAACAAAAAAAAGGTTTATGACCGAACCACTAGCAGCTTTAATCATGGGACGAAATCAGTACTCAAAAACATTCATAATCAAGACGCTCGATGCATGGGAGGTCAAATTTCAGTACATATTTCTCATAGATGAAACCCTAATTCCTAAATCGACATTGATTTACCTAAATAGTATGCTATATACATGAGAGATCACTGCATTTGTAAGTTGTAACTTTCAATATTTCTAACTTGCATCAGAGAGCAAATCAGTGAACCACATCACTTAGCATCACTTAGCAAATCATTGACCACATCACTAAATCAAACCACATGAACTGCATTTCTAACTTGCAACATTGCAGCATCAACAGTACATCGAGGATGAAACTCTAAACCCTAAATCGAACCCAAATAAGTACTAAATCCCCACCCGAATCAGAGAGCAAGGAAAGGCAAACTCACCACTTAGCATGTTTGAACTGGGCCGAAGCGCATCGACGCCATGAATCTCGGCCGCACGAGGTGACGCTCGCTGGGCCGCCGCGGCGGGAGATGACGGGCGCGCACGGCATGCGCGCGTGCGCGAGGCCACCCCGAGCTTCTCCGCGTCGTTGGACTCACCACCAGTCTCCTCCGCTGCGTCGCTTATCCTCCGGCCGCGCAGGCTTGCCTCTTCGTGGGGGTGCACCGCCGCCTGGCTCCGTGTGCGAGCGCGCGGGGGGGTGCGCCGCTGTGGTGCTTCTCATGCGGGCGCGTGCCCTTGCCTCGCCGCGGGCCATCTCGTCCGGCCAGGAGGGCGCATCATGAGTTGGGAGCAGGTGAGGGAGACGGGAATGGATAGAACCGCCGTCGAGAAGGAGGAGAACGAGGTAAATGTGCGGAAGAAACGTGAGCCGTTTGATCTTGTGCGGGAGATGGACGGACAGATGAGGTGTCCGACAAATATTTCCGGCATCGGACACCAGATAGGTAGCATTACGGTTATTGTTTACATGGTACACGAGAGGAGAACTAAATATTACGAGGATGCAATCAAAGAGCGTCAAATTGTATCCACTGAAAGATACCTATTGGACGTGCTATAGTCCCTCCTAAAGATATTTTGAAAGTTATATTGGTCGTTCATTTTTTTAAAAAAATATGGGTGGAGAAAGCCCCAAGCCTTTGAGAAGGCTTAAATGTTGCTGGTGGCTGGAATCAAACTCACAGGGGGGTGCATGACTTGGGGGCTGTTTGCTTCTGGGCCATACCTCGCCACGCTACAGTGTTGTGGCGGGTGTGGCGCTGGAAAAGGACCCCACAATCTCGTGGCGTGGTTTCCCACGGCGGGAAACCAAGCAGCCCCTTGGTCCCGGGTGGCCATAATGCACCTGCTGCCTTTTTCATCGATCTGTACTGTACCGTAGATTCTGAACCCAACGGCTAAACGTACAGAAGCACAGGCACCCCTCCAATCGGTTGCCAAGCCAACCGAAAAGCATGTGCCCGCGCACGGGGGCCTCAGGCCTCGAGCAATCTTGAGCACGGATCCCGCGTGCCCGTGGCAGCGTACGCCCTCGACACAGAGATGCCCTGGTCACGCCATGACGGGAGCACGAGCACTGGAAGGGCAGCGCGCGCGGGCGGCAGCCGCTTGAGCTTGACGGGAAGGGGATGACCCCCGAGAGCGCGTCCACATCATCCGTTCCCTCCCCGAATCGCCGTGCCGCCGGACGCCCCGCCCCGGCCGAATCAGCAACGCCATGGGCGGCCGATCGAGGTGGCCGAGCCGAGCCGAACGCCCGAACAGCTGGACGCGTATCACACGCGCGTACGCTGCGTCGACTCGGCCGTATCGATCACGCGCGCAAGCCCGGAGTTCAATTTAGCTGGCCAGTAGTGCACGTACCGGCGCCGTGTACCGCCACGATCTCGATCGGGCGATCGAAAGGTATCTCCGCGTGCTGTCACTGTCAGGCGCTCGATCGAGCCGGCAGATACGCGCGCAGGATCAGTGCTCCTGTAGCTGCTTGCCTGCTACAGGACGCCGCAGCATACACTTTCTAGTCTCCACGGCTCCGCGCACAGCCGTGCTCGATTCGCCCGGCCATACGTCCGCTCGCCACAAGATCTGCTCCCGCTGTAGGGCGCCAGTGGACTGGATCACTGGATCCATCGTCGCCGGAGCCGCAGGCCATCAATTCAAGCGATCCCCCTCTCCCACCCAGTCCCAGGCTCCCAGCAACTGCTCCCGGGGAGTACAGTACTCGCTGCTCGCTGCATTCCGCCGAAGACCTGGAGCATCAAAACCTTTTGGGAACTGGGAACGTCCCCCACGGCCAGTTGCAGCGTCCGTCCGCGACTTTTTCGTCAAGGGAGGCACGTTGCTCGTGCACGCACAGGGATTTGACTCCCCAGTTTCGCGGCCCCCCGGCCGGGTGTCGCACCGCATCACGCTTTTACACCCCCTGTACGAGCTCGGCGGATTCTGCACGGGCGCAACAGTTGGCTGCGCTGTACAAAGATCGCTCTAGCGTCTAGGATCCCACCGTTTCTCGTCGGCGTAATGCGTGCGTCCTTCCCCTGCACACGGCCGCTCTTAACAAGCTCTATAGAAAAAACCTAGTAGCCAGCACTCAGCAGTGGTAGCGGCCGTGGCAGCACGCCGGTTTCGTCAAACGGGCGAGCTGGGGTACGGTGGCCATGCTTTGGTCTCGCGGCCACGGGCCGGTGATCTCCAAGAGCCTGAGGACAAAATCCGCTGCCAAAGCCAGCGCTGAGACGAGTTAATCACGGGGCTGTAACCTGTGATGCAAGCTGATCGCGCCAGCCAAATCTCGTGGATGAGATGGGGGGCAGTGAGATCATTGCTGGATAATCCAGGCAGAGCACAGAAGAGAGAGGGGCTCGGCTCATTCAAGAGGGGAGATCCTTCGATCCGGAAGAGGAGATGGGATCCTGTCCTGGGCGGCGCCAGGCGGGGGCGGAGTTAATACCTGCGCCTCTCGCGTGTAGCGAGAGAAGATCTCCCTGCGTTTACTGGCCTGCTCCTCGGCCTGCAGGAACGCGGGGCACGTGCGCGTCGCGCCATCGCCACCCGTATCAAAAGCTCAGGCCGGGCAGGAGCAGGACCCGTATCGAGATCTCGCGGATTCACTCGCTCGCCGCACAGCCGCACTGGGATCTCCTGACCGATCGCTTCCGTGCCCCTTCCGTAACAGGTAACAAGCGCTCCCCGGCCCAGCGCGTGTATATAAGCGCGCGCCGGGTCCTGGCGGAGTCGGACTGACGAAGACGGCGGCGGCGAGGAGCTTCTGTTGATCGCGTCTCACGCGCCGCTAGCTCTAGCTGCGTTGCGAGCGAGCGAGCGAGGGAGGCTGAGATGGCGAGCGTCGTCGGAGGAGCGGTGGTGGCGGCGGCCGCCGGCGGGGGCGTGGGGGCGACGCCGCACGTCCTCGCGGTGGACGACAGCTCCGTCGACCGCGCCATCATCGCCGCCATCCTCCGGAGCTCCCGGTTTCGCGGTGCGTGGTTGGGGCCGGCTTGGCTTGCACTGCGCGTTTGAAGCTGTGCGCGCGCGCTCTAGTAGTTTGAGACTCTCAGTATTCTCCGCTTGTGGATTCTCAGTTTCTCAAGTTGCGTTTGCTCTTGTTTTCGTGCAGTCACGGCAGTCGAAAGTGGGAAGAGGGCCCTGGAACTGCTAGGCAAGGTAATATAGTTTTTCAGAAATTTTAATATTTTTTCCGTGTTTTTGATTTGGCGTTCTTTTACATGAGAATTTACTTTTTTTTTTGGGCTTGTTTGGCGATCCAACAGGAGCCGGACGTGAGCATGATAATCACTGATTACTGGATGCCGGAGATGACGGGATACGAGCTCCTTAAGAAGGTCAAGGTAATAATCTCACGATCCACACAATCACTTCTGCAAACACAAGATGTAAAACACTGCGATTTTTTTTTCCCCACATCATTAATGAAAAATCCGTGCACGAATGCAGGAATCATCCAAGCTGAAGCAGATCCCCGTGGTGATCATGTCGTCCGAGAACGTGCAGACAAGGATCAGCAGGTACTACGTATCGAACCTGTCAGATGGAGCATTGTCTCCCGTGTACTCTCGACGATATGCGTTTAACCCCCTTTGTTTCTTTCCCCTTCGTCTGACGACCAGATGCCTGGAGGAAGGAGCAGAGGATTTCCTGGTGAAGCCCGTGCGCGCGTCGGACGTGTCGCGCGTCTTTAGCCGCGTGCTCCGCTGAGCACCGGCGGCGGCGGCGGCCGGCGGCACCGCGACGGTGGGCTTGGCGCGCGCGTGCGGCGGCTTCGGCTTTTTGGGACATGGAAATGGCCGGCATGAGGGACCGTGCGTGGCGGCCTGATCCAACGGGCAGGCGGTGTAGGTGTGTAGTAGTGTACTCCAGCGGTCGATGTAGCGGTGTGGTTTACGTTTTGTCGTGTTGGTATTAGCGAGGAGCCAGTCTACAAAGGGTTGTCTCCGTGTGTCTTAGCTTTTTTGCGAACTTTTTTTTTCGAGCTTCTTGGATTTGGCAGCTCAGAATTGAACAATGCAAGCATGTGTGTTCCTGGTTCTGGTTTTGGTCTAAGGGATTGTTTGATTAAAGATGGGTGACAAATTAGCGTGTACCTTATTCTCTGTCCCCTGTGCCGTAAAGGCCGTAATCTCCTATTCTCCTGCCTGACGGCACCCTGACTCACTATGTGCTTAGGCGTTGAGATCATGACTCGTGAGATGCGGTGCACGGTGTGAAATCTTGGCCTCGCCGCGCCCATTCATGCTTCCGTACGTGCATACCTGGCGATATGCTCCCATGGCGCGCGACTGCGCGAGTGTACGGGCACGTACGTATAGAAAAGTAAAGATGTGGGGATACGTGGTATGCTTCAATAGAGAAGGCATCGGGTGGAAATCTGCAAAGTTTTGATCGGTCCTGTACCAGCAGCCTGGATAATGTGACGCACATGCACTTAGTTCGATTGAGAGCAAGTTCTCTGTTCTGTCAGCTTTCCGTGGTCAGGTTCGGAGCATGCCAAAATTGTGAGGTCAAGTACTTTTTCAACAAAAAAAACAACAAACCGTCAATTTACATATTAGTAGTGATAGTGAGATACGACGGAAAAAGTTGAAATCATATTTTAAAAAAAAGCCAAATAGATCTGACTATGCAACAAAAACAACCACACGGCAACCATAACAATAATAAAAACGACAACCACAAACCACTCCACCGACAACAAGAGCATGTTTGGTTTGAAGCCTCAGGGCACGTTTGGATGAGAGCCAATGTTTGCCCAACCAAAAAATTGGTCATTGACTGGATTCGGTGATTCTGTTTGGATGAAAGCCGATGTTTGGCGCGCCAACGAAATTCCGCCCACGCTAGTTAACATCCGCGCCCGCAGAAGGGTAAAACAACGGCGGCAAAATCTATCGCCAAATAATTGGCGCGCCGACGCAAGGGTCAGGCGGGCAGGGGCATAAACCAAACGTCCCCTCAATGTGCCAAACCAAATTTTGGCTGGCCTAATTTTGGTGTTGCAGAAGAAAATTTTGGCTGGCCAAAACTTCCTAGTTCATTTGTGGGCAACAACCCTTCCAGCAAATCGGTGGCCCCCCGTTTTCGGTTGCCCCTTGGCCATGCATAACATTGATGTGGCATCATGGGATTGGATGCATTCATTGCTTTGTTTCTTTGCTAATCCAATCTACAAATTGATATTTCTTCTAAACTATTGACCAAATTTGGAAACTGTTGTCACCATCTTATTCCTTACAATTAAATCTAGTATATTTTGAGACTAAAAATATTAATGATATAAATTGCCCACATGTCATTTTCATGTATAAAAGATTTGACATGGTTGGCTTGGCACCAATTTAAACATCAATTCTTTAGCCAAATATTGTATCTACCCTAACTTTGGCTATGGCCAAAATTTGAGTTGGCTTGATGGGGCCATCAACCAAACATGCCCCAAGAGCCACACACATTGTTGCAAATTGGCAACAACCCCAAGGGGATTAGGGCTTGTTTGGTTTGTGCCCCAAGTGGCCTTACCAAATGTTGGCCATAACCAAAGCTTGGGCTATACCAAATCATGTGAAAAAATGGGTTTGGATTGTGACCATACCAAATTTTGTCAAAATACTAGGATGACATGTGGGGTCCACATGTCATTTTTTTGTTCAAAATATGTTCAACTGAGACCTCATTTTGCAGAGTTAATTGTGAGGATTAAATATATGTGAACAAATTAGGAATCGGATAAGCCACTCAACAAATATTAAGGCCAATCCCAATGAGGGTTTTATAGAAGTTTCATACACATTAAATAGGGTGACACATTAGCATAGACAATGACATGGCATGATAATAATGAAGAGAGAGAGAAAATCAGTTTCATCAGGATGAAACTGTGTATACATTGTTTTCAAGACTATGAAACCTGATGAAACTGCCATTGGGAGCTATAGAGTTTTATTTCATTCCTCTCCATCCAATCATGTGCGTCACAATAAATGATTTGTCTTGCCTATAAAACCACAAAATAAAACTATCCATTGGGAAACCATGTTTCATCTATCAACTCAAGCATAGCTAGATGACGTGGCATTTTTGGAAAATAGTGAGATGAAACTCCCCACTGAGAATGACCTAACAGTTAAAGATGGTTAATCTAGTTGCTTTGAAAAGCGCGTCACCACTCCTATCATGCCATGTGTCTTGGTTGAGCTCAGCTCTACACCAAAAAATTGGCGAGTGTTTATGCCGCCCGCAACTTTGCTCATGTCTAGAACTACAGAGCATTGGCAGCAATTGGTTGGCTAACATTTGGCAATGATTCAAATAATTGCTAATTTGTATGGACATACCAAAATTTGGTAAGACTAGATTAGTACCATCCAAACATGTCCTAATTACAGTGGTGCCTCCAAGGAGGTGCAAATGGCGCAACACTGACCGAGAATCATGCACTAGGTTTTTTTTTTCAATTGTACCTCCGATGGTTAGGAACATGCAGTGCTAAAGACGTCACTATTATAAAAATTAACAAAAAGCTGAGTAGGGTCTTAGTCTGAAACACCCCATGGTAACACGCGTGTGGCCAGTCGCCATATGTGATCGAAACATACTGTTGCTTACCAAGATCAATCGCTAATAATGACGTGATCGGTTAGTTGGTTGGTTCTAGGTTAGTCAATCTCCTCGTATGCGATGTGCGCTTGATTGGTTGGATGCAGCGGCAACTGGGTCAACACGGGAGAGCAGAAGTTTTTCGTTTCCCGCGAGCTTGGATGGGCGCAAGCATGCAAGCTGTGTAGCGCGAGAGAGTAGGGATGCGGGGCAAGCGCGCGAAGCAGACAACCAGCTAGTTTCCCCGCATCTACTGATACAACAGACAACCAATCAATTGCACAAGGATCGATCGAGTGTGGCCAATAACGGGAGCCTGGTTCACTGATACTCCCTCCATACCATAAAACCAGACGTTCTGGGCCTAGAGCCCATTTTCACAAAACCTGACGTTTTGAGTGTTTTGGATTCGTTTTAGACTGGAATGCCCTTCGTTGCTTCGTATCCCGCCCGTTCGGTCGCCGCCCCTCGTAACTCTGCATCCTGCCGCCCTCTCGTATCCCGCCCGCGTTACGAGAGCTCGCAAGCCAGTTCGCCCGCCTCGCCAGTTACGCCGCGCGTTCGCTCTCAACGCCACAGCGCTCGCAAGCCATCGCCGCCGCCCGCACGGCATCGCCGCCGCCGCCGCCGCTTAGAGTGACGCCTCCCACAAAGCTCGCCGCCGCCCCTGGGATCCTGCCGCCGTGTAGGGTTTGCGATGGACTCGGAAGACTTCGTCGTCGTGGACTCGCAGATGGAGACGGCCGACCCGCTGCAGGGCGTCGAGGAGGTGATCGCAGGCTCGGAGGATGTGTTCGCGGACTCGGCAGATGTGCTCGTCGCAGACTCGGAGATGAAGCTCGACTTGGACTCTGTCGCGCTGGACACCGTCGACCCGCTGGACGCCGTCGAGGAGGTCCCCGACTCTGTCGAGGAGGTGCCGGACTCCGTCGAGGAGGTGCCGGACGTCGACGAGGTGGTCGACTGTCCTCGCTGCGGCACGTTCCACGCTGGCGGCGTCTTTGGAGAAGCCTGTTACCAAGCTCGCCGCAACGCTCGTAGGTGTGCCCGTTGTGGCCTTTTGCATGAAGACTACGACAACACAGTAAGGTTCCTCCATGACATGGACAAGTTTGAATGTGAGTTCTTCATTCCTGATGTGGAGAAACTTGAAATGCGTGGTGAGACCATCATTCTGCCTGAACAAGTTGTAAAGAAGTTGGAGGAGAAGATGGAGAAGAAGTTGGAGAAGATGAAGCAAGCAAAGAACAGTGCCCAGACCAACAAAGAAGATGAAGCAAACAACGAACAGTAAGGTACATGCATTTAAACTAAGATACATAAGCATTCGGCACATCTTTTACTTTGCATAAACTAAATTGCATCTTCTAATTTGCAGGGAGACTACTGATGGCTTCAGCTAGCAATGAAGCTTCACAAGGGATTTGCAATGGCAGCCTATCTTCCCTCTCTAGTCTTTGTTTTTGCAAGTGAGGAATCTTTATATTGTTGCAACCTTTAATCTTCATTGATTCCTTCAAAACAGTTTGTAATGTTAGAAATATCCTGTTTGCTTTCCATGGACAGTACTCCAAGAATGCCTACAAAAAATGTGTGCAAGAAATTAGAACTCTCATCCTTGTTAGCATTTTTGAGTATTGAAACAATGAAAAGGATGACCATTTACCTCTTCCACTACTGGAATTAGTTCTTGCAATGTCTTAGCATTTTTCTTGTATTGAATTGCTTGGATAGCTCGAAAGAAACCCAAATCAAGAGTGTTAAAATCTGGAGAATTGGCTGGTTGACATATGAGCCTAATGTCAAACCCATCTTGCTTTGCAATCTCACAAAACTGAGGATCATCCACTTTCAAATGACTAGGAGCATTATCTTGTTGAATAAAAATTGGCTTGTGCACATCTTCTCTTGGCCACTTTGCTCTAATTGCCGGCAACACTTTAGTAATCATGAATTCTCTTATGACATCCCTTGTGATTGATTGGATTGGTTTGATTACTTCCTCACCACGCAGCCGGTTATGACTCCCTCTTATAGCTCGTTCAATGGTTACTAGTGGAAAACAACCTATTTTGCCATCAAACACACATACTCCATCTCTAAATCTTGGCCGAGCAACTACACATAAAAACATGATCCTAGGAATGTAGTTCTTGTTCTTGCAAGTACGATGTGGTTCATCTTCATCGGGTAGCAAGTAGTATTTCTCAGATTTTTGATGGAGGTAAAACCATTTCTCATCAATAAACACAAAGTCAAACATGTCCTTGAACTTAGGATCATCAAGCAAACTTTGATCAATCATGTCAATGCACCACTTCAACCTAGTCTTCTTGTTAGCCGGAGTGAGGTAAGGTTTGATGCTACTAGAGTGGCGCCTAAGGACACCCTTTCTCAAATACCTTTGAATTCTAGATTTGCTAATACCAAGTCTACTAGACACATCTTCTAAGGTAGAGGAATGTCCCTCAATTTTTCCAAATCAATAGGGATTGGTTTACGACCACTTCTACCTTTCTTTAGATTAGGAACCTTGACCGGAATGTTTTGAGCAAGTTGGTTTTTACCTCTCTCCCATATGCGTTGCACTGTTCGTATCTTGACTCCAAATTGCTCACTAACAATTGTTGTGTCATGCTTGCCAAGACGCCCATTCTTGCTTCTCATCAAGAGTGCTTGGTACACTTGTTGTCTCACATGATCTGAATAGTCATGCTTCGGTTGGACCATTTGTTGCTCGGCATGATCTGAACATAGGGAAAAACACAAGCTTTGTCATGGTACAAAGAACTCACGCCATTACATATGGAAAAGAATAGGGTTAGGCTTAGGCATGCTTACCAGCAAGGTTTTGTGCAAAATCAAAATCAACCGCTCCAAATTCATCAAGGGGTAGGTTCAAATTGATTCCTATGAAAAAAATAACATGAAAAAAAAATCAGCACCAACAGAAGACCATCCATGCAGCTAGAGAAGAAGAGAGAACTTTTACCACTACCATTGTCGTTCAGATCAAAGTTTGGCTCGTTCAAATCAAAGTCATGGCCGTTTGTGTCTTCTAAGCGCACATTAAGATCAAATGCTGGGAAAGATTCAGCCATTGCAAGGAAATAAGCAAAGGAAGCAAGCAAAGGAAAGGAAAGAAGCAATGCTAAGCATGGAAAGGAAAGAAGCAATGCTAAGCATGGAAGGAAGAAAGGCAAGGCAGGCTGGAGCAGTCCGTCGGCGCGGAGCGCGCGGCTAAATACTCGCGCGTGAAACTGGCGCCCGCGAACATGAAATTGGCACCGTCGGCCAAACGCGCGCGCCATCTAAACCTCTGTCGAGCGCGCGCATGAAAAAGACTGGCGCCCCACGCGAACACAAAAACGAAAAACTGCCGCCGCTAGAACTGCTACGTGCGCGCAAAACACGGCTCAAACCGCCGCGAACAAAAAACTAACGCCGCGCCTCTCGTCACGCCTTCTGCCGCGTCTCCCGCCGCGCCATGCACCCGCGTTACGCAAAAACCCGGCTACAAACAGCGCCATGCACGCGCCGCAAAATTTCCCATGCAAAAACTTCGCCATCAGCAAAAAAATGCGTCCCGCAGGTTTCGAACCTGAGACCTCACGCTCGCAGCGCGGCTGCATTGGCCATCTGAGCCGTTTGTGTCCTTGGTAACAAATGCACCCGTAGCTGTATTTATTAGGGGCAAGGATGGGTTTTTACCCTCTAATTAATGACTCCTTGGTTACCGTAATCATGTCCTAAACGTCAGGTTTTTTGGGTATGGAGGGAGTACAAACTAGACCAAATTGGACTAGCAAACCAACCACACGATAAGGCAGCGACAACAAAGTAACCATAGATGGGCTAACAAAGGTCAAGTATATGGCCGCGTATTGTGGTGCAAAGGTAGCACGCTAATTCTCACCATATTTATGGTGTGTTTTGTAGCGCTCTATCTGATTCTGGTTCACTATGAGAGCTGCTGATTCTCTTGGAGAAGTGATTCCGTAAGTGAAAGTGATTTTTTTTATTCTTTAGCATAAACTCTTAATATCAGAATGGAAAATCATTTCACAGAATCAGGACAAGCTACTTTTTTAGTTCCTAGCCTCTTAATTCATTTCAGAGAACTATTTCATAGAATCACTTCTCCCGAAAAAAATGTTTGACAGAGCTCCTCTGAATTGAAGAGCTAATTAGTTCTCTTAATATTAGGATGAAGAATTACTTCACAGAATCAGAAGAAGCTACCTTTTTTAGCTCCAAACATCTTATTTTATTTTAAAGAATCTCTCCACAGAATCAACAGAGAACCACTTCTTCCTAAAAAACTATTTGGCAGAGTTTCTGCTGGATTAAGCAGAGAATCAGTTCTAAGAATTCTGCCAGACAGGACCTTAAACTTCATAAATCTGGTTGCCCTTAAGGTGTGCCCTCACTCAAATTTCACTCTAGCCCCCCGCCACAGTTGTGGCAAGTTTCGCAACTTTTCACTATTCATCCGTCACATCGAATGTTTGGACACTATTTAGGAGTATTAAACGTGAATTAATGACAAATTCCATTCCATAACCCCGGGTGAAATTTCGAGAGGAATCTAATGAGCCTAATTAGGCCATGAGTAGACAACGTCGTGCTACGGTAAACAATTTCTAATGATGGATTAATTAGGTTTAATAGATTTGTCTCGCGATTTTCTGTCCATTCATATAATTAGTTTTATAATTAAATTATATTTAGTCTTTCTAATCTTTGATTTACAATTGCTACAGTAATTTTCGTAACAAGGCCTATATACATGCACAAAGTGAAACCAGCGAACTAAAGCTACAAATAAAATTTGCACCATAGGGTGCGTCGGGGGAGACGGAGAAACAACACCTAGCCTTGCCAAATGCCAACTACTAGACTCAACAAAGATAATCATATTAATTAAGTTGTAAGATAACAAAGGGGGTGTTTAGTTCACCCCCTTTCTCCTTCATTTTGCATAATACGCGCTTCTCAATGCACTTTTTTCTCTCTGTAGCACGCGATCCAATGTATAAAAACACTATGCATAACAACATCTAAACACCCCCAAAGCTACTCTACCATCTTTTTCGTCACACAATGTTCAGCTCGATCTCCCGGTAACTCCTCTCGTCGATCATGCTTCATGCACATGGCACACAATGACAAAATGTGCCTTTTTTGTTAATAATAACTGTGCTTCCGATACGGATATATTTGCTGCTGGTCCATATACGTATTCCATAAGTATTGGCAAAACAAAAACGGATACGCGAGCGGAGACGGAGGACGTATTGGCTTGTGGGATACGGCCCGGCCCAATCCATTTGCTTCCGCACCGCACAGGCGCTGCCTTGCCCACCCTACGCCTCCGGGCCTCGACGCAGACCGGCAGACGCACGCCGCAGCGGCCGCCGCCTCCAGCACCTGCCAGCGGCAAGTCAGAAGCGAGCCAGCGGCGCACGCAGCCCACACATCGCGGCGCCGTACGGACGACGACTGACGAACTCCCTCCACCATCTGCCGGCGGCAAATCGGGGCGCGAGCCAGCCGCGAGTTTTCGGCGACCGGCGGTGAGTGTGTCCCCTGTCCCATAGCCCCTTTTCCTTCGTGTCCCCTCTCTCGTAGCCAATTTGGTTAGGATCTAATTTGGCGGTTCGCAAGTACTCCTAGATGGCAGCAACGAATTAGTACTAGCTCAGTTTCTGCAAATTCAACTATTCAAGTCTCCGTTGACATCTTCAGATTTGGCCTTCTGAAGGAAGGAGGCATGCCCAACATACAGTCTCGCTTAAGTTTCTTGTTCTGTTTTCCTTGAGTTTGTTCGGTGTGGTTAGCAGTTCTTTCTTTGCGATGTCGAGTCTGTCTGCAGGGAGTGCCCTGGTTGGATGCTTAACCGTTGAATGGCTCACCATTCAAAACTCAGTAATCTTTCGTCTTATGCAATGCATTAGACGGGGGTCTCCCCTCCCCTGGAACTCTAAAGAATTCAAGTCTCCGTTATGTGATCCTGTCATCATTTTAGAGAGACCTAAATCAGGTGGAGGCAACGGCAATACTAAATACAAATACAATCATTGTTGCTGCTATTCATGAAAATCACGGTGCTTGCTGCTACCGTATTTATAATTTAATAATGTGCCTGTTTATATTTTTTTCCCAGAAATACTAAAACTTATCTGTGTATGCATATCTGTCCGATACCGATAAGCGACACCCTGTGCTGTCTGGCCATTTTATTGTTGCTAGCGTTAAGATTTGATCTGCTGTCTCTTACACGATCAAGCATAAGCTTAGTACATAGTACTACTTGACTGATGCTAGGCTGTATTCTTGACAACCTGTTCATGTACTTCTAGTCGCTCTACCGCTACGCTTGCTGTTCCCTGATTACGTAAGGCTTGATGGTGTAGTTGTTCGTTGAAATTTAACAGTCAGGGATTCGTTTGTGCCTGTCCTTGGTGTTAGTAGTGCGTTCATAGGTCTTGTCCTATTTCTGTGTTTTGGATCAATGTTTTACTGTCCTCAACCATGCCATATTACATGATGAAAGCAATATGATTTTTTTTCATTCATTTCATGTGTCAATGCAGTCAATTTTACCATTTCTTGTTTATATTCCAATTCTTTTTCTGGTGGATCGCAAATCTAATTTACATAGGATATTAACTAATGGTATCATTGACGGATTTTTGTGGTAGTTATCTATCTTCAGTTCTTCGTTCATTCTGATTTCTGAACCTCATTTCAGTAGATTGAAAGCTTTCTTATAACTTTGTCCTTGTACTGTCCCAATCTCATGACTTTCCAGATTGGGCTTCTTTCTGGGTATTGAGCAAGAGGATTACTGCCCCTATGGTTGATGCTTGTGCATCGTTGTAGTTAAATAAATGTTTCAGGTTGTGCACTTTTTAAATAACACTACTTTCTGTCCTGCTATTTATCTTATGATGATTATTTGGGGTCCTTAGCTCATGCCATGTGTGGATTGCTTGCCAAGCATGGGCTTTCCATGTCTCACTTTTTCCAGAAATTTTACTTGAAAATTCTACTCCTTTAGGTCTTTGCTTCAGTGTTAAGATGAATGCAAGCAATGCTGAACCTGAAGGTTCAGCACCATCTGTTCCAAAAAACCCTGCCATGGCTTCATGCCGGAAGAAGAAAACTGATGATGATGCTACCTTCCTTGAAGATGTGAAAGACCACATCGATGAGTTCATTCATGCCTCCATGGATGAGCACAAGACATGCTTTAAGAAGACGATTCAGAAGGTGAGCTACATTAGTACACTGAAATTTCTTTGGCTTCTTGTCATTATGCAGCCGTCATGCATTTGATGGCCAAGCCTTCTGCATTTTGTGTCTTGCACAGATGTTTGGGATGTCAAAGGCTGTCGCAGAGCGATCTGCAGCGGAAGCAAAGGAAACTGAAGTTGAAAGTGCTCTACCGCTTCAGACCAGTGTCTCACAGTAGAAATGTTATGCTGGTGTACTTTGTTGCTCCGTGCTGTCTCAAAGACTCAAATGCTTAGGCATCGGCAGTACGGCAGCATGTTTTCTTTACTTTAATCTAGTGTTTCCTTCTCTGAAGTTTGCTGTATGAGTTTGCCCTAAAAAGATGTTGAACAATAGGAGGGCAAGTTTGGAACTGATATATATGGTCGTGCCTACACTTGTTTCTGCTGTTTTAATCAAGTTAGTTCATCAACAAATAAATTATGAGACAATCAGAAAATTTGTTAATATGCTGGAATTGCTCTTACTCTCTCCGTATCGAAATATTCGTAGCTGTTGATTTTTTCCTAAAACTTTTGACCTTTCGTCTTATTAAAATTTTGTGTGTGAATTTGCAAAACGATAAGTCACACTTACATACATACAATGATAGCAAACCACAAACAAAAAAATGATAAATTTTGAATAAGATAAATTGTCAAAGTTGTGATAAAAAGTCAATGTCGACAAATATTTTGATACAGAGACAGTACATGCGAAAGGTATAGTATGGGGGTTGGTGAAAGAACTGACAAAGATAGGGCGCCATTGAAAATATCCAACTTTCAAGATATGACAAAGCAACAGACAAAACAAATGTTGATCCCTGCTGACAGCTCACTCGTGCTGAGCGCAAAGCAGCAAGAAGCCGCTGAGCTTGAGGAGAAGCAGAGCATTAAGCGGAGGATCCTTGAATACAGCGAAAGGGAGGAAGAGGAGATGAACGGAGGAGGATCACAAATGGGGAATTGGGGCCAAGGAGCCAGCAATACCAGCAGTATCAGATCAGGTGGACGGGGCAGCTGGGATGGTCGTTCCACGCGGGGAGGTGGTCGGCAACGGCACCACATCGCGGGTTCAGGTGGTTTCTATCACAGTTATGGCAGGAGGAGATAAGTTGCCTGTAAGCTATTTGGCCTGAGTTTTTGATAGGGCAGCGTCTCTTCTGTTCAACCATCTACTGGATGAGAGAAACAATGATTTTTTTAGAGGGTAAAACGGCTTGACAATGGAATACTGCCACTGATGGGAGATAGCTGTCTTAGGGAGGAGCTATCCTTCTGATGTTCCGGATGTTATTTGTGTGGGCAGTGCTCGGTAAAGCTGGCGGTATTGGCTGTACCTTCAGACTTCAGAGCACATCGTATTCTGGCTGCGCATGTATATATAACGTGATTTGCCAACTCGGCTGCAGAACTGCTGTAGACTTGAGTAGCGTGCGCACATGTATCTGGATTTATAGTAGGGTCTTGTTTAGTTCCCTCCAATTCAACCAATTCAACCAAAAGACATTTCATTGAACAACGTGTCCCCTCTCTGATTTTTCGATTCTCAATGCATTTTTCTACAGTGCATTCAATCGAATTCAACCGAACTAAACAAGGCTCAGATAGCATGGGTTCTGTTTGCTGGGCTTGCATGTGCATGCTGTTTCGATGCCATGCCTCTTAACTACTGTTCGACGCTGGTTCTGTTTTTAATGCTGAGTATTGTTAACATCTTGCAAATGTCTCAGAACTGAAGGACACGTATGCGTGTCATTTGTCTCATGCATGCCTGATTGATGTGCTATGTGCGTGCGTGCACGCACGACCCACATCAGCGCGTGTAGGGTTGAACATTGAGATGCTCATCATAAGCACGGCACCCTGTATAGCTCGCCAATCCCGTATTCTGCAACTGCAATAATGCCATGCTCCCAAAGTCCCACGGTAACCACACTGGCCCTGCCCGAACTCAAGAATAAGAAGGCCTCATCACCTTCACGCACCTCCGGTCGCGCGCGACCTTTTTCCCCTACGGCATGATCCCAAGCTCGCCCGTCACGCCTGTGTTTCCCTCCTGCAAATGATTTGCTCGCCGAGTGTGCGTCAACGCATGCGCGCATGTCTGCCATGACAGCATCTCCGGCAGTTCCCCAATAACTATTTTCCAATAATTACTTAATGGGGATGTCCTAATATCTCTTTCATGATTATTGGGAGAGTTACTTCTGCAGTTCCCCAATAACCCTGCCCCAATCCAACTATCGTATTGGGAGAGCCATAATTCTCCCTCTATTTGGGGAGAGTTTAGGGTGAATTATTGGTTTGTCTCAATAATTATTGAAAAAAACGAAAGATAATGGGATCTACTGGAGCACTATTTTTTCAATAACCCTTCTAATACGATAGTTAGATTAAGGAATAAGAGACTGCCGGAGATGCTCTGAGCTGCACCACCGGCTTTGCGCTCGAATAATCACGGGCGAGGAGGCGCCCGAATGACCGGCACGCACGACCGACCCATTTGGGGGTGGCATTGGCCATGGCGCACAGCCGCACACCAAGGCTACCAGCGGGCATAGCTCGGTAGGTAGGCGGCATGCAGTTCCCCCAATGGGCGCACGCAAACGCAACGCAACAATGCCCACGGCGCCAATCGCGCGCCCCGGCGTCGCATCAACCGCGCCCATCGGAACTGAGACTCAAGTAGAGACGCACGAACGAATGAAATGAAACCCGCCTGGTCCTGCTCCACCCATCATCTGGGCAAGTGCGCGGGGACGACTGAACTGAACTGCGGCAGATGAAGCGATCCCGTCGCAGTCGGGGCGCCTTTTCCCGCGAGTTACCCGGCTTTTTTTCTAGCTACTCCCCAGTCGCGACGGCCGCGGAGAGGATTCACCGTCCGTGCAGTGCAAGCAAGGTGGTGGCTGTACGTGACAGGTTAAACAGCTGCCGAGACAGGGAGGGAGAGACCAAGGCTGGCCATCCGTAGTTGCCTCCTGCAGGCTGCTGCTGCTGCTGCTGCTGCGGCCATGCAGTGCAGGAGCCAGCACCACCGGCCGGGGAGAGCAGGACAACACAGTACCAGAGCTGAGTGGCCGCCGGACCTGGGACGAATCTCCCAAGAGGTGAGGTGAGTGGATTCCGCCGCCGTGTCGACCTCCCTGTGGCCGCCGCCCGGAGGAATCTGGCGTCGCCGTGTGGGGGGAGGCGCAACGCAAATGCCTTTTGAGTTTTGACCCCCCGGCTGAGAAACCTCTGAAATAGTGAAATCAAGGAGGCCGAACGCAGATTCTATTCGTACGCCGCAGGCCATGTTTAATTCCATAAGTTTTCCCTATTCATCCCGTCACATCAAACATTAGGGCACTAAAATTAAGAGTATTAAATGTAGATTAATGATGAATTAATTAGGTTTAATAGATTCGTCTCGTGATTTTTCATCCATCCGTGTAATTAGTTTTATAATTAGATCGTGTTTAGCTCTCTTAATCTTTAATTTAGTTTTGCTACAACAAATTTTCTCTGAATTAAACAGGGCCGCATTACGGGGCCGGGCCGGGCTAGTTGCCCATGATTTCCTTTTCGGTTCTTTCTCTTGTCAGTGCAAGTCCGAATAAAGCGGGCGGCGAGTGGGTTCTCTCCCTTCTCTCTTCTGTCAAGGCCATGTTCCGGCGCCTGTTTCAGTAGCGCTAGTGCTTTCCCTTTCGCTACTAAACAAAGCCACGGGTTTCCGAGTTGGATGAAGACGCATTTCCCTCTCACCTTGATGTGGCAAAGCGAGGTTTCCATTGCCTTTCGTCGTGTGCAAGGGATCGATCCATCTCTTTCGCGCCCTGTGGGTGCATATGGTGCCCCTCTCGCTCGCGAGCTGCTTGCTTGGGTCCAGGCTTCCCTTCCAAGCTTTGCTCCAGCACTACACTGCCACAAATAACTTTACTTGTCCTTCAGAACTTTCCTCTTCCTTCCAAGTTCCAAGAGAGTACAGTAGCAAAGCACACGATCGTGCTCACACCGCTTATCACGTTGTTCGGTTGGCTTATCAGCCACCAGCCAGCAGTACTTTTCTCTCACAATAAATCAGCACCAGCCACCAGCTGCCAGCCAACCGAACAGGCTGTATATTTCACACATGCAGGCACACGCATGCATAAGGCTCCATGGCATCACGTGTCCGCGTAGCACCAAAATTAGTGCCACGAGTTTTTCCTATTTAAACAAATGTACGTATTGCCTGGTTGATTAAATTGTTAATAGTTTGGTTGCGAAAGCAGTGTGAACCATGAGCATGTGGCAAAGCTAAAGTTTAAAGTGGCCACCCCAAAACATTCCTTTTGGATGACGTCGGCCTCGGTGCAGCCACCGAAGAAAAAGAATCTGCGAATTGTACCTCTCCGCTGCAAGATGCAAGTCTGTGCGTGTGCAAAAGAGGGATTTGGCTTGATTTGATCTGCATTTATAGGAGTAGTATTTTTCAGGTAGGGTCGAGCTCCCACCTTGGAGGGGCCACCCCAGAAAACAAATGCCTTTCTGTTAATTTCACGGGTGCAAGTGCTGCTTCTGCTTTGCTTTGGCAACCAGCACGGTAACACTGTAGGCCTGTTTAATTCCCCCAACTATCCAAAGTCACCAAAAAGTTTTCACACTGACAACCGTACCCTCTCTCACAGGACACGCTTCCCAATGCAAAATTTTTCACCATTTTTTACCAATTCACTGGAATAAGATTAGCAATTCCGAATTTCAGAGCTCGCTGCAAGCAGTGCAGTGCCCGCACATTTTCACAATTGCCCACTCCAGGAGCTTTTCTTTTTTTAAAAAAAATAAAACTCCAGGAAGCTTGTTGAAGAGGTTTCTGGCGATACTAGCGCATCTACAATTCGCAGATTGATCCAAGATCATCACGGTGCATTGGAGACAATTCGCACAGCTACATATGAGACATCCAGTTGCATGCCCAGCTAGGTGCGTCAGGTGATCAGGATGGGATGTGTTATCGTCGCATATCAGACATGGCGGTCGGCAAACTAATTTGTTAATGGTTTCTTTTTGTTTGTCTTTCGTAACTTCTGGCTTGGTCAGTCAATCTCTGATTTGTCAAGGCTCTGATGGTCCATAAACCTGCCAAAAGCGCGTTTACAGCTACAATAAACTAGTATGTACATCTATGCTTCGTACGGCCATTGATGTACATTCCGATTGTACATCAGCAGCGTCGACCTAGCTGCCACTGCGACGTCTCTCTCCTTAAGTTGGCACAAATTTTTTTTTTTTACAACCCTCAGCTATGGGCAGACGAATTCAGTTTTCCATTGTCAACTGAAAAAACCGTTCACTTTTTAATGGTCAACTATTGAAACCACTCACCTTTTGACCTTGGTGAGGGCTAAAATAGTTTTTGCAATTCTAAAATTGAAAAATATTTTAAATTTGTTGTCTAAAAATCATTTCAAACTGAATTTCTAAATTAAATATCAATTCTCAGACGATGAAGATTCTATAACCTAAACATACCTTTTACATTTGATAGAGTATAATTTGTCTAAAAATCATTTAAAACTGAATTTCTAAATTAAATATCAATTCTCTCCAAAAAAATTGATCTGAATTGTTTAAACCCATATATGCACAATTGATCTGAATTGATACTCGTATATGTACAATTGTTTAAAGCCGTATACTGATATCAAAACTGAGGCATGGTTTCTGAATTTTTGGGAAATATGAAACGAATACAAATGACTTTTGAAAAGTTTTAGCTGGACACATATGATTATTCAGATTCTAAGGCCCTATTTGGATCCGCCCTAGCTAAAATTTAGCCAGCTGGATGGAGCTGTTTGGATCATCTAGCTAATTGTACCATGTTGTCTTTACTTTTTTGAGCCCGATATGGACATAGAAAAACAGAGGGCCAATTTCATCTTTAACACATGTTTTAGCTCGGTTTAGTTGGATTGGAAATAGGTAAAGGGGTTGGGAATATTTTGGCCTCCAGCTTACTGAGTTTTAGCTAACCCTTTGGATCCCTAGCATCTTTTAGCAAAAGTTTAGCTGATAGATCCAAATATGGCCAATTTACTGTGGAACGAACTAAATTGTAGCCAACATTATGCAAATGGTTTATTAGTTTAGTTTTGAACACTATCCTATTGTACTTTATTCAAACATGGCTTTGAAAATCAGTAAGCGGCCAGTTTGGCCTTGGGGCACTGCAGCCTCTCATGTCTGATTCCGCTACGACAACGTACAAAGTCCCTAGGAAACATCCAGCACGTGGTAAAAAGAAAACGGACATACCTAATGAGAACAAATAAAGTCATCAAATGTCAGAAAATTAAAAGAAAAAAGAATCCCTGGCACAAGTGTTCCGACTACTTTCGATTCACCAAAAGAGCTTTAATTAATTTCTAAATTTCTTCCACCGTCCAAGTTGGCATGCATGTCGAAATGCAGCGAGAACACGTCAGACTGACTAGGGAGTTGAACAAATAAAGCGCTTTATTTTTCCGGTGCAAAAGAAAGCGCTTTAGTTATAGTTTCACCGCAAGTGATGATGAATGAACATACGGCGATGTGAGAGCAGGAAAACGATTGCAGATCCAACGTGAGCTTTGGACCGGAGGAAGAGGCAGCCACTGTTACGGTTTCAACCATTTGGAAAACAGTAAAGCTGACTAAGCACTAGATGTACGTTGCAGATATACGTATATAATAAATATATAGATCGTCACAACGTAACCTGCTAAAGTGCCGTGGCATGGCTCGTTTGGGACGTGCATTTCGACGTGCTTGCACTAGTTTTTTAGACCTTAAAGCCGAGCTAGCCACGTTTTTATTAGCTTGCAGCTGCTACGTATTAGTATGTTATTTTGTTGGCTAACATATTAGCTATAGTAAACTAAACATCGATGTTCAGGCCAATATAATGAAGGAATGCATGCTCTAACTTTTGCAGAAAAGAAAAAGACGATTAGATCTGTCATGCCTGAAGCTTTATTCATTTCTGATTTTCGGTGACATGGTAGATCAAGTCCGAGCAAAGATAGGCACGAGAGCAGAGGCCCGTTCCAAATTGGCAATTTTGGGCGCCACCGTTGTCCCCCTTTGCACGGCGACCAACCACCGTGCTCGCTTTCCACGCCACGGTACGGTCGTGGCGGGCCCCGCGCGCAGGGGCCGCGCTCACCTGTCCGCTTTGCTGTGCTTCGCTTTGCTTTGCAAGCGTCCCGTCTCCTCTTTCTCGCTGCACCTGGTCGCCGTCGTCTCGTCGAGCCGGACGGGGGGCATGGCTGATGGGCAGCTGGTGGCTGGTGCTTTCCGCCTGGACCGTGCACTACACCCCTCATGGCCATGTGTCGCGCGGCGGCCGCGCGCGTCGTCCTTTTCTCGCCGCCACCGGCCGGAAGCCAAATCATTGGCCGCGGCGTGTCAGCGTCTCACTGACGGCCGGACCCGTCTGGCGTCTGCCGACTCACGGCCGTCGTCGAGGCACAGGCCCGAAAGGGAAAGGGACCGACCAGATCGACCAGCTCCACTGAGAGTTGAGTACTAGATAAACGAGGGACGACTGGAGGCTAGCTAACGATTTGCATCAACAGATCCGAAGGACGGTCTAAAAAAAAAAGATCCGAAGGGCAGCCATCTTGTCGGTTCGCACCTCATTTTTAACCCTGATTACCATGTTTCTTTGGTGGGTTGAAATTTAATTTGGACAACAACAATTTGAACCTTTTTCTTATAAAGGAACTATAGTTTTAGTTTAATTAAGCAGGAACTCTAAAACCAATAGCAGAGAGATGTCTTGTAAATAGCCTATACTGTATTTTTCGATGTTTAGTAGGGTAGTGATGAGCCTGAAAGTATATAAATATCTAATATATTCCCTTACGAGGAGGGCATCCGATTCCGGAGTGGTAATTTGGTTAAGACCGATGCCGGTCTTTTCTTTTTTTTGAGGGAATACCGATGCCGGTCTTAAAGTGCCCCCACCAATTTTGAACTAACTCAGCGAAAAATGTGTTAACCAAATTGATCAACAATGCAATGGTTTAAGGTTTCTAAGATTTCTTTTGTATTAGCTACACCTTATGATATTTTCACAAAAAATACCCCTCCTGAATTAAATCAAGGATATTTGTAATGGCCAGAAGCCATAAGATTAGGCATGGCACATTGGCACACATGTATCATGGACTGATGAGTTTTTTTTATGAGAAATAGAAAAAAAATAGTGGCTAATCATGAGAGTAAAACAAGAACGGAGGCAGCTGTTAACTTGTAAAATAACTTGTGGAATCAAGCTGGCCTGCTGAGCCAACCAATGGGTGCCCACAGAACCACTCTGGGTTCAGACGTCGAAGGTTGAAATAGCAAGTGTACTTTTTAGCTGCATCCCTGCCCATTAACATTTTGGAACGTGGTGTATAGTGGATATATAGCTAATAATTGAGTTCCATTACAGCTACTGCTGGATTAACGTGGAATAAACCATACGCCGATTACCAGTTCTGAGAAAAAAAAAACACATATGGAGTAAACTTGGTACCACACGCAAGCATATATTGTTGCCAACTGAACCCAAATAAATACTACCTCCGTATCAAAATATTTGTCGCCGTTGACTTTTTGTCACGATTTTGACCATTCGTCTTATTCAAAATATCATGTCTATATCATTTGTTTTGTTTGTAATTTATTTTATCATTATGTGTACTTTAAGTGAGACTTATCTTTTTGTAATTTTGCATAAATTTTTTAAATAAAACGAAAGGTCAAACGTTTCAGAAAAAATCAACGGCGACAAATATTTTGATACGAAGTAGTACAATTTTGAATCCTAAAACAGAAAGAATATACACTAGTGAATTCTCAAAGCCTAGACTAGTATTCCGGTCATTTTCTCACCCCATATTTGTATCGACCTTTCCTTTTCCTTAAACCATTGTGTCCGTAGTAGTTAGGTTGACCTGAGAGCATCCGTGACCGTGAGTTCGTCCATATCCAGTGAGAGCGTCAGGCCGGTAAACAATTCGCGGGCTGCCTGCCTGACACCTTGCATGGCCGACGCGTGTCTCGGCAGCAGGTCAGCATGCAGGACCGTCCGTTGTGATCCGGTCCAGTACTCCAACCCCCCAAATTCTGCAGAGAAAAGAAAACGTTCACCACTCCCCGGTCACTGTCCTCAAATTCTCTAGGTCCAAGGCTCATATGCTGCGACTCAAAGTGATTTCCACAAATTTAATACTGCTAGGAATGATTTTCGTTCCTTATCTTGGCAAAAAGGACTATTGAGGTCTTTTGTGCTTAACTCTGTATGAATAATTGAGGTCTTTTGTGCTTAATTCTGTATGCAAATTTTGTAAAAATCAGTCTAGCAATAGTTGGTTAACTGAAAAAGGATGTTTTTGCATGTGTTTCCTTTACTTCTGGATCAAAACTGAAACTAAGACTCCAGCCACATGAAAATGTTCCTTGTTGAGTCGACTACGGCGGCTAAGCCCTAAACTATGAATCGAAACCAACAAACGAGCCAATGGAAGAACCTGCACGTTTCTCCTGAATTATAGTGGTTCACGAGATTGCTATTTTATGCCAGCTGCCAGGGCGCACGCGTCGAGATCCTGCGCGCTTGCGAAATGTAAGCAGGCCGTATTGTCAACACATCCAGATATAAACTGGTGCCGCCATTTACATGGAACTAGTCTTGGCTGACGGAAAAAGAAATCTTAAGGCTCAACGCTGAAAACTTGTCCAATGTCCATCAGGAAGAAACCTTAGTAAGCGTGTTGTGATTTGATCGGCAAGAACCAAGAATATGCCACTTCAGTTCCAATCGTAGGTACTCACCCATCTTACTTGGAGCCGTACAATCAAGGAAACTTGTGCTAGTCGTGCATGTTCTTGAGTTCCACCATGACCATCCTAGAAAAAGGGCATCTATGGCCATGTTCGGATGGGAGGTAAAAAATTTGTCCAGGATATTAAATGATATTTTGATCACTAATTAAGGGTATTAAATAAAGTCAGTTTACAAAACTATCTCCACAACCCCCTGTCAAATTCGCGAGATGAATCTAATGAGGCCTTTGACCACGCGATTAGAGGATGATTACTGTAGCATTACTGTAGCAAATTATGGATTAATTAGATGCAGTAGATTCGTCGCGTAAAGTTGCACTCATCTGTGAAAAGGTTTTGTAAATAAACTTCATTTAGACCCTCATTCATGCGACAGTAATCCGGGACAAATTTTTTTTTGTCCCGGCTGCCGAACACGGCCTATGGTTGGTCATGTTCAGACTGATCAGGTATTCAGGTCAGATTGCAGTGTGTTGTTTGCTTGTTCTTATTTTCTAGAGTACTCTACTCGCATGCTGCCAGCACCTTCCAATCCAGACAACAGAAGAACAACTTGGAGCATGATTCTTCAGCATCCAGTTCAAACACAGCTGACACTTGGAACCACCGGTCCACCCGCACCTTGATTGGTTGGTTCATCATCGCACAAATAGCAGCTCGCAGAGATGGATAAGCGAGACGAACACAAAAAGATCTCCGTCTCCGGCCGTCTCTTTTACCGGGCGGCCCGGTTCAGTTCAGTTGACCGCCCACCACCCCTCCGGCCGACACATCAACCACACCGTGAATCCGCCATGGCCCTTTTGCCCATCGCCACCGCCCACCGCGCGCGGCCGCACTCCATCGGCGGCTTAAAAAAACGAGCTCGGAGCTGTCATGTCCTAACTCCTGATGCCACCGAGCGAATACGCACGCCGCGAGAGACAAGAGGGAGAATTCTTCTTTTTTCACCAAATGCATGCGCACAATTGGAGCAAGTAAGCTGGTGAGCAGGAAAGCAATTCCAGGGAGGGGGAGATTAAGAATTCGGAGGAGACGCCAGAAAGGGGACGAGCACTCGATTCCTTTCCTCGCTAGAAAAAGCGGAGCCGAGCAAAGAAAGCGCAGAGCAAGACTCGGAGTAGTATTTTATAGTGGCAATAATTTGTTTGGCATTGGGAATCCCGGCGCAAGTGTTTCCATCTACTCTAAGCGAGCGCTGAATTCCAAGAGATCTCATCTGCCCCCTCCCTCCCTCCCTCCCTCTCGTCCTCCTCGGGCCGTCACGGCGGCGGCTCCTCGCACTCGTGCGGCCGCCCAGCTCTCCTCTCCCTCCCTCCCTTCCCGTTGGTGCTGGTGTGCCGCAACTTGTTTGCCTTCCTTTACGAGCGCATATAAGCGAGCAGCGTCTCGCCTTTGGGGGAGGCGGGGCCGCCGCTTTTTAGTTGCGCTCTCCCCTCCTCTCCCCCTCCCCCGCCTTTCCATTGGAGCGCACAAAGCTGGACGGCACCACCATTTAAAGAAGCCCGGGGACACGGCGGAGGAGAAGCTAGAGACCACCAGCTCACACTCCATTCACGCCAGGATCGCGAGCCGCTGCACGCCCGCCGCCTCCTCTGCTTCTGTTGCTGGTTCGGCGGACGAATCGTTGGCGTCGGTTCAGGTGCGTTTCTTGATTTGGGTCCTTGGAATTTGCTTGCGTGATCGGGAAAAGATCCTGATTTGGTAGGATCGGGCCGGCGGGCGCCCGGGTTGCGCTCGTGCGTTAGTGGTCTCTTGATTCGGTTGCGTGACATAGCGGAAAGACGGGAGCTTGGCGGCCGCCCGGGCTCGGCGTGGAATTCGATGTGGAAAGCGAGTTCATTGGATAGTGCCCTCCACGCCTGGGGGCCGCCGTCTTTCGTGCAATCATCGTTGCTTCATTTGGCTTCTTCCTTTTCGTTCAAGGCTTCCCGTGCTGCTTCTCTAGTGTACGAGCAGATCGATTACCTGCCCAGGCACTCTTGTTTCTTGGTGCTTCTGCGTTTGCCCTCTTCAAGCAGCATGCTCCATCCTGAGGTCTCAGCCGTGCTGGAGTTTGCGTTATCTGCCTTCATAGCCTCTGTTGGTATTATAGTGTCCCTGCAGAAGGCTATTCTTTGAGGGTTTTTTTGTGCTAATTTCTTCTTTGATTTATCTGGTTCGTAGCATGATTACAGCTCAACGTTTGATTGTTTGTTTGAGTTTAGATGACGCCTTCTTTTGGTTGAAAACTACACCTTGATTTCGTTTGAATTTAGAACTAGCACAGCATGTTCCTTAGGTCCATCGACTCTCTTTGCATGATGTTTGAAGTTACATTGAGGAGCATCCGAGCATGTACTCAATATTTTTTGATTCATCGATGATTTGGCCTTGACGTAATTTACTTATGCTGGATATTTACACTCTTTTCTTTTTGTGCTGTAATCTACTGCTGCTGACATGGCTGAATTATTTCACAGGCGAGCTTGTGCTTTTCACGTGCTAATCATAGTTCATTTTAGTTTGACAGCTTTGGTTAGGCACTTCTTGTAGGATAATCTGAGTAAATAGTTATCCCGGGCATCTGAGTTCTGAGTACCCAGAAAAAAAAAACTGATCGAGCTTTGGATGTTATCTCTTCATCAGGCTCTTATCATTTTCGTCTTTTCTGATGTGATCAGTGGCGCTTCTCTTTGGAAAGTTGGTCACCAGTCACCAGCTGAAAGTTTACTTTGGATTGGATTAGCTTCAGTGATTATTATACTACCATGTGTGCAGTGTGGAACCCTCTAGTACTTAGTGTTGCCTAGGAGCAGTTGCACTAACGTTACTTTTTTTATGTCTTCTGTAGGAAGTCTAGTGTGGAGGTTTCTCAAAATTGAGTATACTTTCATTAGAAGAAAGAAATATTCAATCAAGCTTTGTTAATCATCGTCATAGTTTGGATGGCATCCATGCTTGCTTCAATGAGTTTATGGAGCCCTGGTTGTCGAGCTGATCTGGGCTGTATCACAGTGCAACTGTAATATTTGCTTCAAAAGTTTCCTCATCTTGGGAGAAAGACTCAAGAGAGTTGACGAAAGACTCAAGAGAGTTGACAACTTATAAGTGTTTTTTTTTCTGAAGCTTGATGTCCTGCTTGTGAGGGTGAAGTGAGAGTGCCGAGTTTCGTCTGGCATGCAGATGTCAACTGATCCTAACCACTATGGGGTATTTCCACATTCCTTCTGCAACCAACATGTGGTTTCATTTCAGACGAGTTCAGTTACCAGTGGATCAGGAGCCATGCCAGTTTGTCTGGACACTTCCAGCGGAATGAATGGCAATATGGGGATGTTGAACACTACATCTTCAACAATTGTATCCACTGGCTCACCAAACATGATTTCTGATTCATCTAGCCAGAGCCTCAAGTATAGTGCGCCGATGGCTGTGGAGTGGTCCTATCTTGAGCTGCAAATGTTGAATGATGGCCTCAACAAGTAAGATATACTGCCACGTGATCTGAATTAAATACCTTTTAACCTATATTTATAATTCAAAGCCATTTAACAATCTAATCATGACTGTACCTGGAAATTGAGGCCAAACTGCCAAGATTTTGTGCTGTCTAAATGCCTATATGGTTTCATAATACTGAATTTTGTGATGTCTGTAGTTGATTCTAGTCAGAAATTCACCTGTCTCGTCCCCTTTTTTTATCCTCTCATGAAAGGAATACTCTATTTCTGTAAGGAATTGTTGCATGAGAAAATTTCTTGCAAATATTAGCTCTTTGTTCTCTTACTAAAAATGTAGGTGTTTATTTCACTTCTATTCATTTTACTGATACTTAAACAGGAAAATGATGCTTTTGTGGCATGAAATCTTTTGTCTGTGTTCTATTGGAACTTTTATTTACTCATCATTCGTTGATTCATTCCTAATCTTGTATCCTTTGGTGTACTGGCTAATGAAATTTCAGGTATGCCAATGAACCAGGAATCATGAAGTACATAAAGATAGCAGCCATGTTACCAGACAAGACAGTAAGAGATGTTGCCATGAGATGCCAATGGATGGCAGCGGTTAGCCCCTGATTTCTTTGATCTATAATGCATCGTCTGAATGCCATTTCCTCATCTGTTGTCAGTCCACATTTCAGTGGGAAATGTCAGTGGTAGCTAACAGTACTGATAGATACAGAAGTCGTGCTAGATGTTCATCCACTCTAGATTTGTTTGAAAAGAATGTGGTCCCACTTCAGCTTATGGATGGTGACTAACAGTTGTTTATACTTCTGTGACTTGTCAAGATGATATCACCATAATTCCACTAAACCAGTGCCGTGTATGGGAAAGTAGATCATGAGGAAGATACACTTATTTGCCCACATCTATAAAAATACTATAATGGTCTATTATGAACATTAAAGTTAGTGTGATCTGAGCTGGTCCTCCTAAGTATCCTTTTGAGCTGTTGTCCCATAGACTTTTGTATTTGTCTAGTGTGTACTATATTAATATTAGGAAGGCTAAAAAGTCTCTGCTTTTGACATTACTAGCAATAAGGTTTGCAGCCTAAAGTTGGCCTGCTCTTGTTTTATGTCGAGATTTAAGAGGATGTATATCGCTTAGAAGGGTCTCAACCTTTAAGTTTTTATTTACCTTTTCATTTAGTACAGCTAATATGCTATGTTTGAGTTGATTGATCAGTGAATACCATTTAACTATACCAAAGTGACTTTGTCAATACAACAAAAAAGTCTACGCCACTTTTTTTATGTCAAGAAACTAGGAAAATAAGAATAAGTTTTGTTGTAGATGGCTAGCAAAACATAGGGTTGTTGATCCAAGTTTTTTTTTAATCTTGTGTAATATTTAGTTGAATCCTACTTGATGCTTTCCACTGGAATTTATTAATATTTTTTCATTTTTGTTGGCAATAGATTAGATACTGATATTCTCTAAGGGAATTAGTTCGTCAATATTGCTTTGTTTTTCAATTCCGCTGGTAACAGTAACTAGATTTGCTTACAGAGAAAAGAAGCTACAAGACGACGGAAGCCTGAAGAACACTATCTTGGAAAGAAGATAAAAGATAGAAAGGTACTCATTGATTTTTAATGACATTATCGCCTCTTGTTAGCACAAGAATACTCTCTGAAGAAATAGTTCTGACTCCTGATAAACATAATCCAAATTTGGACTTCTTTTCTGATATCAAATTTATTTTGAAACACACCACACTCCATGGCTCAAGCATGCACATTCTGGTGTTTGTGGAAATGATGGAATGAAGTGAATATTTAATACTCCAGTGGCATCCGCTTGACATAAATTAATTGTCTGCATACCCGATTAACCCCAAAGAGGATAATGCATTATATTGTCATACTGTCAAAAATGGAGTTGGGATTAGAATTATACATCATGCAAACCTATAATTTTACAAGCCGCATTTATGGGTTTGTTTTTACATGGATCTGATTATGGTTGTTTCTCAGGATAAAATGGCGGAGCCGTTATCATGGGCTACCAATCCACCTGTTCAGAATGATATGAGAGCTTCTGCCTTTATGCCTCGCAACACTAGACACAGTAATGGATTTCTTTCTGGAGGTTGGTAGGTCATTTATAGAGTTATCAAGTAATTTGACTATGTATAACATACCATTTCCAATTGCTTTTGGCAACAATGAAATACTTCAACCTATTTTGTGTTCTTAAGAATCGCCATCAATAGTTCTAAATTGCTAATAAATGTATTGTATGGTTCCTACTTTTATGGAAATAACACCACACTTTTTCAGCATATTTGAGGATTTTTATACTGTATGAATCCTCGAGTCATCTTAGTTTCTAGTGTAACATATAGACTGTTCCTATTGGCCAAAATTTTGTAATAAAGGTTCTCTTGCTTATTTCAGATTATTCAAGTTTACAAGTTTTCACATGTCTGTTCCTTTTATGCAGACTCTCAGATTGATCGTGAAATGTTAAATATATTGGAAGAAAATGCTCGACTTCTCAATCAGATAGAAGTAAATATTTTGACATCGCAGGTTGGTCTTTTCTTTCTTTCTTGCACGATGCATCTGATGATTTAGTTGGAAATTCGTTAAAAGCCTTAGTTTTATTTTAAAAAATATGTCTCTCCATCCAGAGTAACTCTTAATTTAGTGTTCACAAATCTGTAGCATGCACAGTAAGGTTAGTAGTTGGCACTATCCAATGCTCATAACAACTTCTCATCATTGGAGAAAGAAAAACAAGCATTCCAGTTGGAGCACATTTTCATGACATTGTCATAAGCAATTGGAAGATTTAGCTGTGCAGGAGTAATTCTCAGTTAACTTGATAATACTTTTCAGGCTCAGAACAACATTGACCTTTTCCATCACACAAGAAGGAACATCCACGGTCTTCTACAAAGGTAGAGTTTGCAATATTTTATACACAAAAATTTCAAATGAAAGTGTGAATGCATGTTTATAAGGATGATTTCTCTGATGTGATGCTCTCTTTAATGAACAGCATGAGCCAAATTCCCGGAATAATGAGCAAGATGCCCCCATTGCCTATTTTGGTGGATGAAAGGCTAGCCAGTTACATACTCCCTCGCACTCCTATGGTAATTTTCTTCTGCTTTGCCTATGATCTGTGACCAGGTGCTGCAATGATTGTTAATCAGTATCTTGGCTACTGATATTAAGATACAGAACCAAAAAACACTTTGGCTTTGACCAATACTCAGCTGCCTTTAAAATGCATGTTGCCACTCACCAGTTTGTCACTTCAAAATCGTTATCGACGAGTTTACGCTTTGTCCTGCCATTACTAAATAGTAGTCGCTGGATTGTTGGTATTCCTTACAAATTGCTAATTTGTTAGCCAGTACTCAAGTACTTAAAAGATGGTCACTAGTCTCTCTGTGACAATGTAATTAATTTCATCATTTTCAATTGGCAACATGCATATTAAAAGAATAGTGCATTATATATGGTTGTTCTCTTTTACCCATCAGGTTCTAAATTCGATACTGAAATGCCCACTCTTGATGTTTCTTTTTTTTTTTTTCATTTGAAGGCACAAGTTATTGGCAGCAGTCACTTGAAAGAAGAGCCAAGAGTATGGTAGGCCACTGCTAGACAGGGCAGCAGCTCAGTTGTCAGCAATAGTTTGATCAAAATACCTGAAGAGCCATGTGCTTGGGTATCTGCATGAAGAAGCATCTGTCAAAGGAAGATCATGCTTTTTCTGATGTCTGAAAGCTACGAAGCAACATGATCCACTGCACCGTACGGCCTTCAAAAACGCTGTCCAGCTTGCCTTCTCTGGAAGCTCTGTATTAGTGAACGAGAATTTGAGATAGGGAGAGTTTTCCGTAATCTGCAGTTTTCCTCACCTTGGTTGCACATATTGATTCTTTTTTGGGTTTTGTCCTGGTGATCGATGTTAACAGAGGTGTAGCATAGAAACTAAACCTGATATGAATAATTAGCAGGAAAAGATTAGCCTTTTTGTCAGTTACTATATGGTAATCAACCTTCTGTGTGTACCTAGTATAATTCATGTCAGCCTGGGTCTCTAAACTGCAATCTCTGTACCTATGTGCTGGGTGTCTCAAAAACTGCAAGACTTTATCAGAATTCATATAGGGATGCTGTAAGCCTGCTTTGGATGTTCTTGCCAAATGTTTGGAGTCAAATTCTGTAAGCGTTTATCATCGATCGAACAGAACTAGATGCAGAGGGTAAAACGACCGAACACAGCTCAACCAGACGGTAAAACGACGCAGAACAGGAGCATCGCATAAATCACATGGCACCTGATACTTTTCTAGCCTTGCTTCATTCAGCTCTCCCACCATGAATGTGCACAGGCGAGGTAGCTACTGCTAAGGGGGTGTTTAGATGTTGTTATGCATAGTGTTTTTATACATTGGGTCGCGTGCGACAGAGAGGAAAAAGTGCATTGGGAAGCGCGTATTATGCAAAATGGCACCCCCTTACACGGTAACATGTATATCTCGTTCACTTTTCTGCAACAGTTCCTTCAGGCACACGCTCCTCCCTCGTTTTTCTCTCTTCTTACCAGAAGAAGTACGCACGACAGGCGATGTGATGGTGTGAGCCCATCAGGCTGCTGCCGGTGGCGCAACAGCGGCGACCACCTCACGGAGCGCCCGAGCCGCGTCGCCGTAGCAAACCTTCACGACGGAGACGCTCCGGCTCGCCACCGCATCACCCAGCTGCATGCGTATTTATCCGAGAGAAGTTTCAGTGTCAAATCAAAACATCAAACGCAACGACAAACTCAACTACTGCTTGACCTGACCACTGTCGTTGTCCAACATTTTTATTTTTTGTATTGTGTTGTCTACACAAGGACCAAACTTTTAGTTTCCAAGCATGACCATGGCTCACTAACTTCAACTTACTGGAAATACTAGTCAAGAGCCACAGAACTTGCTTAATGGTGAACAAAGCGTTGATCTGCTTTGTTGAATTGACCACTGTATATATCAAGAACCACTGTATATATCTAGATGAATTGACTATTCTTTGTTGACCTGATTATGGTTGGTAAGAAGCTTCAACTCTGAATGTATTGTTTCCTTGCCTTCTGGTTCAAGTTTCCCAAGTGCTAAACAGTGGAATAGGTGGTTCCGAAACGATGACATGGAGAGGGAAAAGTAAGACTAATTTGACGTATTAGCTCCTTATGGACACTGCTTGTCAGAATTCAGAGACAGCATCTATTAAGATATTGCAGAGTACCTTTATCCCTCTTTCTAAAGAAAGATTGCTGAATTCTGTCACTCAGCAGAATGTATGTTATGCAGTAAAGGACATCAAGGTAACTCTAAACAATCAACAACTGTTGATGGATCGCCACTATGTGTATGCAATAGAAACTGTTATCGCATCCGTAGACCGCAGCTATGGTGATTTTACCCTATCACTCAATCATGTGAAAAGTAACCTATCAACAGACTGCATGGTATGTGTATGATAAAGTCTATAGCAACTGTTGCTAAAATTGGCCAATAAGTGGGCCCAGATGGGGTAAATTAATTGTTAAGAATTATGCAAAAAAAGAAAAATTTGCCATGTACAGTGTTGCTACTGCTCGGTAGATTTATCATGCTCGACTGCCAACCAACAAAGGAATGCTTCTAATAAAAGCTACCAAAGATGGGAGACGAAAGCACTTATCACATCACCTCATCCATGAAGTAGAAGAAATCGTTGGCAAGAAGGGTGATCTCCTTCTTACGCTCCTCGCATCGGGCAATCACACGGCTCAGGTCAATGTACAGAAAGGTGGCCTTGAGCTGGAGATCCCTCCTGACCAAATCCCACAGGTCATCATCCAGATCAGCGACCAAATCCGCCTCCATGGACAGAAGCTCAAGCGCGGAGCTCTTGATCCGACAAACGCATCCCCTCAGCTCCATCCCCTGATCCATTGATGCTCCTGTGTAGTGTCCTCTGCTATATCTTGCAGTTGCAGATGAAAAAGGATCAGAGCCAATGATGTGGACGTATTTAAGGAAAGGCAAAAGGAGGAACTGATTCTTGGAGGATGTCTAGAAGCAAACTGATGTCAGCATGTGCATCAGAGGACCCATGTAGTACAGCAAGGGGCAAAGTGGTCAGTGCAGAAGACTATAACATTAGCCATATGCATGAGATCTTTCTGCATATTGTTTCATGAGACAGGGAAATATGAGGAAAAGGGAAGCCAAACTTGGCCACCTTGTCTCTCGCTGGATATCCAGCAAGGTGGGCAGCTGAAAAAGGTCCAGGTATTGCTCACAAGGAATTAATGAGATGGTTACAACCAAACACTATTGCAGCCACAGAAAAGGTCAGAAACTTCCCGATGAGGTGCTCTTATTCATGGGAAAAAAAGGTTATAAAAAAGAAATTGTGGACCAATGGTGGTCACCCTTGGATGATGAGTGATTGACAACCGTTGTGTGGTTTGATGTGTCTCTTGGCTTGTGATGTGCAGATGTAGGATGCGACATGGCGGTCGACGGCATGCGGTGAAGGTCAAGCGCGAAAGGTTCATGCCGATGGACCGAGGACGGTGAAGGGTGAACGAGTAGGCTTGGACTGAGGGACCCGAGGAGTCCGGGCGGAGTCATGGGCGGTCCACATGGTGCGCGGAAGAGCAAGAGTACATGATGGGATGGAGACGGCGTCGGTCGAGTTAAGCGGGACGGAGGCGAGTCGAGTAGGCGGCCCGGGAGCGGGAGCGAAAGACTTGGAGGCGTCGGAGGCTTGGCGGAGGCCGGACACGCGTCGACATCGGTGAGTCACGTCGTGCGGCGGCGTGCAAGGAGGGTTTGACCAGTTTGGCCTCAAAACTGGAGGTGAGTCACGCCTGCGGGGTGTGCAAGCGGGTTTTTCCGGTTTGGGCCTCAAAACCGGGGGTGACAAGTCGGAGGACGCGTGGCACCATCGCGAAGCTTGCGTCGAGGCGAAGCGAAGTCGTGAAGGAGCCGGGTCCGTCTGATGCTTGCAGGAAAAGATGGACGGTTTTACCCCTGAGGGGTATTTGGCTTGTACACTGATTGTAAGGGCGTTTTGGACATTTGGCCAGCGCCTATATATATGTGGAGAGGCTGAAATTTCAGCCACCTCTTTGGGCTAGTTAGGAGGGGGGTTGCTCATTTGTTTGTGGGTGCCTTTGGGTGAGAGGAGAGAAGAGAGGAGAGGCTCTTGTTCTTGAGCTTTTTGCCATCCAAGTTTTGCAATACTTGTGAGTGGCTTGTAACCGGATATGGCCAAGTGATTCTTAGTGAAATCTTCCTCTTAATCTTGTGCCAAATCCTTTGTTCCCGGCGTTTTTCTTTTTAGCCATTTTCGGGGCTATTTTTGGGCGAATTCGTGATCTTGAGTTTGGCTGCGTTTTGGGTCGGATTTCTTGGGGGGATTTGGTGCTGGGACATGTGCGAACACATCTAGGGTGATCCCCTACTGAATCCATGCACGAGCACCACGAATCTTGAGTTTTCCCGAAACCCTTCCTCTCTTGTGTTCTTGGTCAAATCCGTGAAATTCTTGGTGATGTATTGATCTTTCTTGGAGAAGATCTTTTGGATAACACTCACCAAGTCCTTGCGCAGCTATGGCTCAAATTTCACGGAGTTTGGACCTCGTTTGAGTGGATTTAGGGTTTTCTTCTCAAGTTTCGTCTCTGCCCAGGAAAACCCGGTGGTACCGGTTTTGGAAAACCGGTGGCACCGGTTTTAGGCAAGTTGTTGTTTGCTCTGGTTTTCGAGTTGGAAAAGTTCTAGATCTTGTGTTTGGCCTCTGGAATTTTTGTGATGAATTTTGGAGGTCATTTGGTCTAGTTTTGGGTTTTTCCCGAGGTGCTCAGCAGCTCCAGGAAAAACCGGTGGCACCGGTTTTGGCTGGCTGAGCACAGCAAGTTTCCGCTGTTCGCTTGTCTAGATCGCTCGCTCGGTTCGCTGGGTTCTAGACTTGTTCCTAGGGTCAGTAGGCACTCTGTTGCTACGTGATCTTGGCAAGTGCTAGAATTCTCGCTCATGGTGTGATTTGGGATATAGGCCCGTTCTCGATCGCGAGAATTTTGTGAGGCTCCCATTCACCCCCCCTCTGGTCGCCATTCCGGTCCTTCAGAAATGCTCTGGATGGCATTTTAGAAAGAACAAATTTATCACTCATGATCACAGCAAGTGATCTTCCTTATCTACCATGCAACACTCAATCAAACCTTCTGCTTCTGTCTATGTATTTCTCACATGATTGTGACTGAAGGAATGGATCATCGATTAATCAGACTTCGACAAAAGTTCCTAACTTAGCAATTAATACGCCTCAAATTTGTAGTTCTCATATTAATTCATTAATTTTCAACTCTTGAAAAAATTGCATACAAGTAACTTTCACAAATTCTTAATGGTTGACAGAAGAAATGAATCATCAGCGTAAGTACATGTTTTTTTATTACCTCATCAAAATGTCAATTTATTGCCTGCCTTAACTGCAAGGGACCAAGGGTTGATTTTTTTCAAATAACTGCGCGTGAAATGAACTCCAGGGCAGTAGATTATATTTCGTTTATTCTTTACAAGAAAGGACTATTTCCAACCCTTTGATACATAAATGGACCAAAACTAAGGATATCATTGTAAAGAGTTTGAATTTGTTTATAATCAAACAACAAACATAAGAATAATTCAATAGTCTCAATAGCAGTGGCCAAATGAAGTTAGCGACACCAAGTAGTAACAAAACTAACACAGCACATTCCTCAATCAATCAGTTTCTCATAATAGAGAATAAAGTAAATGTTAGTGCATTCATCCATATGGGCAAACGAAATATGAACCTAGGTTCATTCTCCGCCCAGTGATCAGATTCAGCGTCACTACTAACTAAAACATAAAATCGCTTATTGACGTCAACAACCCTCCACACTACCCGACTTCCTCACTGAAACATCTTGATTTTAGCTACAGAAGGAAAGTTGATTAATTACTTTTCAAAGTTGCTGTCTTCTTGCTCAGAAACAAATTCTGACGAGCAAGAGGGATGAGCCTACAGACAGCAACAACAGAAGAAAAGGTTGCAGCAAAACAATTATGGAAAACAGAAGCGATAGAGAGGTAGGCATTTTCGTTTCTACCCCATTCGACCTAAACCAAGCGAGTATAACTAACTGAACAAGATCACCGGATGAGATCAAGTCAGCTCCATCTAGATCAGGCAAGTGAAAAAAACAACTGCATTAGAACCAAAACTGCAAAACAATGATAGATTCCGCCCAGGGTTGTTGGGTCGGTGATCCCGTACCACTTACCACAAATCCAATCAGGTTGGATGCCCAATTCCCCAGCCACCTCCTCCTCTTCTTCTCCTCCCAAAAGGCCAAAAGCAGTCAAGAAACAGGGTACGAACTCCTGGTCAGATGTCGGACCCATACGCAAAATCTTTTATAAGTGGACAGCAATTAAAAATCTATCGAAGGTGAGGACGCTAGCGGTTGCCCCCTGATGAGGAAAGAAAAAAAAATGCCGCAAAAATGCATTCTTGCCCCTATTCTTGAGATTAATCGGCTTGAGCCGTGCGATCAAAGTTAAATGGGGAAAGGAATCAACTGCTCCAGTCCGCTGCGGTTTTCTCACCTCTCTGCGGTTCTACCATCCTAAACAGTTGTTACCGGCATCAGCCATTGATTGCATGGCTATTAACTAACACAGCACGAAATTAGCACAAGAAACAAGCAAGAAAGGGAGAAAGATGGGTCTGTGCTGGCAGCTTTACCTCCACGGCGTCGGTGAAAAAGGAGGGGTTTTGCTCTAGCCTAAACGCCAACTCCGACCCAATCCTGCAATCCGCCTGGGCGAGACTACGAGCGTAGTAGGATGGATGTCCGCAGCCGCAACTACGAATGTGGTAAAATCGCTGGGTAATCTGCGAGCTGCGGGTACTCCGGCTTCTGTAGTGTGGGTGGGGTAGGACGGCGTTGGAACTTGAAGTTTGGTATGGGTTAAAACTGACGGGGCCTCAACCGCTCAATCCATATATCTCGTACGAATAATAATACAGTTTGATGGGGGAATTACCTTTTTCTATAATTTCGCAGGAAAACAATATATACCAAAATCTGGTTAACCCCTGCAATTTAACACTGTAAATTGAATCTCGACCTTTTTAAAAAATTCAAAATAGATGCACTTTACATGTTTTGTTTGTTAATGCATTCCGTGTTATGTTTCCCTAGAATGCTATGCTGTCACCTCTGTAAGGCTGTTAGTCCAGCTTCGCCTGTCTTTGAAGAGACATCTCCGTCTATTTTCCTCCCATGTGCACGTTTTTTAAACTTGGAAACATATGTTTCCATTAAATGGCTCTAGACTTTTAAAAAAGTTGCAAAATGTTTGGCCAACGGTTCTAAAGGTTGTGGATTATCGGACTCATGCCAACGGTTTTAAAGTTTATGGATTATCCAGACTTCTGTCATACTCAAAGAATAAAGAGGACTTTTGCCAATTTCATACTAGAATCCAACGAGAACACATGGATTCTTTATGGGAGTAGACATAACTCTCTTCAAGAACGGCGCCAGAGTGTAGTTCCAGAGCTAATCTAGACCAACAATTAGGCTATGGAACCGTGCATCAATGTTTGATGCCAACCGTTTGGGAGCAACATTGAGGCTAACTGCTTGGGAGCAACACTAAGGCCAACCGCTTGGGGACAAATGTACCGCTTGTTTCAACAAATTTCCATGTTTACAGTATTATCTATATCCAAAGCAGTTGCCTTATAAACATTTCCTGCACGTACAATATTATCCATCTCTTAAGCAGCCATAGTAATTTCTGGAATAAATCTAGTTATCAACACACGTGTCGCGAGACGACAAAGATTTTTGAGATTGACGAAGTCCCCATAAACAATTCGTTGCTATTAGTGACACGTTGCCTGGCAGTGAAAGAGTAGACCTGGATAATTCCTAGAATAAATCTAGAAAAATATGAAAACATGTCGAGTCAAGGACTCACTAAAGTTCGACCACAAGCAACCTAACCAATTGAGCTATCAGTTCGTTGTTGGACACATCGAGTGGCTGAAAGTACCTTTGCTTGAAATGGATCAATCAGATAATCAAAATTCTGATTCCTTTCTTTTTTTTGAAGGAATAGGAGGGGCAAGCCCCTACTGATTAATATTAATTACCAAAAGAAGAGTAGTCCAGTACAAGAAAAGGAAAAACAGCAAAGAGAAAAACAAGTCAAACCCCAACAAAGAAGAAAAGAGAAAGTAAGGACGAAAAAAATAAAGAGAGGCCACAGAGAGACGTTGTTTAGCCATGCAGACATTGCCGGAAAGAAAGCAGGTTTAGCTCTGAGAAGAAGCAGGGAGAACTCAGACATGAATTTTCTCTTGCAGTTGTCAACCGTTGGCTCAATGTTGTTGAAGATCCAGTCATTTCTGGAGGACCAGATGCTCCAAGCCATTAGAATTATTATTTCCATGAAGAATGGGTTCTGTAGCTTGTTCTTGATCTGCTCCAGGATTTGCATCATTGGTCTCGTTGTGGTGACCTGAACACCAATAGATTCCCAACACCTCTTGGCAAAGTTGCATCTAAGGAAGAGGTGCGTCACTACCCCCTCCCCGGCCTCCAGGTTTTTACGGGGTGCTCTTTGTTTAATTGCTAGCCATTTTGTCTACCGAGAACCAGAAAAACTCAAAGAAAAATAGAGAGAAAACAAAAACTAAAAAGAAATATTTGTAGGCGAACCTCGTCTAACGTCATTAGGTTTGACGCTCCGGTTCCTCCATCATGGTGTAGATGTC
Source organism: Alloteropsis semialata (assembly GCA_004135705.1). Lineage (NCBI taxonomy): Eukaryota > Viridiplantae > Streptophyta > Magnoliopsida > Poales > Poaceae > Alloteropsis > Alloteropsis semialata. The sequence goes on from CM014270.1 coordinate 59,703,624, forward strand.
AATGTAGTGAAGAGGCACAACGTCGGGCTCCAAGAATACCTTGAGTCGCTGCCCATTCACCACATATTGGTCTCCTTTGACGTCCATGATCGTTATCGCTCCCGTAGGTGAGATTGAGTGAACGATGTACGGTCCATCCCATTTGCTCTGCAACTTTCCTTTCCCGAAGAGTTTGAATCTTGAATTGTATAGTAGAACTTTGTCTCCCTCCTTTGAATTCTTTTCTTTGTAACCTCTTGTCATACCATCTTTTTACTCTTTCTTTGTAGATGCTTGCACTATTGTGTGCTTTCAATCTCAACTCCTCCAACTCGCTTATTTGGATTCTTCGTTTAACTCTAGCGGCATCCTCATTGAAATTCTTCTCTTTCCTCATCCAATATGCCTTGTGTTCAAGCTCCACCAGCAAATGACATGTTTTTCCATAAATAAATTGATAGGGAGGCATGCCTATTGGCGTCTTGTGTGCGGTCTGATAGGCCCATAGTGTATCACCTAACTTCTTCGACCAATCTTTTCCTCCTTTGGTCACGATCTTCTTTAGAATATCCTTTAACTGCTTGTTCGAACTCTCCGTTTGCCCATTTGTTTGAGGATGATATGCCGTAGATACCCTATGTTCGATCCCCAACTTTGCCAAGAATTTGCGGAATTCCTTGCCCGTGAAATGTGTTCCTCTGTCGCTTATCAAAATTCTTGGGACACCATAGCAAGGGAATATCACCGACTTAATCATATGTATAGATTCTTCGGTCGATGCCTTGCGACATGGAATTGCTTCAACCCACTTTGATATGTAGTCAACCATCACCAATATGTGCTCATACCCATGTGAGTTCAAGAATGGTCCCATGAAGTCGATTCCCCATACATCAAATAGATCAATTTGCAGATTGTATTTGTGAGATGTTTCCCGTCTTTTGACATTCCGAGCAAGTTGCAACAAATCTCTTTGCATCTTCATGCATCTCCAGCCAATAAAATCCACATGACCATACCTTAGCATGAGTTCTATAATGATAGTGTCCTCCATATTCCGATGAGTGACACTTTCTTAAGATTTCTTCTCTTTCTTCCCTTGAAATACACCTTCTTAGAACTCCGTCTTCTCCATGTCTATATAAGTATGGTGCATCCCAATAACATTTCCTCTTCTTGAAGATAACCTTTCGCTTTGCATTTTTATCCAAATGATCCAAAGGCATTCCTCTTATCACCCTTATGATGTCTTCCATCATCCATCCCTATCAAGTATTCTATAGAGATGGTCATCTCTCATTTTATCATCAATAGGCTTCATCCCATCATCTCCTTGATGCATCCTTGATAGGTGGTCAGCTACCACATTCTCCGACCCTTTCTTGTCTCGAATCTCCACATCGAATTCTTGTAATAATAAAATCCATCGAATCAAATGTGGCTTTGCATCTTTCTTGGACAAAAGATATTTAATTGCCACATGGTCGGTGTACACAATCACCTTTGAATTTACTATGTAAGATCTGAATTTTTCAAAAGTGAATACCATGACAAGCAATTCCTTTCTATAAAGATGGTCATCTCTCATTTTATCTTCAATAGGCTTCATTCCATCATCTCCTTGATGCATCCTTGATAGGTGGTCGGCTACCACATTCTCCGACCCTTTCTTGTCTCGAATCTCCACATCGAATTCTTGTAATAATAAAATCCATCGAATCAAATGTGGCTTTGCATATTTCTTGGACAAAAGGTATTTGATCGCTGCATCATCGGTATACACAATCACCTTTGAATTTACTATGTAAGATCTGAATTTTTTAAAAGTAAATACCACGGCAAGCAATTCCTTCTCCTTTGTTGCATAATTAACTTGAGCTTCATCAAGGGTCTTGCTTGCATAGTAAATAGCATATACCTTCCCTTCCTTTCTTTGTCCATGAACAGTTCCAATGGCGTAGTCACTCGCATCACACATAATTTCAAAGGGTTGATTCCAATCTGGAGGTTGTATGATAGAGGCACTCACGAGTGATTGCTTCAATGTTTTAAAGGCATGCAAATACTTTTCATCAAAGTCGAACTCCACATCTTTTTGAAGAAGTTGTGTCAACGGTTTAGTGATCTTAGAGAAATCCTTTATAAATCTTTTATAAAATCTGGCATGATCAAGGAAACTTCTTAGGGACTTGATATCCGTAGGTGGTGGCAACTTCTCTACGGTTTCAATCTTTGCTTTATCCACTTCGATCCCTCTCTCAGAGATGACATGCCCTAGGAATATTCCTTGCCTCACCATGAAGTGACACTTCTACCAATTAAGCACAAGGTCGACTTCTCCGCATCTCTTGAGAACTTTATCTAAATTTGATGAGCAATTTTTGAAGCTAGTACCATGCACTGAGAAATCTTCCATGAACACCTCCATAATTTCTTCAATAAAATCCAAGAATATTTCCATCATGCATCTTTGAAAAGAAGCCGGTGCATTGCATAATCCAAAAGACATTCTTCTATATACAAAAGTACCATATGGACAAGTGAACATGGTCTTATGTTGGTCATCCGGATGAATAGGTATTTGGAAGAATCCCAAGAATCCATCAAGGTAACAACAATGTGAATGCTTTGCTAACCTCTCGAGCATCTTGTCGATGAATGGTAGTGGAAAGTGATCCTTCCTTGTAGCCTAGTTCAATTTTCGATAATCTATGCACATCCTCCAACCCGTAACAGTCCTTTGCGGTATCAATTGATCTTTCTCATTTTTCACCACTGTAAGTCCTCCTTTCTTTGGCACGCAATGCATGTGGCTCACCCATTCACTATGTGGTACGGGATATATAATTCTGGCATTCAACAATTTGATTACTTCCTTCTTAACCACATCATGCATAGCATGGCTCAACCTCCTTTGATGCTTCGCAATGGGATTGTATTGGTCTTCAAGTTGTATGTGATGAGTACAAAAGGCGGGACTTATACCTTTCAAGTCATTAATAGTGTACCCATTCACCTTCTTGTGCCTCCTCAATAATTTCAGCAACTTGTCTGTATCTTCCGGGTTTAGTTCGTCGCTTACGATCACCGGGAATGTCTTGTTGTTCCCCAAAAATTCATATTTCGGCCCCTTGGGTAATGGTTTCAATTCAACATCTGGTGCTTCCAGTTCCTCTAGATGCAAATCTCCAATATCTTCGTATTTCTCCTCTTCCAAGATTCCGTGTTGTGCTTCCAATCCTTCGGTTGCTTCCTTTACTTCTTTATCATGATCACCATTGATGCTTCCATTCTCCATTGCTCGTTGGAGGGGGTCCCTGAAAGAATCAACAAAGCGAAGGCTCTCTACCTCTTCGTTATCAAGAGGTAGAGGTAAGGCAACACATGAAGCGGGTAGAAAGTCATAAGTATATTTTGTTTCATCTAGTTCAATCGTGACTTTACCCTTTCCGGCATCAAGAACCGCATTAACCAACTTAAGAAAAGGCCTACCAAGATTTATATCATCATGTTCATCATGGCGAGCATTAAGCACGAAAAAGTCGGTTGGAATGATTTTACCCGAGATAGCAACATCTAGATCTCTAAGAATGCCCAAAGGTTTGGTTGTTCTACCATCTCCCATAATTAATTTAGTAGAACTAGGAGCAAGATTCAAAGTTTTACTATAAAGCTCATCATAAACCTTTGAAGACATGATATGGGCTTTAATGTCGCATAAAGCTTTGCAAAATAACTCTCCATTGATCGTGCAACTTATATGAGGTGTAGGTAGAGGGGTACCTTCATCATGATTTGCTTGTATGGCATACACCTCGGCTAGGTGCACAAATGGAGATGCCTTCGGTTTGACTCCCATGATTTTCTTCACTTCGGTGACATGGTCGGGGTCTATTTCTTCATCTTCATCAAAAAGCTTCCGAATAATTTCTCCGGCCGATCCCTTGTCCAATATGTAGCCCGTATGTTTATCCGGTGGGAAATCCGACTCTATGGCCTTCATAGACTTCTTTTGATTTGGGTGTGGTCTTCCTTTGTCGAATAGTTCACCAAAATCAATCGGGATCCAATCCATTAGCTCGAATTGTTTTAGCGACTTTGCATTCACCAAATTTCTCCCAATTTCCACCTCCGGCTTGCTCTTTCTTAGGTCACGGACCGGTGCTTCTTCCTCGTGGGTTGCTCTTGTAGCTTTTTCATGCTTCAGTTGTTCTTCCTTTGCTTCCAGGGTCTCTTTTCTGAAAATTCCAGCAAGAACCCCCACGCGAGGTTCTTGCTCTATGTCTCCCGAAAGGAGATTTTCCCAATCTCTTCGCATGCCTGCCCCTTTGCTTATTTTTTGTAGAATTTGCAGCTTCCGTGAGTGTTTTCTCCACGAGATCCCCTCCTGCGCACATTTGTACGAATTCCATGCACTTGGGTGTTAGGAAAAAATAGAAAGTACGCAAGAGTACATCATCGGAGAATCCTAGCTTTGGTCCTTGTTCAATCAATCCATTGAATCTATCCCAAGCTTGATCTATTCCTTCATCTTCTCTTTGTGTAAAGTTGATCACTTGCCTCCGAATGTGTTGGATTTTGGATATCGGAAAGAACCGTCCACAAAATTTCTTCATTAACTCATTCCAGTTTCCTTTCACGTCGAAGGATGCAAGCGCATACCATCTTTTTGCTTCATCTACAAGTGAGTATGGGAAACGATTCCATCTAAACCAAGCTAAAGGAACTCCATCTTGTTGTACTGTATTGCATAGCATCATGAACCACTTGATGTGTCTATATGGGTTGTCCGTCTCCACCCCTCTAAATGGGTTTGCAGCCGCCATCTTGATGATTTGAGGCTTGATCTCGTACTCGGTGGCTTCAAGTGTCGAATCTGATTTTTGCATGTCGAAGTCCTCCGATTGTGGGCTTGCATAATCCCTTAGTGATTTTCTTCTTCCTCCATGGGTTAAACGACAAGAGCCATCTAGACAACAAAAACAAAAACAAAAACAAAAACAAATATTTTTCTAGAGAAAAGATTAGGTATTAGTAGCCAACAAAATTAATACAAAGTTAAACGTAGCAATCTAGCTTGTTCCCCGGCAACGGCACCAGAAAAGCTTGTTGACGGCCCTTAGTCGCGTCAATCGTAAACCACAAGCGCACGTTTCAGTTATAGCTCTTCCCTCAGAGTACTCCCCTAAGGTTTATCAATCCGTGGAACTAAAGATATAAGAAACAATCCAACTAGCATAGAAATCCTTTAGTCTTGAAAAGGGTTGCAAAATAGATCTAATCTACTAAAACCAAACACCGGAGGTAGCAAGAGAAAGTTAGATATAACCAAACTAGATCACCTAGATCGTGCATATGGTGTAGCTCCGAACAAAATAGAGTGAAGTAAGATAGATGTGAATCTCAATAAAAAGCATCTTTAAATCATGACCTCCGGTCAAACTCCCGAAAGCCCCACATTACACGGGATCACACCCTGTCACGATGCTCCCTATCGACGTGGATAACTTAAGGGCACGTTCACAAGTGAACGTGTCAAACCACTTGGTAGATCCTGTATGAACCCCTAGCTACCATGGCTACAAGAACACACCAAGCAATCTATCCCGAGAATAGATTGGAGAAGAAGCAAAACCAAGATAGAACGAAATCATAGAAAGAGGCACTTGATCGCTAAAGATTCAGAAACACAAATAACTTCACCATGAATGATAGTACATCACAAGATCACCACCGGGATCCTACCTTTGATCTTGATGATCCTAGCTCCGGAACTCCGACGTGGTCTTCCTCGCAGGGTTCCCACATCGGCTAGGGTAGAACCCTAGACAACTAGCACGACCCTCAGCTCTCCGAAAGGTGTCCCTCTAGCTCCTCTGCTCCTCGGTGTCGAATGATGGATTAATTATGCATGGCACAGGGACACAGGGGCTATTTATACCCTGAGGAAACCCTAGGTCGAAGGGGAGGGCGAGGCGGCGCCATGGGTGCCTAGGCCAGTCGGCCTGGCTTCTTTCGTTTGCTTCGGGATATCTTCGAGATAAGAATGGAAAGTGGATGACCTTCCAAATTCTCCAATTGATTTGCCTTGACCCCGAAGTTTCTTGACCTTATCTTGAAGCACTTGCCTTTCAAATATTCTTGGAGGTCGGTTTACCAAAGATGAGCATGAACGGGGCTTGGAATGACATAGGCCGGCCGGCCTAGCCTCTTCTTCGGGCTTCTAGCCTTCATCTTTCATCGTGTTGTCCTTGGTCACAAGCCTTGTGTATATGTGCTCCAATTTAGCCCAAAAACCTGCGTAAACAGAAATCCTCCAAAAGCACATGCATATGCAAAAACATCCCAGTTATGAAGTATGATCAATAGTTTAGATATCAAATTCATGCCATTATTGAAGATAAACAAGGGCAAAAGGGTGTCGCTAAGGAGCGTCAACAACACCCAATCTCGCGATTGATCAGCTTTTGCTTGCGCTTTGAGTCCGCCTTAGCTATTCCTCCAAATATGACATTGACAACCTTGTCGGCTTGTTGATAGCCAGTGTCTTTGTCGCCCTTGTTCCCCCCATTGTTGTCGGGCCCATCGGGTTTGGAAGTGCTTTTGGTGCTGAAAGCCTTCTTGAGTACGAAGCAATCCCTACTGGAGTGTTTGTCCTTTTGGATGGAAGGGGCATTGCTTGTCAAGGAGCTTCTCGAACTTCTTGCCGGAGGGTCCTCGCTCGGCAATGTTGACTGAGTCTTTAGGCTTGCGCTTATTGTCAGTGAAATCACGCTTGCTGTTGTTTTCAGGCTGCTTGTCTTTGTTACGGTCATTGTTGTTGTTGCGATCTCCTCCTGACTTGTTTCGGTTGAACCTTTCTCGTTGCATGTCTTCAGCATCGGCCCACCGGCTGACAAGGTCGCGCATGGCTTCCACCGTCTTGGGCCTGTTTCTTCCAAAGTCTAGGTGTAGCGTGGGGTCAGTGAGACCACTGTGGAAGTAGTCGATGATGTCCTGGTCAGTGAGCTCGACGCAGGTTGCCTGCTTTTCCCAGAAACGGTGGACGTAGCTTCTAAGATACTCGTTTTGGCCTTGTTTGCATTGGGCAAGGTCAAAGTGAGTACCCGGCTTCTCCCATGATCCCTGGAAGTTGTTGATGAAGACCCTACAAAGTTCATCCCATGAGTCGACGGAGCCGGGCTTTAGTCCTTCTAACCATGTCAGAGGAGCTTGCTCAAGGGCCACAGGGAAGTATGTGCACATAGTGTTGGTATTCCCCTTTACAGCCTTGATCACCGAGTAGTAGATGCAGAGCCACTGCTCAGGATCATGTTTCCCGTCATATCTTTCGATGCCAGATGGCTTGAACTTCTCAGGATAGGCGGTAGCTCCAACGCGGTTTGAGAAAACCGAGAACCCTCATACTTGCCAAGGTTGTGATGACCTTGACCTGGAGGCCCGTAGACTGGTCGTACTCCTGACGCCGCCGGCATTCTTCTTCTTCGTGATTGCGGGCGCATGCAGAGATGATGGTGCATGTGTCTTTGCTCTGTAGTTGGTGTCACAGATCCCTGTCATTATCGCGGTAGTCGCGACGTCCGTCTCTGACCCTGTTGCCGCCGTGCCCACGATTGTGGCTCTGTTCAGCAATGC
>CM014270.1:59725821-59743361 GCA_004135705.1 Alloteropsis semialata
TTCCTTTTAGAGGATGAATTTAGAGTACGATGAGTGCGGGTAGCCTTAATGCGCTGCGCAGCCCAGACGCAACGTGAAAGAACGGAAGCGGGTGACCGGCGGCAAACTGGCAAAACAGTGTGTTGCGCCCGCTTTTCGCCGGCGTTTCACGAGACGGTCGCTCCCTTCTCTCTTCTATTTTCTCTCTCCCACGTCGGCTGGTGCTGACCTGTCTTGCCCATCCACCCGCTCACGTAGGATTATAAAGCCTCCTCCAAAGGTTAAGCTAACTCGCTGGCTCTTAGCCTTACGTGGAGCTTCCAGGTCACTGCAAGAGACAACACGTCCATCAGTCCAGCTCTTTGCACATTTCTCCAGAAAACTGTGCTGCCCATGTGTATTTTTTTTTGCTTCATCTACCTTTTCTCTTGCCGCAAAGCACAGCCACACTACCCAGCCAGCCCTCTTCTTCTTCGTCTTCCACAGTTCCACGGGACGGCTGATCTGCTGCCTTCTCGCCTCCAGCGCCGGCCGCCGGGATTGGGAACCGTTGCCTGGTCTTCCCACGCCGCGCTTCCTCTTCTTACATGTGCTTGCCTACGCGCCGTCGCCGGCGACCGCCTGGGCGCCGAGCAGCGTTGTGGCCTCTCCGATCCTGTGCTCGCATGTGTGTTCTGCTCCGCACTCGCTCCGTCGCCGGCGAGCCGCGGTCGTCGGCACCGCAACACCTGTGTTGGTTGCCTGACACCCTGCGAAATAGATAAAAAAAAGCAAAAAGAGATGGCAGAGGTCGTGGTGGACCCATACTCCTCGAGGCGCGTGAATAAGCTAGTCTCTTGATCTCACGCTAGCGCAGAGGATTTCCTCCGTTCTCTTTCCTCCACGGCAGCAGAATTCCAACGTGGCCATGTATGAGCTAGCTGAGCTGTCTTCATTGGAGGAGGCCTAATACTTGCTCTAAGAAGGTGCCGCCTCCAACTACAAGGAAACAAACACGATTGGTCAAGGGAGCCCCAGCTTTGTGAAAGGAACCGGAACGGGTGACGGTGCGAACGCTCTTGGACGTGTCCTGCCCCTGTGCTCGTGCAATGCATCTTCCTGCTACGGTCCTACCCCTGATTGCCGTTCAGTAGGGTTGTTCTCCAAAAAATACAAGCTCGAGGCTCGTGTTTGACTTGTCTTTGCCTAGTTTGGAGATCAGTTCGAATTATAAACGAGCTAAGCTTGAGCTGAGCCAAAACTTGTGAGCAGTGAGCCTAGCATCTTCAACAAAAAATAAAGCTTGTGCCTTGTGAGCCTAGTGAGCCCGAGCACGAATAGTTTGGGTAAGCTCATGCCGTCATGCGTTATTCCAAATCCATCAGAGTTCCGCAGAAATGTCAAATGCAGTGCCGCAATGCCGCAGCTCTCCGTCTGAGGCTGAAGAACGAGTTTACCTCCACGGCTCCGATGGTCCGATCCGACCTGACACGACGTATCAGCTGACCATATATGATACGCCCTGTGCTATGCACGGAGATTACGAAATCGTAGGTCTTACCGCTGGCCTGCTGCTAGTGGGCTGGCTGGACTGTCTGACAGCCATTGGTCGATACAGATCAAGCTTGCCCGGTAGTCTCAGTTTCTGGCACACTCATCACATCGTACTAATATCTCGTATCGCTATCTAGAGTAGCATCATCGATCGATCCAGCGATCTGACAAGGGTGCGTGTGTTTCATTGGAGACGGGGGTTGACTATGAGCGCACTTCAGCGATTCTGGACCGCGCCGTTTGTTGTGTGCATGGTCCTGCATGTTTGGTGGCTGGGCTTTTTCTCTAATTTATTTATATATGTGTACCCTTAGGGTTCGATGATCAAGGTAATTCAGGACGTGTTTGCTTGCTAGATCTCCTAGGGTGATTCTTTTGGGAATTCTGCCAAACGGCAATTTGCAAACTTATTTATTTTTCATGGGAATGATTCCTTGGTCAGAATGAAGTACTAGGATGCTGGAGCTGGGGAAAAAATAAGTCAGCTCCTCCTACCTCAGTTCGGGCAGGTTTGGTTCGTTGCTAAACTTTGCCACGCAAAAATTTTGTGGCACGGCACGGTTTTTAAATTAGGTAGTGCTTGGTCTTTTTTTTTTTGCTACGAATATGGCTAGCAATACCTTTTTAGATTGATAATATGCTATCGGTCATGACTCCTTTCCTTGCCAAACCGTTCCTAAATCGAGCAAAACTTTTAGCCACACGGCCACACCTTAGCCACGGATTGAAATAATATGTGGCAATGTATGGAAGCAGACCAAAAGGCTAAGTTTAAGTTAAAGTGCATATCCATCTTGTGCTGCTAAAATTTCGGCTGAGAACTTAATTAACTTGGAATGTGAAAGCAATGTACGTTACGATTACACGAACATTACAAAGTGCCTAGGATTTGGGTATTGGCCTGCTAGCACGACGTGGATGTTCGATGCCTGCGCCGGAGCAGAGAGAAGGCTACTGCCTTTGTCTTTGTTTTGTTCCTATCTTTGCCTTTTTGTTTGTTCATTTGTCTCTCTCCCTTTTCCGTTGTTGTACGTGAACACTTTATATTCTCTTTTAATGAAACTTGACATGAGTATTAAAAATCATAAAAAAATTAGAACCCATAGTTAATGATTAAAATTATTTACCTCCCACTCTCTTATTTGTTAAATATTTTTTCACTTTGCATCGCCCTCTATAACGTATTTAATTGAACCATAAATTTAAGTTATGGTATTAACATATAAATCTATATTCTCATCATTTCATCCATACATGTACATATAGTCGGCATGATGATATACATCATACATATATACCATAATAAGTTAGTATTTTCTATATTAACAATGCCAGAAATAGATAATTTATAATTATATACTCTTGGTAAATTAGATGCATGCAAGTTTTGAGTTTGAGCTACATGCTTAATTAACATGGAAAATCTATGCTCCCATTACTTTTTTCATACATGTATGTATGATCTTCATGGTGATACACATCATGCATACATGCTTTGAGTTATTTTCTATATTAACAACTAATGACAGAGTTAGGTAATTTAGTAAAATAATTTTATAGTGACATGTATGTCATTTTTAATAATAGCGGATGTTGTTATCATCTCTTGCTTCGTCCTTCATATATAATTAAATGGTGAGACCTAACGTTGATAACACTTTAAGTTTATATTTTCTATGTTAATAGTTAATGCAAAATAATAATTTAGAATCATATAATGTACTTTAGGATGGTATAATGACACATGGTTGTTTTTAATGATATAGGTAATTTGGATGTAATTTAAGGGGTTATTTTTATTATTTTTATAATGGCATAGGGGTAATTGAGATGAATATTAGGGGGTTACTTTATGTTATTTTTATAATGGCAGATAAGGGTAATTAAGGTATAGATTTAGGGGTTACTTTAGGGTATTTTTATAATGGCAAAGTGGATAATTATTTTAAAAATATGATGGATCCAATGGTTATGATGATACAAGTTTACGGATTGATGGTCAATGTTTCTAATTTTTGTGAGAATTTCTAGAATTTATCTTTTTTTTCTAGCGCGTCTCATGAGGATTAATATGGAGGCCTCAAAAAGAGTCTTTAATTAGTAATAGTAAGATAATAGGTGCCAGACAAGGCACGTAGCTAGCACCTTTCGAAACTTTTATATCAGTCACATGTCCAGAAGGAAAACATTCAATACTAACAAAAGTTCCGCGAAGGTATATATGCATACATGCGTGATGTTGGTATACGGCGAAGCGTCGATCTTAACCACGTGATGAATGGCAAAAGCTAAGCAGATCTTTGCCCTAGTCGCGATCCGACCATCCTCCACCTCCATCCGGGTCTCTCTCTTGCCCGGCGCTGTCCCAGCTAGCGACGGGGGCGCGAGTCTCTCGACGACACACAGAGGAAAGAATCAGCCATTGCCGACACCGGAAAGGTGATAAGTACTTGCTAGTCGATCTTATTGTTGGTCTCGCCGATCGGGCCTTTTCAGGCGGTGCAGCATGCCGCGGGGATCGATCGGAGGACGACGATGCAGGGAGGGAGCGCTGGCGAAGTGGCACATTGCGTTGTGCTCGAATTTTTTGCTTTGAACGCACGCACTGCCGAGCGCGTGCTCCCGTACGTGTTCCGTCGTTTTTTGCCGCCACACCACACGCACATTCGGGGGTACTGTTCCGGGCGATCGCGAAAGGAGAGCGGAAAGGAAGCTGGAGGCATATATGCAGCGGTCCCTGGCCCTGCAACCCGATGCATCGAGGCTGAGGAGAGGAGGGTGGCCGTCGTGTCGTGGGCTTCGGCCGCACGTATCGAGAGGCCAGCGCGCGCTTGCCGACCTCGAAAAACAGAGGGCAGGTGACAGGCGGGCAGCTGCTGAAACCAAGTCGATCGCGCGTAATGGGGATGTGATGTGATATGGCGCGAGCTAGCGTCTTCAATCGTTTTATTACCAGTTCAAACTCCGGATCGACAATAGTGTTGGTAATATCCAGCAGGGCATGCTAGCTGGTTTGTACGGAATTACAGATAATTATTGCTTGGTTGATAGCCAAAATTAGCAGTGACACGCTTGCACTCCAGATTGCACGCCAGGCCAAACAGCCTGCGTTCGCATCGTCTATTGCTAAAAATACGCATCCCCACCAATGCACCGATGTGCACAAGAATGAGGTGCATTTCACAGTCAATTTTTGTCTGTCCCGATATGGCCGATTCGCCTAGACTCTGCAGAGATTGTACCAACCTCCATTTTCATTTAGCCAGTTTTCTTTGTTTCAAAATACTTGACACTTTACTTTTCTTAAACATATGTTTTCATTCTATCCTTATAAAATACTATTGGGGATTCTAGAGTCTGGAAACACGTAAATGATAACTCTATAAAGGTATTTTGGCCATTTCATCCAAAATATAGTACTAGTCCCTAATAACCTTGTGTTGGTCAAAGTTGCTGAGTATTTGAAAGGGAAGCTGTACTATATATATTATTAGATTAAGGGCTTGTTTAGTTCGTGAAACTTTGCAAACTAGTTGAAGGGGGTGTTTAGTTCGAAAGTTGCAAAAGTTGCATTGGAAAGCGTGTCGCGAGAGAGGGCACGTTTTCCAATGCGTTACTTTTGCAACTTTGCAAACTAGTTGAAGGGAGTGTTTAGTTCTAAAGTTGCAAATTTGCAAACTAGTTTTCAAAGTTTCACGAACTAAACAGGGCCTAAATGGCCGTTTGGGCCGTTGGTGAAGCTGAAAAAATTAGCTTTACCTAGTTTTTAATTTATTTTTGTATCATTTTTTTAACAGTCTCACGCTCTATTATCTCGTTTTACGCAAAACACATAAAAATGAGCCACCATAAGCGCTACAAGGGAAAATAAACATGGCGACATGCCTCAATAAATGATGAACTAGAAATGTACGAATATATTTTTCGTTCTAGGACAATGTAACATGGCATGCTTTGATCGATCCTGGCAAATGAGATGGATGCTTCCAGCTCCTTCTAGCCCACATTTTGTTTAATTTCACGAGAATTAATTATTTGGCAGTAGCAGGCTAGCAGCAGCGGCAGCAGCAGCAGAGGAAAGCTGGCCCAGCTGACACGAGATCTCGAATTAAACGCGTAGAATATGCGTCGCCCACGCGTGATCCGATGCGTGTGAAACCGTTGAAATTGATCTCGCTCGATCTGGAAAAGAAAATGTTAACCTGACAGGGAAACCATTGGATTTTTGTGCCAAATCTCGGACCGGCCGGTAGCCTAGAACAAAGTTTAGTACTGCCACTTTGGGCCAGGGGTAGTATATAATTAGAGTACTAATATAAAGCTGGTCGTAGAAAGTTTGTCTGGCCTTTCGGACGAGGAACAAACTGCCGCCCTTAGCATTGCTTTATTCTTCAGGGTTGAAAAGAGCGTACTATACTCCTCCAATAAACCTTTTTAAGCCAGCATCGGCGGTCCGAGCGTCGTCACCTTGTTTTTGACCTACAGATCGACTACAGAGCCTGCAGAAAAAAAAAAAAAGGCGGTTTGGGTCATGCATGGAATATTTCGGTAGGATCTAGCGTAAAGTAGCTAGAGCTATAGTGGCGGTACAATTGAGCTATTATCCTCCTCTTGGGCTTATTTTCTGTGACCTTGATACAAACTGTGTAGATGCGTATATGAATGGAATGTTATTATTGACAAGATAAAAGTTTTAGTTTTGTGGCCGTTTGTGACACCCAGCCTAATTTAGATGTAGCCCAGTAGTACTGTGTGTACATGTTTAGTACCAACTTCTTAGTTGAGCAAAAGGTGAACCAGTTTATAAGCACGGCAATATGCCACTGAGCATGTTTAAGCCTATCTAGAAACTTGTTAGATCAGCACTATGCATAACATTGAGAATAGCGTACCAATAGAAAGTACATGGTGCCACACGAGGAGAGGGCCGGGCCCATGCGGTACTATTTGATTCCCCGCACTCCTCTAGTCAAAAGAATATTTTGTTTTTATAGAATTATTTAATGTCCTCACTCTGTCACTCTGCTCATTAACATATCATATATTTGGTAAGATTTATTAAAAAAGTTGTACATTTTAACCTATATTTCCTCCTATTCTAGGGCACAGGGATGCCTATTCTGTTACATATTCTTTTCTTTATATCCACTTTTTCTTTTCCCCTTCGTCTTCTATCTTGTTGCTTTCTCTTTTTTCCACCCACTTTCTTTTAGCTTCAACATGCTTACTAACCATATCAACTCATATGTTATCTCTATCTGTATATCACCTTTCTACCATAGCTATTTTTGAGAGAGCTTGTTTGCATAAGTTTTCTCGCTGATTTGTGAGTAGAAGTTTTGAAGAGATTTTTTTTCAAGAAAAGGTTTTGCGATTGTTTCTTTCTAGAAACCTCATTGGAAAAAAATTCTTTCGAAAAATTGTCCTAGAAAAATTCTCTTAATAGCTTGATCCTATCAAGTTCCCTGGTGATTTTTTCTTGAAAAGTTATCCCTGAAATAAAGTTGCACAAAGAAATTACCCATGAAAATTGTATGCATAATTATAGCTTTATGAAAAAAATGAAAATTTAGAAACAAAAACAATTCTAACAGTGTGTGTGAGTGTCTGCGTTTGTATTGGTCTTTCGCAAAGAAAGAAACAATTCTAACAGAAGTTACAGGTTGCAGGAACACGTAGGGGTGAGCACTTTGAACCCGAAACCCGAAGACCGAACCGAACCCAAATTACCCGAACTATCGGTCTATTCGGGTTTCGGGGTTTGGGTTCGGTCCAGAGACCTAATGTAATTCGGGGTTCGAATTTGGTTTCGGTTCTTGTGCTTCAAAACCCGAATAGACCTAATAACCCAAAATTCAACATAGTTGTGTATTATATATATACTATGAAGGTTGCAACTTTTTGTTTTTAGCTATCTTAAATTTATCTTTCATGAACTTGTTAGTTATTTGTCTTTGTCTTGTGGTCCTCGAACTTAGACATGAAATGAGTTGTGAATTTGAATTACTACCATAAAGTTTTGATGGGTGATAAGTGTATCCACAAAAATTCGGTTAGTTCTATAGACCGAATAGATCGAACCGAAATAGTCGATCTATTTGGGTTCGGTTCCTATTATTTTTTTAAAAAACTTCGATCCTTATTTTTTAAAACCCGAAATTTATGAGAATCGAATAAACCAAACCGAAATGACCGAATAGACCGAACCTCCCATAAAAACACGCAACGCCCGATCGAGGGACAAGGGTCCGTAGCGCGTGGCAACTAGCACGTCCCAGTGGGCCTACTAGCTAGACATGAGGTGGTAATGGTGTGGTATTCTGGAGAAAGAAGAGTAACAAACTTTTGAGCAAACAAATATCTCATGCTCATTAAGGCCAGTCTCAGTGTACAGTTTCATGGCACAATTACCTAGTCTGAGAGCTAGGTAGCTATGCCTGATGGGTTCCATGGAGATGAAACTCTCCTCACAAATCATGAAACCCTCACTCATCTCTCCTCATAAAGGCCTTGCCATGTCAACAAAATTGCTGATGTGGCATGCTATTTAATGCTGATGAAACTCCTGATGAAACCCCATTGAGAATGGCCTGAGAGGTTGCGTGCCGTTTCTATAATATTTTTTTTAAAAAAAATCTGACATGCGGCGTTGTGCCTGCAGTTTGATCAAGCTGCCGTTGCAACCACCGAATCTAGTATTCTAGCTCCTCAAGCCATGCCCCACCCAGCCATGGTTCCCCAAAAGGAGCAGCATTGTAGCAAAGGCGGCATGGCCCCTTGTCCCCTTGGAGCACCAAAGTCTCTCCACTGCTTATTAATTCCTCAAAGCTAGCTCTTCCCGATTGCACCCTCCATCTCCATCGACATTGCATTGCTTTGGCTCTCTACCTCAACGTACATACGGGTGAGATCGAGTAGCAGGGGACGAGTAGCAGGCCTTCGATCCCGGCGGAACACACACGCCGCGGCCGGCCATGACCTGCTGCCGATCGATGGAGGACGGGGGGCCGACAAATTCTGTAGAGCCTTCGAGAGAAGTCCCTCGCCTAGTTGCGTGTACGCATACGTACGCGCACACGTACTGTACGTGTGCGCATGGACCTCGACCCGTACGTGCTAGTTGGTACTATATACAGCAGTAAAAATATAAGCTGTCCGCGTCGCCATGCACGGCGGGTGCCACTCGGTGACAGCGGCCTGTGCAGCTCGCCGTCGTCCTCGCTCGCGCGCTGCTGGCCCAGTCAAAACCCCCGCGCTCCGCGTCGTCCCTGCCGCCTCCAAGTGTCGGCCTCCGCCGGCGCGCATCCGACCTAATCGCCGCACTGGTGGCAGCCCAGCTTAATTAAAACGCCTCTCGCTCGACGGCTCGAGCTCCATCGGCCCCGGCGCCGGACCCATGCAGGGTTAAAGCTAGCTTGCTTCGCCGCCACGAGCGCCCCAGGTCGTCTGCGTGCGCGTACTGTGCGACGGTGCACGAGCGCGCGCGGCTCGCCCTAACCGGCATCAGCCACCACCACCGCGACGCCCCTCGCCCCTATAAATAGGGGAAGCTTCTTCAGCTTGTGAGCACGCAGCAGGAAGCTTGCACAGGCAGGCAGGCAGGCAGGCGGGCACAGCTAGCTCCTGATCAGCCAGAGCTTCCGATCCGCGCGCGTACACGCCGCTCCGGCAGCGAGCTTGAACCTTGCGCACAGCGACCGGGAGCAAGCCAGCCATGCCAGCCTTAGCGGGGAGCGCAGCGGAGCCGCCGCTGCTGGAGAGCTACGCGCTGCTCCAGCGCTGCGATGGCGGCGTGCTTAGTAACGAAGGCGCGGACACGGCAGTAGCGCCCGTGGCGGAGTGCGAGCTCCCGATGATCGACGTCGGGTGCCTGACGCGCGACGGCGGCGGGTCGGAGGCGGAGCGCGCGGCGTGCGCGGCGGCCATCGCGCGCGCCGCCGAGGAGTGGGGCTTCTTCCAGGTGCTGAACCACGGCGTGGCGCCGGGGCTCCTGGACGCGATGCGGCGGGAGCAGGCGCGCCTGTTCCGGCTGCCATTCGAGGCCAAGTCCACGGCCGGCCTGCTCGGCGGCTCCTACCGCTGGGGCACCCCGACCGCGACGTCCCCACACCAGCTCTCCTGGTCCGAGGCCTTCCACGTCCCGCTCGCCGGCGTCTCCGGCGACGCCTGCAACTTCGGCGACCTCACCACCCTCAGGTCCGTTCTTCCGTACTACACCATGACCTCACCTCACCTCACCTCACTACCCTCCCTAATTAGCTACCCGCAAGTACCATGCTTCTTTACATTTTTGTGCATACATAGTTACTGGATCAAGCGATCGATCAGGGACGACGACGAGCATTTCTGATCTCAAGTTCTGCACCCTGATTCCGATTCTGATGCTATCTCATCTCGTGAAGTAGCTAGATCGAACTAGTTCTGCTGACAGCCACTTCTCAAGTACCGGGAATAATATCCATGGGAAAAGCTTTCCCTGGTAACTGAAAATACGATTCCATCGGCCGGGCCGGTCGTCGCATGTGACTGCGACGGGGAGGGGACTAGTAGTGCGGCGGAATAAGTACTGCTGGGGCGGCGACGTAACCCGGCCGGGAAAGGGAGAGGCGCTTCGATTTACGGCGGTTAATAAGCTGGCCTAGCAGCATCACCTTTTTAATTTTTGGAGCCTTGTTACGGCTGGAGTATTAGTCAATAAGTCAGTTCAGATTAGTGGTAGTAGTGGGCTGTAACTCAGCGTCTGATGTGGAAAATGCTACGGTCAGTGGAGGCTCATGCAATGAATTAGGTAGTGTTCGTCGCATGATGAGTACAGCTACATGATTAGATTATTGTGCATGTCAAGTTAGTGAAACTATGGGAAAAGAGTATGTGCTATCTGAAAATAACGTATATACTAGAACATACTACGTGTGATCTACTATACTAAATTAAAAATATCTGAATAAAAGAAACTACTCGATATTTTTAATATTGGATATTTTTAATGATTGGGCTAGAAGGAACTAACTATTAATTCTAGTTAGCAGTTAGTTGAATAGAAAATATGGGGGAAATAATTGAGGTCTTCAGGTCGGCACAACAATATCTATAGTTTACACGGCGCTGTCACCACATCATGTAAGCAAACGCTAATGCACGGAGGCTGCTGTGTGCCGACGTCGATCGGTCGTCGCTGCTGCAGGGACGTGACGCGGGAGGTGGCCGGCGCGATGTCGAAGCTGGCCGGCACGCTGGCGCGCGTGCTGGCGTCGGCCCTCGTGGCGGCGGCGGCGGGGGAGCGCTTCCCGGAGGGGTGCGACGAGACGACGTGCTTCCTCCGGCTGAACCGGTACCCGCCGTGCCCCGTCGCCGTCTCCCCGCCGGACGGCGGCGGCGCCTTCGGCCTCGTGCCCCACACCGACAGCGACTTCCTCACCGTGCTCTGCCAGGACCACGTCGGCGGCCTGCAGCTCATGAAGGGCGCCAGGTGGGTGGCCGTCAGGCCCATCCCCGGCGCCCTCATCGTCAACATCGGGGACCTCTTCCAGGTACGCACGCACTGCTCCACACGCTGCACGCACCGACCGGCTATAATCGCGCACGTTTGCTTTTCCATTTTTCCATCTGCCCGTCGGTCCATGTCATCGTCCCAGGGCCGGGCCTGCATAAACTGGGCCCTGTTCAAACTCTAAATTGGGGGCTTAAATATAGTCTATCAAAATAGAACAATAAAATAATATATATGATATAATGTATTATGTAGCAACAACAAGAATTATTCTTATTTAGTCTTGGTTGCATAATCTTTACTTGAACATATTTATCCTTGCAATGTTCCTTGAAATAAAATCTTTAATGATGGGCTTATAAATTATAATCAATCTTCTCTAGTATGTCACTGTCATGTCATGGTCAAATCAATAGAGCGATTTGTAGAACATATAGTTTCGATTTTAGAACACTAAATGTCTAGAAAAAAATGTTTAAAGATACATACAAAAGATCAGTACTTTAAACAATTAAAGTATACGCACAAGCATACCATAACGGAATTGAGAAACAGAAAATAGAAAATTACCTGGTGCTTGATTGATCGGAGCCGCCGGAGAAGGACTGCTGCTCGCTGGCCGCCAGGCGCCCACCGGCCATCTGCGTCTGGCCGTCGTTAGAAATTACTGCACTATCGCCGTCCGCCCATCTCGGCTGTGCCTGGCTACGAGTAAGCGAAACGCGGCCGTCACGCTGTCGCGGATGGGAAGGAGCATGCAATCAGGATTGGGAGACCAACAAGTGTTGTGCGCGCCATTGCTGTTGCGCAAGATGGACGGAGATCGAGGAGTCGAGGCAAGAGAGCTCGGCGGCCAGCTGCTAGCCTGCATGCCTGTTCCTGCGCAACAAAATTAGGGGCCCCTTGTTCGGTCGCACCGCCCGCACGCCCTTGTGCCCGGGCCTGCATCGTCCGTCCTAGGTACTACCTATACGCTAGTAAAGCAAGACTCTAGCCCTCTCTAGGGGCTACTTTGTTTTGTGCACGGGAAGGAACATGAGGCACAAGGAACTCTCGCTAGTGGCCGGCTGTGTCTGCGCAAGTACAGGATCCAGCATCAACATATTCCGATGTTCCAACGACTATTCAGAAAGCTGGGTGCTTGCCGCGTCAGACACGCACAGCCGCGCAAGGCACGAGCCGTGCGCTGTTCCCTGCCCGCTTGCTAAGCGGGTGTTTAGGCCATGTTTAGTTCCTCCCCAAATTTCAAACTTCACTATTTATCAAAAGAAATTTTACATGCATGGAGTAGTAAACTTGTGTTAATGAGAAAACCCATTCTATAACCCCCGGGTAACTTCGCGAGACGAATCTAATGAGCCTAATTAGGCCATGATTAGACAACGTCGTGCTACAGTAAATAATCTCTAACGACGGATTAATTAGGCTTAATAGATTCGTCTCACGATTTCCCGTCCATCTGTGTAATTAGTTTTATAATTAGATCATGTTTAGTCCTCCTAATCTTGGGTTTACAATTGCGAATTCAAAAAAGTTTGAATTCTCATGTGAACTAAACATGGCCTTAGTTCACCCCTCACCAACCCATTTTGTAAAATACGCGTTTCCCAATGCACTTTTTCTCTCTGTGCACGCGGCCCAATGTGAGTCCATTTTGCAAAATGCAAGGAACTAAGGGCCTGTTTAGATACCGGTCCATTCTGCAGAATGGATTGGTTTTGCATTCTACGCGCATTCCAATGCACTTTTTTCTTTCTGTGCACGCGGCCCAATGCACCATTTTGCATTCTCATTTTGCATTCCATGGTATCTAAACACCCCCTAAACACCCCCTAACGAAAAAGCCTAGTAGGCATTCTGCCGAGCTCGAGGGACAGGGAAACATCGCAGTACCAAAGCTGACCTGTCCAATGCATGATACACATGGTGTATCGCTGCTTTTGCGAGGGAGCCAATGGGAGATCACACCAGTACAGCTACTATATGGAGTACTGAAGTGATCAATTTGCCACTATCCAAAAAGAGAGATTATATATAGCTCTAATTAACCTCTCACAATGCAGTACTAATCAGATCAAGACCAGCTATAGCTTACTATTAGAAATGAGTCATATGTGTCGTACGCATGCTTGTTTGCGCTTTACAAGCTGTCAGCATCGTCCATGCATTGTGATCCCAAGGTGGCTTCTCTCATCGTTTTTTTCTTTTTTTTTTGAAAGGCCTGGAGCAACAACAGGTACAAGAGCGTGGAGCACAAGGTGGTGACCAACGCGACGACGGAGCGGTTCTCCGTGGCCTACTTCCTCTGCCCGTCCTACGACTCGCCGATCGGCACGTGCGAGGAGCCTTCCCCTTACAGGACCTTCACGTTCGGGGAGTATAGGAGCAAGGTGCAGGAAGACGTCAAGAGAACCGGGAAGAAGATCGGGCTCCCTAATTTTCTCGTCTAGATTAATGTTATTATTACTACTCCTACCATCCTGCAAATTACACCTACTACCACCCGTTAACAGTATACTACTACTTGGCGTGTCAGACAAAGAGAATGAGCCAAAAAGCAGCTTGTTTTTTGTTTGTCCAAAACGTCAATGGACGTATGACTATAGTAGTAAAGTTTCTGGTCCTTGTCAAATGTCAAGGCATGTTGCTTTCTGTATACCAACATTGTGCAGGGTGATTGGTACATTAACTACTAGATTATGGACTAGTGTTGGATGTAGCTATCTACTATAGCTCACTAGAAAGTACTAGTAATCGAGAGCGTTCACCTAGGATAGCGATGTCTTTCCTATTTTTTAAATGAATGGGAGATGCCGATTATATTAAAAAACAAATAACTAGTACAACAAAAACACCACAACAACTGAAACACCTAAAAGCAATTATCCGACTATGGGCGGTTGGAATGTGACCTCAACGTATGCACCAACACCTTCCTACTAGTGCAAAATCACTCCTTTGCCACTCCACGAAAACTCCAGACAACACTCTCAACACTCCACAAGCCCCGTAGTACCACCAACCATTCGCCAAACTACACTGTCATTACAGAACAACAAAGTCGTTATGCTGATTGCCATTGTCATTGCATTCGCCGTCCATACCTACGACGTCCCACACCGAGCTAGCCACTACCAAGCAGTGCTAGTCGCCATAGTCCGCTGCGAGCAGTGTAGCCATCCAACCATCAGATACACTTGCACCGCCTCACAACGTTGTCCCACACCGGACTAGCCTTTGCCATGCAAGGCTAGCCGTCATAGTCCGCTGCACTGGTGTTTTTTCTGTTGATTGTCTTCCTTAACCATATAATTTTGCTAAGCTAAAAACATGCTATATGCTGATGAAAAGTTCTATGTTTGTGCACGTATAATGTATAAGAGGTACTGAACTATATATGGTACACTTAGTATGTTATGTTATAACTTGGTCTTTTAAGGCTGGTACATGAAAGATTATTGTTTCGTCCGGGCACAAAAACTATTGTCGTTTGGAACGTTGACAGTTTCGTATCGACTGCAAATTGGTTTCTGTTCCTTGGCTCGAAAAAAGTGTTTTGTGCCTCAGCAAGTTGCATGTTTGTTATAATTGATACATGACCGTAGTATCCAGCTTCTTTTGGTTCTAGATCATCCTTCTTCAGGCGAAAAACAATCAAAGTAGGTGAAAAGAGATAAAGGAATTTATACTGGTTCGGACCCTTAAGATCGAGTAAAAACCCTACGTAGTTGCCGCTTGTATTATCTCGGCAAGCATATAATACAATGCAGTGGTCGGCTAAAGATTGAATACCCTCTACTTGCAGGATCCCTCACTATTTATATCCAGAATAACTTATTTTACAAGACAACAAACCTAAGCCTATCAAGACTCTTTCTCCAGTCTTCAGCCTTTCCTAGAGACTTTACTTTGTTGAATAGGCCATGTTGTCCTACTCGGAGTCTTTGACCTGGAGTCGATAGCCAGTAATCCTTGTAATCGGGTATTCTGGTATTATGTCCTCAACACTTACTATTAATAAATGATAACTTCATTTAAATTATCTAAGTTAATATTCACATAAAAGGCAGTAGAAAATAACACAGAAAATCCTAGAAAATATCATAAAAAACAAAACAACATTGGGTTAAATTAAATATTCAAATTACAACATCTACCATTACGAAAACCTTGATATAGGTTTCTATCATGTGGAAGCTATAGGTGGACGATCTGCATTCAGTGTCGTTATACCTTTGTAGTTTTAGAAACACCACGAGTAAATCATCTTTGGTGCGGCGTCAAGTGTAGAGACATCGTGAAGATATCCATATCAGTCTTCCAATGGGGATTAAGGCACCCCGCCCGCCCACATCAGCAGTGTATCTTACCAATGTGGTAAATAAGAGTGGGTCCAAACACAGTAGGTAATAGTTGTTGAATTAAGGTGGGACTATTTGGAAAATAAAAAATATTTTTATCTCAATTCTCTTTCTTCCTCACTGTGTGTGGCGTGAGTTCCACTACTGAGAGAGAGGACAGAGGAATAGCAAGAGAGAGAATCAATTTTTTTATTTCTTATTAGCAGTAAGTAGTGCTATTGCCTGGCTATAGTTGTTTACGTGTTCCACAGTATACTACCTAGTCATAGAACTGCATTTATTGCTTATTTACTGCTTTTGAAGCACACTGTGGGTGCCCTTAGCCTCTCCATGATTTTTTAGAAAGAAGAGAAGAGAAAAAGAAAGAAGAAAAATCCCCTCATAAGCGCACACCGCCGTTGTAAGTATCTAGACTCAGGTTTACTGAAGTTAGAAATGTAATTGAAACTCACGTCAAAAACACCCTGTATGGGCCGTCATGGGTAACGCTGCGCCATGGGTGGAATTATCTCCAACTTCACGTTTCCTGAAGGGGAAAATATCCGGTAGAAACCCACCTCCCAGTGCAAGCCTAGAAACCCCAGCCACATCCGTCCGATGCGAAATGCTCGGTCTGGATGAACTTTCTAAGCCCTCAGCAATTTTTGCATGTAACCCCCTGCACTCCATTTCAAACATTTCGCGTCACACACCTTTCCTAATGAGCATTTTGGTGAAACTCCCTCAACTACCATCTCCTGTCCTGAGTTCATTCAACTGCTCCTGCTCGTCACCGCCCCCAAATAGCACAAATCGACCTAGGGTTTAAGTCTGGTGGCGAATCCACACCAGTTCCATTCCTTGGTCAATCAATCACCTCCTCCTGAGTATTTAGCGGCTTTCACTCACAGGTTCAGGTTATGAGAGCTCTTAATCAATGAAGATTACGTTTGATTTTCAGCTCTAGGACAACTTATAGGGCGTGCGTACAATGGATTAGGTGTTTGCGGCAGCAGCGGCAACCACGGAGGAGGAATCGTCACCGGTAGCCTAGCTAAAGATTGATGTCTACGGTGATTCTGTAATAGATAGAGGTTTACAATAAAACATACTTGTAGCAGACAAAACAGGCTAGATGTTTGACTGGAAGGTTTTCTGAATTTGTCATGTTCAACCTGATAATTTCAGTTTTTTCTTAAATTTTGTAAGCATTGGTAGATTAAAGGTGACATAAGTTATATGAGTCTCTATTGTAATGCTTACATAATTAATATTTTACTGCAATAGGCACAAACATTAGAATCCATAAGCCATCACTAGTAAAGGATCGAAAGCTTAAGCACACATTATTGTTAATTTGGTTCTTGAATTCAAATCTGAAAAAAAAATCTGTGTACTCTTCACTTGCTGGGGAAAAATGAAGCCACATCACTATCTGTGATTCCTCGTCGATCTGTAGCAAGTACAAATGTCAAATTTAGCTGATGGTCTTAGCTGTCTGAGAGAAGCTTATCGGTATAAATTATGATTTATTACTCAGTAGCATCAGACTAAAAAAAATTAAGAATCAGCAGACACTGGAGCGATTCTGCATGATGTTGTAGTAGGCATCAATTGTTGTAGCTCATCCACTCATTTGTCTTTTGGCTCTTTAGTTCAAAATTTCAGGGATGGATATCTGCAATGACTACCATTTATAATTTCAAGTATACATAAAAATTGATTAAACTGAACTTCAATGTAACCTAGTAAACAAAATAAATTGACTTCAAACAGGTGGAAATGTTGCTGTAACTTTAAATGTGAGACAAGTGTTTTAGTTCTCTCATACCATTTTCATCTCAGCATGATTGAACTTAAAATTTTGGTCTGTTTCAGAGAAAACAATAGCTAAGCTAGTCCAAGAATTCTGCATGCATATTCAGTTATGCCCAATCACTAATCTTCATGTACCATTGGTTGGGCTGAAAATTTAGTTTAGTTCTGCCCTCAAAAAAGAAAAAAATTAGTTTAGTTCCCTTTGGGTGTTTAAAATGCCTGTACTTGTTCAGCTCCTCTTAGTGTAAATTTACTGTAGAGTGCAGATACTGAGATGGCCTTTTGGTCTGAGTAGAACAAAAGATTACAAGCTCTCATTTTGCAAAGTATGTGTTGTACAGGTGCGGATCTACAGGGGGGCAAGCCCCCCTCCCCCCCCC
>CM014270.1:59751077-59810210 GCA_004135705.1 Alloteropsis semialata
TCGGCCGTCGATGCTTCTGGATTCCGATCGAACGGCTCGCCGGCCGGTTCGGTCGTATAAAAGACCGACGAAACCGCCGACGCCGGAAACCCTCGCGCAGCCGCTTCGCAAAACCGTTACTGTGCAGCGCAGCTGCTCGCTCCGAAACCGCCGCGCGCAGCTGCCGCCGCTCGCTCGCGCGGCCGCTCACTCCTGTGCTCGCGCAGCTACCGCCGTAGATCTAGCGCTGGATGCGCCGGCCGGCCTCCCTGTCAGGCGCGCCGGCCGCCGCCTTTGCTGCTGTTCGTCCGGCCGCCGTGGTCGGATCCCTCGCCGGCGGCGCGTTCGCTTTGAGCGCGCCGCCGTCGAGCGGCTCGACTGCGGCTGCAACTACTGCGCACGCGCGGCAGGGCCAGGTAAGTCCCCTTCCCCGGTCCCGTGAGCTCTCTGCTCTGTGTGCTAGGGTTGGGGAAAAGACTTGATGCCTTGCTCTGTGCTCTTGCCTGTGATTGTGTGACCCGGGACGATGCTCTAGGCATGTCGCTCGGCAGCCACCTATGCTGTGTGTGAGGCCCGGGACGATGCTCAGAGACATGTCACTCGGCGGCCTCCTGTGCTTCTTGTGCGAGGATTCGAAAACCCAAAATCCGATCTACTCGCTAGTACCCGACTGATACCATTGATAAACTTGCTAACACAACTAGCAGTAGATCGATCTTGGGAAACAAGAGATAAAAGACAGTAGCAAAGATCCTATACAAGAACTACTAACAAGAACAGTAATGAAAACAGAGGGTTAGGGTTACAACCATCGGCGGTGGCGGCGGGATTCCCGGCGGCGCTGTTCGCCATGGCAACGGCGGCGTGGTCGTTGCAGGAAGAAGACGTCGGTGGAGCAATCCCGCCGCTGCTGCGCCTCTCTGATCGGAGAGCTAGGGTTTGTCGGGGTGGAGTTTGTGGCTGCGGCGAACCTCGTGTCAAGAGCCTGCCAGCCCCCACCCCTCTTAATATAGCGCAGTGCGACGGGGGCCCACTAACCATTAGGGTTAGGCGCCCCCGATCAGGGCGCGATTAAGGGGTTAATGGGCTGCCGTTGGGCCAGCCCAGTTGAGATCAATCTAACATCCAAGACACACTTTGAATGTCTTAGAGCAGGTACAACAACTGTTGGAGTCGCCCAACACCTCAGCAAATAGCAGTGACATGGAAGAGAGAGGGTCAAGAGACAAGCTAGCTTGTCGCAGCAGTCGTCGATCGCGCTAGACAACAAACAAGCATTCAATATCCACTGCTCCAATCAAATACTGACAGGTGGAGGGAATTGTTAGACTAGAGACAAGTTAGCTGTTTGGTGCTTGTCTTTTAGACCAAAGCCTGTCTCAACTATTGATCTTGCTCTTATCCTCCATCTCGTCGGTGTAGACATCGATCTAGATGCCAAGGTGTCGTATACCGAGGCGAATGGAGGCAATATTGATATCTAGTGGCGTGTGGGCTAGGAGATGTAGCCATGCATGATCTCTATTCTCTGACAAGGAAATGGCCGTGCCTGCGCCAACCTCACAAGCTTCCTCTTCCAATAATCCGAAAAGAAACAGACATGTCCGTATCATTGAAAAGAAAATTTTCTTACAATTTTTTCCACAAAACAAGTCTGTGAAAAATTAAAAAGTAAGAAATTTTTCTATAAAAATAAAAGTGTTTCACAAGATGAGTCGCGGGAATTTAAAAATCCACCAAAAAATCACAAAACAAATCAATGAAGAAATGGAAAACCTTTTTTTGGCAACAACCTAGAAACTATTTCATAAAGCAAAATGAGGACATGGAGGAGAGTCATTCCCTAGGTGGCCTCCGTGAAGTTCACCGGCCAGAGCATGACTCCTAGCAGGTTTTGGCCCCTTTCCCAAAATGAATTCATTAAACTCTTTGGAAAAATCTAGAATTTGTTCAAACAATGAAAATAAAAACAAATATATGGAGAATTCACAAAACGATTTCATGAAACATTTCAAATATATTTTCATTAAAACTTGAACTTTCACAAGAAATCGTGATACCTTTCTATTAAAAAAATCACCCTGTTGCCAACCGCCAACAGAAGATGAGCCGTCCATTGCAAAAACTGGTGGCATATATTTCGCCAGAAACAGTGTCGGGGCGAATGGGATGAACTAGAGGGCAGGAATGAGGTGGTCGGGACTCGGGAGAGAGGGTTGTAGCTGAACTTCCGGTGGAGCATGTTGCAGAGGAAGAGGTCGGCAAAGAGTTGCCTCTTCTGAAGCGCAAGTTTGTGCGCGCATTTCGTGAGGATGATCAGAGATCGTACCCCTTGCCTAGAGTTGCAAGGGGTGGCTGCCATGTCTGACCACCAATTACAGGGAGTAGCGATGATATCGCCGAAGAATATTTGTCTCCACTGCCATTTCAGGGAGTAGCTCGTGGAAAGCAAGGATTAAGGAAGATGATACTAGGATTGTTCCGTTTGTTTAGTGTAACTAGGTTATACTTATATATAGTTAGGCCGGCAATCGTACGTAGTTCTAATAATACATAGGTCGTTTTGTCTGATTTTGATCAATCGCTCAATCCCTTACCGTCAGCTAAAAACGGCCCTGCCGCCCTACTGCATGAGTTCAGGAGTTTTGAGCCGGTTACCCCAAGTGTGACATATGAAAGGCGACGCACGCCTTTATATTTTTGTTTCCGATATTTCAGATGACTTGTATGATGTCAAACATACCAAAGTGGCATGTATCTAATTTTGTAGAATCCCGGTTGTAAAAAATAAAAAAGTGGAGATAAAAATAAAAATAGATGCAGACATTAAGATAATTGCCATTTCGAATGAAAACTTTACTTGCAAAAAACAATAATATTTTTTTTGACTGGTACAGAAAACACGAAGATGGAGTACTGTGTGTGCATGCCAATCAAGATTGAAATCCTAATGTACACATTTGTAATAGATAAAATGGTTGTATACATGGTTGGTGCGAGATGGCAAAGATAACGTCCGTTATCTTGAAAAAATACGGCCAAATCATAGCACCTGTGTAGTTCTGTAGTCTTATCCGACTTTATTGCATCCATTTTGAAGGGTGCACACCTCTAATCGATAGCCCTGGCCCACTAGCAGGTCGGCTTCTTGCAGAAGCATTTGAGCGCGGCACTCACATCCTCCATGCACTTGCCAGCAAGCAAGCCCTCTTTGATGCACACACCAGCGCATGCGTCGCTGCTGCATGAGCCCTGGAATTGGGTGCTCTCCAAGAGGCAACGCTTCTCATCTTCCGTCGTGCCCTTTTTCTCATCCATCTCCAACGTCTTTATTGCCGCATTTTCCTCCGCCTTCTCCACCTGCTTCTCATCGTTCTCCACCACTGCCTCCTGATTCTCAACCTTCCCTATCTCCTTCTTCTCCTCGGTCTCATGCTTTACTAGGGTCTCTATTGCATGTTCGGCGCCCTTCACTGCATCCTTCGCTCCCTCCTCTTGCACCTCCTTCAATACGGCCTCTCCAAATCCTTTGACAACCTTTCCTGCTAGCCCGGCATCGATCGTCCATATATCTGCACCATACAAGCATCCATCACATTCCAATTCATTTAGTTGCAACGTAAGTAAAGGTTAATGTTGATGGACATGTACATAATTACTTAATTTTCTTGGTTAAATTAATATCTAAAGAGTAAAGACTATTGAAATAAAATCATTAGTGTAGTAGTCAGATGGTGGGTGCACCTATTTAGATATTAGTATTGTTTGTTTCCTGGACATATTGTAATCTATACAATAAAGATCTAAAACATTTGAAAATGGCTCCCACTTTAAAACACACCCATACCCCCTCACATATCCCCCGATTGAGGCCCACACGTCGGCTCAAGAATGACCAAAGTTTTTAGCTGTTGGAAAAAATCGCACTTTCTAAAATGTTTCATACTTTTTTCGCTGTTTTTTTCCACCGTCCACTTCCGCTTACCCGCCCGCGTACCCACCCCCGACCCGCCCCCGTCAATTTCGCTCTCCTTCTCTCCTTTCCTTCTTGTCACGGGCGCCTGTCATCCCATCCCAGCCGAATGAAATCGATGCCACCAGAAGCGAGCAGAAGCAGATGTCCGCCATCCCCAACCTCGAATCGGATCCACGCCTCGATCCATCCAGGTGGCGGCGCGCTCTAATCGGATCGATGCTTCGATCCATCCCCGATGGCGGCGCAAAACATCCGAGGTCCCACGCCCGCGATGGACGGCGCCCCCGCCGCACCGCCGCCGGGCCCTTCTACTCCGACGCCGAGGCGTCAGCGGGCGCAGCCCAGCAGCCAGCGGTGGCTCCGTGGATGCAGCTCCTCCAGGCGCCCGTGCAGTTCGGCGACGCCGACAGCGGGAGCGGGAGCGGCGTCGCACGGGCTTGCCGGCACCACACGCCGCAAGAAGTCGCTCGGCCTCCTCTGCTCCAAGTAAAGCTCTCCCGTCTCGTTTCTCCTGGTTCTGCGTCCAACACCTCGTGGTGTGCGGTGCTCTGACCTAGGTCCCCTTCTCGCGGTGGCGGTGGGACGTGGCTGCAGCTTCGTGGCGTTGTAAGACCGGGTGGACGCGGAGACGATTGGGCTGGACGACGCAGCAAAGCGGCTCGGCGACTCGGCGTCGAGCGCCGCCGGATCTACGACATCTTCAATGTGCTCGAGAGCACGATTTACCCACAGGAGGCGCTCGATCTGAAAGACAGCGGCAGCTGGTACTACACTTTGGCCATTCACTCCTCACATACGTATCCCCTGCTAACTGTGACAACAGGATGCAAGTCTGCACTGATGTGATCCCCTCTGGCTGCAGAGCGTGGAACCGGCGATCTGCACGACATCCTAGCGGCGGCGACAACCTGTTGCCTTCCATCTCCGGACGTGGCAGCGACGGCATTGGAATTAGCATCAGTCAGGGTGGGCTGACACACTAGATAAAGAATGACAGAGCCTGTTTCTACATATCCGTGAGTTTACCCCCTTCGCATCCCGTGGCCTCTGTGTTTATATAAAAATTAGATCTTGCTCAATCCATAAATTAGTGGATAGCAGCGGCATGTTTTGTTTTAATTACATGCATGCTCTGTTTGTACAAATGTCTAAATGGATCTATGCTACCATAGATCGGAAATGACTTACATCTTCAACTTAGGTCTTAGGGGGTGAACAGGCAGGTGGAAACAAATGAAAAAATCAATCATGTTAACTGACGGATGAAGATGCTTATATCCTCAACTATCTGCACGTCCTAAAATTTCTCTCTTATTCATGACGAATAAGGTGTCCACGTGAATATATATCAGCCACGAGGAAAGTACAGAAGCTATTAGGAGCACACAATAGCATGCTAAAAATTGTACCACTCATATATAGTGCATATATCAAGGTATCTTGTTTATGATTCTTAGAACTTGGGAATAAAACAACCTTCTCTATTTTTTTGTCTTGACATAACACATGTTTTTATTTAGACTAATGAACTAAGAAAATAATTTGCATGCTGGAGAGAAAAACAAGCCACTAATTTATTTTGTTCTATGGAGAATTATGCCCTAATTTACCTTTTTCTTTTATTCTGTATGTGAAGGATACGGATACCACTTTTAGTTCTCGAAAGCAATACATGGGAATCAGCATATATGCAGGTAAGTTGGATCACATCTAAACATTCTCAAATTCTGTGAACTTAATGAACTTGGTTTTTGGGATGCATTGCTGCCAATATGACGCCTAATAACTCCTTGTAGTTTGTTTAAATGACCATCTTTGCTACAGTTGAACCACTACATAATTTTCATTTGGGTATATTATTAGCTCTTTATTGTAGTTTTTTTTTCTGCTGATCTGTCAATTTCTAAAGCCAAATAATCTATTTTTAATGAACTACTCAGTGCAGAGCAATTCTTTCTTAGATTCTCTTGCACTGGTTCGTTGAATGTCAAGTAATCTAGGCAACAAGGATGTTATATTGCTCAGGGCTGGGTCATAGAGTTGAGGGGCATCAGGGTATATTGGTTTTCGCTGGTTGTGTTTTGTTTACGTTTCCATCTCAGCTCAAATGTTATGTCCTTATGTCATCAATACCAATCCGAGTGCTTTGAGCTATTTCCTTATGAAAATAGTATGCTATGGCAATGTTCATACATAAATTACTTATTGTGTTATCTTACAGGAAAGGAGCCTTAGTATGGCTGAGAAACAAATTATTACCTCTTGTTCATGATAACTGCATTTTAGATATTTTCTATTCGTGTTGCATGCTGATGCTTCATTTTCCCAGTATACTTTATTTAATGATTCCTTCTCAACCAGACAACCACCACAAACTTCATGATATTGTGGCTGAACAATACAAGTTCTTATTGATTCACTGCTGATATTTATTTTAAAAATTAAGGTTATGAACAATTTCTAGATTTCCCTTATATATTTAAATCAGCTACACAAGGGCTACTGGGAACATGGGATTATGAAAACTTAATTTTATTCCAATGCCCATGTGTGTTATGCTTCGCTGCAGAGTTTGGAGGCTGAGCTTGTCTGGGAAATTAAACTACAGTTGGTAAACCTAAAATTGTGGAATACTCTTTGAATGGCTTCACGTAATTTTAGATTTTTCTCCCTACTAAATAATTACTTTCTCTGTGCTTAATTTTGGATTCAGGTATAGACATGTTTAAATTGGGCATATATTGAAACATGCACTATCTGACGAGCTGACGTAGTAGTACTTGTGGTTTATTACAGGAGAAGGAATGGTGTCTGAGGTTCCACACGACTTGTCAGCTTGATGAGGGAGAATGAGCTCAGGACAAGGGGGTGCTGCAACGATGACGATTCGCTTCATGATTTGCAGATGGAGTTTGGGATAGGTCGATGCACGTTTGCTACTCAGGTGACAACTTGCTGACATTCACTATATCTTATTGATGTTTAATTGTAGCGGCAAATTGAGTCAAGCAATTTAGCAATATGTTCCGAAGAACTTTGCTGCTTTTTTTTGAATCTGTAAGGTGCTGTTTTATTTTTTATGCAATATCACGGGAGTTATTCCTTGCACCACTGGTTGTAACTCTCGGATTGGCTCCCTGCCTTAGAAGCAAAATTAGCATTGGATGCGGAACAATCAGGAGGGTAGGAGATGACTCTGTTGGAGGGCCAGATGTAACTCGACAACCACACTGATGAGACTTTGAATGGTGTAAGATGCAAACACTAATTACCTGTTGATCTGGAACTGAAGACACATTTTATTTGATGCAGTGAAATTATATATATATAGCTATAGTCTGGAACATGCGTGAGCCCAAGAGCAGACGAGCATGTTAATGTGGCAGCCTTCATTTTTATGTTTATGTAAATGGTTGTCTTCTGTCATAGCAACCATGCTTCAGTATCAACTCAACAGAGTGAAGATGTAATGAAGAAAACAGTGACCATGGAAATAGTCAAGAATTTTTCATTTTGGTTGCAAATAGTGACCAATTATAATTGAGCTTGTCACTAATTGATTGTGCTTTTAATGCTTGTTGCAGGCCACAACTCGCACGAGGTGAAGCTGAGGGGCTGATTACTAGCGAGGTTGTGGGGTGTGCGGCGCTAGCGAGGATGGGCTGTTGATTGGTGCAAATGCTATCTTGTCTTTGTCACTAGCTGTTTGGAAAGTTAGGATGAGGATGAGGAGGTTGTTTTTCATTTTGCATCGCTCGGTAAGGAGAAAGATATAATTTGTAAATTATTGTATTAGTTCTAGGGTGGATTTATAGATTCATGGCAATGAGGCAATTTCATTTGTAGTATACTGTACATATGATGACAATTATTATATATTCTAATTTTCAAGAAAAAATTTTAATGATCCTTTAATTTAACACGTGCGTGCCGCACGTGCACCTTACTAGTCTGAGAAATAAGCACAGATTGGATAGCTTATAGAATTATAATACCTATGAGTATAGATTATAATCTAGAGAATGATCGGTGGTGCTTGTTGTTCATATGAGATTCTTTTAGTAATAAAGTAGATTATATATAGAGAGGGGAAACTAAAAGGATCTAAAAAGAAGTATCTACGGACCAACGCTTATTATTGTTAACATCATAAATGAATCAATCACCTGCTGCAAGAAGCACAAGGAAGAAGAGGACCATGCTGCGAGAAAGTGCCATCTTCCTTAACCTTAAGCAGGAACTGCAGCAACTTGGACTTCGGTTATGGATGTGTATACGAGCTGAGGGTAGCCAATGATCTAGAGCAACAGGACAGTTTTGTTCATATAGTGTTGGCCTCTACCTAATATTAGTCATCAATGGTTTAATTTGGTAACTGATGGATATAACCTAGTACTACTCTCCTTGTCTCCGTCCTAAAATAGCACTGAAAAAAAGGTTATGCTAAGAATAGCCTTAAAAAGGTTCTGCTATATAATAGACCTGCTTAAGGTTTGGAAGTTCAAGTTGCTGCTTCAAGTTGTAACACCTCGCAGCACCATGATGATATGGCATGAGACGATAACACTACATTTTTTCAAATGAAAGAATGTTTAGTTAATAAAGTTTTGGCCTCTGCCGTAAGCCATTACAAGGCATGTAGCCATCACAAAACGAAAGAAGAAACTCTAGAAGTTGTTATCATAAGGTGAATAACATAGTAGAGAACTTATTTGAAAAGGTTATTTGAACAACCTTTGTATAAAAAGTAGTCCGATCTGGTTATTATAATCAGGTTTTGTACAAAACTTAGTTGATTGAGATATTCTAAAAAAATGTATAAAAATTTGAACGAGTTGTTCAGAACAAGTTTTGTACAAAAAGTTAAGTCTAGAAAAAAAAATCTTCACAAGAAGTTCTCCTAATAAAATTCTTGTGAAAAGGTGTACTAGAATAAGTTATCATAAAGAATGTTATCTCAAAAAATCTTCCCAAGAAGTTCACAAAAGTTTGCTTTCGGTTTATCCTAAAAATTTTCATGAGCAGTTATATCAAAAAAATTATATGAATAAATTTATGATTCTACAACATAAAAATTTGCAAAAAAAGATAAAATAAGATCCATATAAATGACCAAAACAAAATTAACGACACTTTAAATAAACAACAAACGTGACTACAAACAATAAAAGTTTAGGTATAGGAACAACTAAAACCCAAATAAGTCCAAATAGAGCACTAATTGAGATGATATTTTTTATATAAACAAATTGGTATAACTTCATTTTAATTTAAAATTAATTAGTTATGATTTTTAGAGATTAAGTCTGATTTTATTATTTTCATAAAATAGAAAACTACCCTTAAACACAGGCTAGAATACTATATCTGTCTTATTTCAACCATTAAATAATGATCCATGTCCGGTTTTGATCATGCTAACCTGATAGTAAAGGGTAACCCAGCAACAAGTTTAATCATCTGCCTACCCCTTGCATCGGCCGTGAGGACCACAATGCCTAGGCATTCCGAGCAAGAAATATGGATATTCCTATTTTCAACATTGGGTTACGTAAATTTTCCATCTCTAATTTGTTAATTCTAATCACTCGTTGCTCCCCATCACTCATGCAATTTGTTGTAGATCCTAGTGGCGCTCGCGGAGGTCACCCACAAGACCTACGACGACATCGACAACAACAACAATGGGTAGTGCAAGTAGGAATGAAAGTTTTAGTCAAACAAACTAGATAAGTGATGTAGTCTGGAGATACGCTACACCGATTTTGATACATGTATAGGACATATGGTAATTCGTCGTTTTCTGAAAATTAGTGGCACGGGAACAGGCATGAGAGAATGGGGGATTGAAACAGATTGACATTTGAGAGGAGGAGGAAGAAGTTACCCTCCTAGAGTCCTAGGCCCGTAGCCACAAGCACATCCTCGCCTCGCCTCCCAACCCCACGCTCCACTTGCCTGTCCTGGTGCGACGCCACCCTCTCTGTCTACACCAACATCGTCCCCATCGATGGAGTCACTACCATCACGGTGCGTCCATTCCCAGCAGTGCCGACCAAGGCCATATGCCTGACGGACCAAGTCGATTCGAGGAGTGGCACAACATTGCTATGTGTCAAACCAGTGACCATTGCATGGCAGTGTGAGATAGTGCATGCGTGGACTCATGGTCACACACTCACACTTGAGTTTGGTGGTGAGGTTGTGAGGGTAGCAACCTAAAAAGGGGCAGCTTGGTGGGCTAGGCAGTGTCACGCTGTGTCACTGAAGTATCCATTAATAAAATTATTCATTTTTGAGATTTTATTATTCGATATTCCGTCTGTATGTATCCGTATCAGACACCGACATGCCAGCAAGCCAATGTGTTTGTGCATCATAGCTCATGGGCATTTCGGTCATTTGTGTGTCTATTAACAGGACAAGAAAGACAAACGATAAGCGGTAATTTTCCCAAACCAATCTTGACTACGCCATACTTGCTATGCCCACCATTGAAAATGGAAATATCCAAATTTCAAAACTCCAAGCAAGTTCAGATAGCCA
Source organism: Alloteropsis semialata (assembly GCA_004135705.1). NCBI lineage: Eukaryota > Viridiplantae > Streptophyta > Magnoliopsida > Poales > Poaceae > Alloteropsis > Alloteropsis semialata. The sequence continues at coordinate 59,761,579 of CM014270.1, forward strand.
CCGCCATTGGATTGGCTAGCTTATGGCCCTATTTGTAATAGATTATCATCCAGCTTCTGATTAAAATAAAGCGGCTGCTCAGCCAAACCCAAAACTTCTCACCAACTTCTCCACCAAGCGCTTCCAGCAAATGAACTAGCGCCGGGCTTTTCTGGGCAGCGGGGCGTGAGGAGCTTCTCAGCTTTTTTTCTCCTCTCCCTCCCTTTCGCGCCGCTCGCGGCTCTCCTTATCTGCACCGCCCGCGGCCCACGCCTCTTCCTTCCCTCCACGCCGCCGTGACCCACGCCCCTCGGTCCTTCCTCTCCGCGCCTCTCCGTCCCTCCCCTTCACCGGGTCTCTCCCTCTCCCTTCACTGCCCTCTGTCGTCCTTTGCCCGAGCTCGGCTCCTCCCTCCGCTCGAAACCACCCTGTAGCTCCCTCCGCCCAAGCTCGGCGTCATCCCGACTCGCCTCCTTCAGCCCCATATATCTCGCCGCCCTGAGCAGCTCCGGCCTGCAGATCCCGCCGCACCGAGCTCCGCTCCGGGATCCCATCATGACAGGGTGGAGGCGCGGGCCGGGCCGCGGCAGAGCAGGACCACGATGGTGTCATGGAGGAGCGGGTCGCGGCGCCGTAGAGGAGCGGGCGGCGACACCATGGAGGAGCGGGCGACGGCGCCATGGAGGAGCGATCGGCGGTGCCTTCTACGGCTCTGTGTACTGTGACCATGACAAGTGGGCCCCACCGGACAGAGCCCAAAAATAAGCTCGGCTGCCAAACATGCTGCTTTTCATCTCAAGCGCTTCCTCAGAAAGCTATTTTTGTGGGAAGCTGAACCAAAAGCTACTTAAACTTAACTTTAAGCTACGCTAAACAGGGCATTGGCTACTCCTTGCCATCCATTCATTGGCTACTCCTTGAAAAAAAAAATGCTAGTCTATTGGCTACTCCTTGCCATCCATCCATGTTTGTAACGAGATGAACACGTCACACACTCACACGTGAAATTAAAGAAACAGAATCGACGACCCCAAGGAGCTAGCAGGGCTTCTTGCAGAAGCACTTGCGCATGGCGTTCTCGAGCTTGCACTCGCCGCCGGGGAAGCTCTCGCTCTTGCACACCTCAGCGCAGGTGTCGCTGCTCAAGCAGAAACCCTTGAACTGCCGGCTCCGCGACAGGCAGTGGCCCTCCTCCTCCTCCTTATCCTCCTCCTTCTCCTCCTTATCCATCATCAGGGTATTTACGGTCTCTTTGCCAAACGTCGATTTGGCATCGATCGTCCCTATCTCTGCACCGTATAAGAGAACTGATCACATTTCATCCATCCCATTGCAATGTGCGGATCGGTTACCCAGGGCCGGCCCTGTGTTTTCGGGGCCCGGGGCGAACCTAAAGTATGAGGCCCCTACTAAATTAAATATTAAGCTTATTTTGTATTATTTGATGAAACGGTTGTACAAAATAGATACGTAATACTATAACAATGAGCCAGGCTTAGTTGCCCTGTTAAAGAACCAGCGTTAAAATTGTATTCGGATCAAGAATAAGAATGAAACAAACCTACTATAAGCAACTAAAGGCTAATTTACTTTCTTAGCCATCAGGGGTGCACACATTTTAGGTGGGAAACTGTGAAAAGCATACAGACAATGCATGATGGAAGAAAAAGAATGGATTAATAGTGATATAAACAATAGACAAGGTGATAAGATGAATTTGTACCGGCTATTTACTTGCTTCATTATGTGGTTAGTATATATGTATGTATACGTACTAATAGAAATACACTGGGTTGGGGCCCCTTGCCATCCGGGGGGCCTGGACGGTTGCCCCGGATGGTTGTACTACAGGGCCGGCCCTGCGGTTACCTTGACCCACCTTCGGATACGGTTAGATGGCTAATGAGCAATGAACGCTTGACACCATAAGCTCATCACCTGCCACGACGAGAAGGAGAAGGAAGAAGACGACCATGCCACGAGACAGTGCCATCTCTCGTTAGGCAGGAGATACTGAACCAGCTTCCTCTTTCTTGATGGGTGGCGTACGTGTGGAAGTATGCAAATGGGTATATATGCAGCGCTGCCTTCGATTTTTAGATTACACAAATGTTTAATTTGGGAGCTGATAAATATGATCTAGTACTATATTTAACATCTGCTAAGCTGGGCGTGTCTTCTCGGACTGAAAGAGGCTTAAAGTGGCACGAAACTGAATTACATCAAGAGGATCTTACATTACATCATCCTGCCTCCTAGTGGCCGGAGTACCTACGGATGCAGAGCAACAGCGAGATGTTCTGCACGCGCAAGCACCATATCTCGGCAGCACACCAACACATTTTATTCTGAGAAAAACGGAACAGAGGAAGAGCAAACAACCGGCTACAGCAAGAATGAGGAACCGACGAACAGAGTACACAGCCAAACTGGCCGGCTTGCTACGGCGGCCGGCGAAGAGGCAGAGGACCAGACTATTTAGCAGATCCTCTTGCAGAAGCACTTGCGCGTGGCGCCCTCCGTCTTGCACTCGCCGTCGGGGAAGTTCTCGGTGCGGCACACGTTGGCGCAGTTGCTGCTGCTCATGCACAGGCCCTTGAACCGGTGGCTCTGCGACAGGCAGTGCCTCGCCTCCGCCACCCTCGCCGGCCCCATCTCTGTGCCAAGCAACGCACACAGAGCAGAACGGGTCAATCTCATGAAGATATGCAATGCACGGTAACTTGTTGGCACCGAGCGAGCTAGAATCCTTCAGGCACCTGTGGCGACGAGGAGGAGCAGGAAGACGAGGAGCGGCGCGGCCATGCGGCGGGAGAGCGCCATCTGCTCGGTGACGACCTTGGGCAGAAGCTGAACCACACACACCGACACTGAGCTTTAGGACGATGGACGCAGGAGGCCAGGGGATGGGATGGATGGGAACAGAGGAAGGGTTTATATAGAGCGTCGGCAGCTCGGCATCAAGCTAAAGGCCAGCTGATGTTTAATGTGAGAGCGGATTAGCACAGCCTAGAACAGGATCCAATTGGCTAAGCTTTTTGCTTATTTTCTCCATCGACGGATTGACAGTCCCGTCCCGTATTGATGATCAAAGGTTGTGCAGGAACAGGACACCGGCACAGTGTAGCGGAGCGCGGTAGGCCTGTAGCCTTCACGGGCCGGATTCAGCCGATGGACGGATGGGGATCAAAAATTGATCCCTGCATTAAATGCTATTTGACCGTTAATTAAGGGTATTAAATAAAGTTAGTTTACAAAACTACCTCCACAACCCCCTGTCAAATTCGCGAGATGAATCTAATGAGGCATTTGACCACACGATTAGAGGATGATTACTATAGCATTACTGTAGCAAATCATGGATTAATTAGGTGCAGTAGATTCGTCGCGCAAAGTTGCACTCATCTGTAAAAATGTTTTGTAAATAAACTTCATTTAGACCCTCATGCATGCGACAGTAATCCGGGACAATTTTTTTTTTTTGTCCTCGGGCTGCCGAACACGCCCTATAGCTACCCTGCAGGACAGGCACACGATGCAATGCACGCTGCATGCTGCTCAGAACTGGGGACCCGATTCAGGCAGGGCTACGGCCGGAGGCTAGGGTCGCCGGTCGCAGCTTGCTGCTCCCATACAAGGCGACTGCACGTCGGCGTGGCTTCTGGCAGCTTCTTGGCCCTTTGTGAATCGTGCATGAGTCGGACTGTCAGAGTCACGCACGGTGGGAGCCGGGGCCTGCCTGAGATGATCGATCGGCAAGCAGAGATGCGCGCGCGTGATTCTGATGGACGCCCATGGCGAAGGGTTGGGCCACTGGGATAGCAGATCGCACTGCTGAAAGAAACCAAGGGGATAAGGCACAAGGGGTCGTCGGTGTCCCATTCAGTCCATACATTCATTCTTGAGTGCTTTTTACCTCGACGCAAGCTAACACAGTGCGTTGGAAAGTCCAAGCAATGAAAAAATATAAATAAAACCAAGCAATGCAATAGCGACAGTCTATTGGCACTGTCGATCATTTCTCAGGGCCTGTTTGAATTGTCTAATGTTAATGGCTAAAGTTTTGCCAACCAAACTGTTTGGAGCTAAGTGCTAATGGGTAGATAGAACCTATAAAAAGTCAATCTTGCCTCTGTTTGTCTGCTCCCTGCTTCCTCTCTGTACGGCACTACGGCTGGATAAGGTTTGAGCATGGGGTGTCTTGGTCTTTTGGGCAACAGCAGGTTCCCATTAGCACTTGCTAGTTCAGCTTTTCAAAAAAAGCACTTACTAGTTCCTTCCTACTGTTTAAGGCTAAACTTTAGCCCATACATTAGCCCCCTTATTTGAAGGTGCTAATGCTAAAGTTTAATACTTTTAGCAATTAGAACCTGTACCCAAACAAGGCCTCAGACTACACCCGAATTTGGATAATGGGTCTACTAAAAACGCAACGATCGAGCTTCTTTCCCTTTTAACGCCATCACGTTCTTCCTCCCTGCGTTCCGCTCTCTCGCTGTTGCCGCCTGCTGCTGACCAGCAATGCTTCTGACCCCGACGACCTCCTTATGTATTTCGGTTGGACGAGAATTGAGAGGGATTAAATCTGTAATAAGTCAACATCTCTTTCAACCCCTTTCAAATTACGAGGAATCCTAGATTCGGTTGGAGGGGAAATGGGGAATTGAGAAAGATTAAACGGATTAACTCTTTAACAAAGTTAAAATCTCTCTCAAACCCCTTCAAACTCTCTTAGTAATTATAATTAAACGAACATGCCCTGAGATGACTCCGCACCTCCTCCCCTGCCTGTCTAGTCTCATTTTATGCTTCTGCACTTGCTTTAACCCCCCCGCCCCACCAACTGGCAACTACTGCATCTCCGGCGGCCGGATTCGTCACCGCAGCTCGCTCGCTTGCTAACTCATCGTCATGGAGAGACATTTCTTACCCTGCCGAATCAGCCTCCTCCACTTCTGTAGTAGGTGACCTTGCAACCCCTTGCCACTCTTCTCGTGCGCGCCACCTCCGCCAGACCAGCCAGCGGCCGCGCTGGCTTTCCCACTAGGGCGGCCATCACTCCCCAACAAGGAACCTCACTTCAAAATGATTCTTAAACCCTAATCTTACTTACTTGAGCTGTCACCAGAGTTGAAAATTGCAACGGGTCATTGTGTCCATGAATTGCCCAAAAGGATCGGGTCTTTACGGCCACGCAGTTTGCTTTGGATTTCCCATGAAATACGAGGTGGACCATGTTTTAACCTGAGCCGCTGCTGTTGTTGGACCAGGCCCAGGAGAGGAAACTGCCCAAAAAATCAGGCCTGGCCCAATAATTTAATTTATTTTTCCTACTAAAAGGCCGTGTTCGGTTGGACCACTAATTAGGGGTATTAAATAAAGTCAGTTTACAAAACTACCTCCACAACCCCTGTCAAATTCGCGAGATGAATCTAATGAGGCCTTTGACCACGCAATTAGAGGATGATTACTGTAGCAAATCATGGATTAATTAGGTGCAGTAGATTCGTCGCGCAAAGTTGCACTCATCTGTGAAAAAGTTTTGTAAATAAACTTCATTTAGGCCCTCATGCATGCGACAGTAATCCGGGACAATTTTTTTTTTTTTTGTCCCGGCTGCCGAACACGGAGGTGAGGGAAGCCCGGCCTGAGAATTTGTCAGCCTGGCTTGAAAAATGCTCGAGTCCACCACGCATGCAGATATGTGCAGACAGTGAGACAGGAGGTCTCCTGAAGGAGATGCAACCGAGCCCATTGTGCGAGTAAAGGTGACAGAAGCCCACAGTTTTCTCGTGGCCCATTGTCTCGCTTTCTGGGCTACTAGTAGTACTAGGCCGGATAGTTTCATAAAAAAGAATTGGGCCGGATCTAGGGGCTGCTTGGTTTCCCGCCGTGGGAAACCACGCCACAAGATTGTGGCGTCCTTTTCCAGCGCCACACCCGCCACGACATTGTAGCGTGGCGAGGTATGGCTCAGAAGCAAACAGCCCCTAAACGGTTCATTTTATCATCTTTCCTTTGGGGATTATATTAAGCAAATCAGGCAAATTACACCCTTTCCCCTTAAAAAAACAGAAACCACATATCCTAGACCACACTTGGAGCGTTTAAAAAGAAACCGCATGTTTCTGTTGGACCCAATCGCATGCTGGGCATTCGAGCTCTTACTCTTTGTGCGGTCTGCGTCACCGCGCCTGACTGACCGGGGTGCTCCAAGCCTCCAACTAACCAAAAAGCGCAGCAATTGATGGTTTCTGCCCGTATCGTCAGACTGCAGTCGACAAAGCAACGTGCCGCACGCACGGCACTAGGGACGCAGACGTCGAGCGCGTACTACGGCGAGCTGGGTCGTCGTCACCGCCCTTGTTGAAAAAATAGCAAAAGCGGCTCCGGCTCGCGGACGATGTATCTGACGGTGCGGCTGATTGAAAGCAACCAACCGACTGTGGGCTAGTTCAATATTGGCAGACACGCGTGTCACCGTGCCCCACTAGACCCGGCCCTGCATCGATCGAACTTTTGTGTTCCCGTTTCGCCCACTCCTTGTGTGCTGCTCGACGCTCGCTCGTTCTTTACAGTTTACACGTCTCGTTCACCAGTTACGTCGCGCGATGCAAGTCGTGGGTAGCTTCTTTGCCGGTTACGGGCACTGGCGAGATAATGCAGCACCAGTGCAGTATAATTCAACTACGCAAAAGCATAAAGAGAGAGCTAGACAAGGCTTTATCTCGTTTTCGGCGGTTGATTGCGTACAAGTTGTCATGTTGGACGGCGCTTTAACTCTTTTAAGTTGGTCCATCCCCTCTTCTTCAGACAAGTATATATCTAGAAAGGCCGGGTTAGTACCAGTAGTGATAGTAGTACTTGACAGTTGGTTATCAGTTGACTAATTTATTCACTACTGTACTCGTGACTGTTCAGCGTACCTCCTGTTCATCAGTTCAGGCACAGTACCACTGACCCGCTCCATCCATGTTCATTTCAAGGTCATGTACTTTACACGCACACGGTCAAACCGGCCGGAAGAGCGAGAGTCGATGGTGGAGAAGCCCTGTATATATACGACTGACCCTGACGCTAGCTGTGTAACGCATGCCCGTCCGTCCTACATGTTAGCCGTCGTGTACTCGTGTCCAAGCGTGCGTGCGTCGTCGAAGCTAGTCCACCGGGACGAGGAGTCACGCAACGGCAACTCGGATCGGCCACAGCCCCAAAGCGATCGAGCGAGCAAAGCAAGGGCCTTTCTCCATGCGACCATGCGTAGCTAGCATAGCTGCACACTAGTGCACTGCAACCCCTGGCTGAACCGGGCACCACAGGCAAGCAAAAAGGGCACGCACGAAGCACCACGCTTTCTACGCGGCCCTGGATGGGCAGCTTTGACGCCCCCCCTCCTTGCCGTGGTTAGGTAGTGACAGCGAAATAAAGCCGACGGCCTTGCCTCCCGCGGCCCACCGGCGCGCGCGCCACGGCCACGGAACCAAAACAAACATCTCTCCCAACCCGGCGCGGGGCCTCGCGGACGCGGGGACGCCGCGCTCCCTCGGTGCCCCGCGCCCCCGCTTCCTGACGCCCCGCCACGCCGCCGGTCAAGCGAACCCGAGTGGAGCGACCGACCGACCCAGCCAAAGCGCGCCGTCCTTTTCAGCCCCGGTCCCGGACGGCGAGTGCGTGCGCGCCCGCGGCCGGCGCGGCGTCGCGCCACGTAGAGCGCACGCACGAGTGGGTGGGTGGGTGGGCGGGGGCGGGTGGCGTTCGTGATCGACCAATCGTGCCGCGCAGGTGAGAGGGACTGCGGCGCGCGCGGTGATGTCAGGTGCCGCCCGGCCGGGCGCCGGATGCCCGGATTGGATGGAGATGGAGGCTGGACCGCTGGAGCCGGGAGGGTTCGGTGCGCGCACTACTGGGGTCAGGGCGGGAAAAAATAGCAATATCGCACGTCTCAGGGGATTGGCTACCGATCATGTCACTGCTGCTGGGGCGTGTAATCCTGTGGCTCGCTAGTGCGTTGTGGCTGGGGGATAAGGTAAAGGGGGGCCATCATTAGGCGCTGGAATCCGGTTCTGCAGCTGCGATTAGCGGGGCCATGATTGTTAACCGATCGTGCGGATATGTTCGTCTTCGTCCCCGATTGATCGCTCACTCGTTGAGGCCCGGCCCTTTCGCAAAAGAGACATGAGAGATACGCACCCGCGCGACAAAAAAAACTAGCAAAAGCCAGATCGCCCGCCCATCGGCAGCTCCTCTCAAAAGCCAAAATATTTAGTAAAGGGATATAGTATATCTTAGGTCGATTATTTACTCGGGTTACGTATACCGTGCAGCACAAAAGTACAAACAACATAAATATCTCTGGAGATTAATACGCGGGGGTGATGATGTACACGTACGGTGTTCAATCAACGAAGCAAAAGGCCGGGTCTCGATCTTGGACGGCGGAGACGGCGACCGAACGAGTCGCAGTACGAGCGATCATGGCGGGATCATCGCTCAGCGCCGGCGGTCCAACAGAGCGGCCGTGGCTGACGGCGATCTCGCACGTACGCAACCATCTGATAAACGGAACTCCAAGCCCAGACGTTGTGCGTGCAAAAGCTGCCCCGATAGAGATCACTAATCCGGTAATCCCATCATGCGCGCAACGCAACTCCGGCCAGCCAGCCATTCCCTCAGTGGAGACCGGAAAAGGTAAAAAAAGAAGAGGCGAAAAGCTGCGATGCTCATGTGGCGTTGCACTTACGGTAGGTAACTGGCAGCACCGCCGGTTCAGTGGCTTTGGACGGGGAAGCGCACTCTCGGGCGGTAAATCGCGGGGCCAACTGGGTCACTTGGTCAGTTATCTGTCCCTTTACTTGGCTTATGTCCCTGTCAAGTGTGCAAAGTTACTGCGGCCGGTCAAATAAGTACTCCTAAACGGCAAGGAAGGAAGCCAAGTGGTGGACCACGGAGAAATCTATCCTCCCTTGTATGTTGAGCTTGCATTGCTTGGCGCACAGTCGTGTAGTCGTGTGTATGTTCATGCACCGTGCGAAAAGCAGGATTGCGTGTGCATCTGCCACGACAATATGTAAGGTTGCTTTAGCCTTTTTTTTTAAAAAAAAGGTTGCTTTGGTTTTTAGGGTGAAAGGTTGCATAAATCTTGCCATTTCATTTTGTCGCTTTGGCAAAAACAAACCTACACTCAGGTGCATACCTCATCAATTTCCATCAAATGTAAGGAAAGCAGAGGACCTGGGTGTTTGGATGGATGATCGCAAAAAAGCGAATACAAGCAATTTAATCCACTCTACGGGCCACTGTGACGTTGAAGAGAAACTCAATCAATAGAATCACGAGTTGTTTACCTGTTTTTAAATCCCTCCACCGATCTATCGGCGTGCCTGTCCGATACGTATCTATGTCTCTTTCATTTCCTGACATGATAAATAGTGCGTGTCAATATCAACGGCAGCACAATTACGAGCTTCACTGTAGCAGCATAGCACAACTTGACGAGAAAGACGCCGGACCAGATAAAAAGGCAAGCCGGCGATGCAATGCCCGCCACCAGCAGATCCAGCATGCTATCTACCAATGGGTCGGTCGTCACTTCCGCCGCCGGCTACGACGCCATCGGACGGCGCTTTTGTCCGGGCATGGTGGACGAAGAAAAACGCAGGGCGGAGTAGCACGGATGCAGCAGGGTTCTGGGGCCGCCGCCGCCGCCGCCGCCGCCGGGGCGCGGTGCGACGCATGCAGGCGCCCTGGCGCGCGGGGCGTTGGCGCGGCCGAAAGCGGCGGCGCCACACGTGCCCCCTGCCGCTGGCGGTTGACTTCGTTGCCAAACCTTCCATCGCCATCCCAACTCCCAGCGGAATGTGCAGTCCTGCACATTAAAAACCATCCGGGTCAGCATGGCCAGGACAAGTAGTAATAGCACAGCAATTGCAAGCAGCAAGCTACCGTATATCACATGAAACATGATGCAAGCACAATAGCTCATCAGATTTTACCTTTCTTTTATTATTTCCACCACTAAACATTTATTTCCGTCATTAATGACGTATGTAGCTCTTCATGTGTTTTCTCATGTTCTAAGCAAACAATATCTTGGACAGTAACGACTAATTTTTTTATTTCTGGATAAAATGGGCACAAAGATAGCACTAATTCGACCGGGGACAATATCCACTAATATCTATTTGGTATGCAGGTGCTATCCTGAGAGTGGTCTGCTTTCCTGATGGTTATAGTAATCGTGCCCGTCAGAGCACCCAAATGGGAGAGAAAGGGAGACTGAGAACGACGGTTAGGCCAATTTTGAACAGAGGTCAAAAGATTTCCGACCGTGGATTCTCTCAGCAAGTTGAAAAAGACAATCAATTCGCCGAAGAAAACCCGGGCCACCCACGGCCGAGTGCCTGCACAATCGCAAGTCAAAACCGACGCAGGCCACGCCGTCCCCCCTGACCTCCCCTCCCTGCAACACTACTGTCCCATCGTCTACCTCCCACCTCACTTCCCTTCCCCCCTCCCTCCAGGCCTCCATTGTTGCTTCGTGTGCAAGCGCGCAGGCGCGGCCAGCTTTACGCACCATATGGCCTAGATGTCGTAAAGGTCCTGAAAAGGCCGAGCAAGAAGCCGTCTTCCCTGCCCACCGGCATCGCTGTACTACATCTGCATCCTTGCTTCCATGGATCATACCTTGATGCAACGCGCCACCATATGGCCACGCCGATCCTTCCTCTGCTCGTTTGTCCTGGTCCTCCTGCTCTTCCTGTCTCCAGCCAACTCCCTGAACCAGAGCTCCTGCGACCCGGGTGATCTTAAAGCCCTGGAGGGCTTCTCCAAAGGTCTCGACGGAGGAGGTGTCGGCGGCTGGGCGTTCCCAAACGCGACCAACGACGCGGCCAACTGCTGTGCATGGACCGGTGTCACGTGCGATGGCAGCGGGAGGGTCGTTGGGTTGGACCTCCATGGCCAGAAGCTGAGGGGCGAGCTGCCAGTCTCGCTCGCGCAGCTGGACCAGCTCCAGTCGCTCAACCTCTCCGACAACAGCTTCCGTGGTGTCGTCCCAGCGCCCCTCCTCCAACTCCAGAGGCTTCAGCAGCTCGACCTCAGCTTAAACGAGCTCGCCGGCACGTTACCGGACAACAACATGTCTCTCCCGTTGATTGAGCTCTTCAATATATCCTTCAACAACTTCAGCGGCTCCCACCCCAGGCTCCATGGTTCAGAGCGGCTTCTGGTGTTCGATGCAGGGTACAACTCCTTTGCCGGGCAGATTGATACGAGCATATGTGAATCGTCCGGTGCAATCAGTGTGCTGCGATTCTCGTCCAATCTCTTCACTGGGGACTTCCCAGCAGGCTTCGGGAACTGCACAAAGCTCGAGGAGCTGTATGTTGATCTCAACAGCATCTCTGGGGGATTGCCAGATGACCTATTCAGGCTGCCATCTCTGAAGAGCTTGTCTCTTCAGGAGAATCAGCTCTCTGGTAGAATGAGCCCAAGGTTCGATAATCTGTCCAGCCTTGCTAGGCTGGACATATCTTTCAATTCATTCTCTGGGTATCTTCCAAATGTTTTTGGCAGCCTCCGCGAATTGGAATCCTTCTCTGCACAGTCCAACCTTTTCAAGGGCCCATTGCCTTCCTCGCTGTGCCATTCACCATCACTGAAGATGCTGTACCTGAGGAACAATTCACTGCATGGTGAGATCAACCTCAATTGCATGGCAATGACACAACTTAGCTCACTCGACCTTGGCACAAATAAGTTTATTGGCACAATTGATAGTTTGACAGATTGCCATAATCTGAGAAGCCTGAACCTTGCCACAAACAACCTCAGTGGTGAAATCCCTGCCGGTTTCAGGAAGCTTAAGTTGCTAACCTACCTCTCACTTTCAAACAATAGCTTCACAAATGTGCCTTCAGCATTATCTGTCCTTCAGGACTGTCCAAGCCTAACAAGCCTCGTGCTCACAAAGAACTTCCATGATGGGAAGGCCTTGCCGATGACTGGGATACATGGCTTCCACAACATACAAGTGTTTGTCATTGCTAATAGCCGTCTTTCAGGATCTGTGCCACCATGGTTAGCAAATTTCACACAGTTGAAGGTGCTGGATCTGTCATGGAATCAATTGGTCGGGAATATTCCTTCATGGATTGGTGATCTTGAGTCTCTGTTCTATTTGGATATATCGAACAATTCACTCACTGGAGGAATTCCGGAAAGCTTGTCACTCATGAAGGGCCTTGTGACTCGAAACATCTCACAGCAGTCCACAGAGACCGATTATTTTCCTTTCTTCATTAAAAGGAACAAGACAGGCAAAGGGTTGCAGTACAATCAGGTTAGCAGCTTCCCACCCTCTCTAGTTCTCAGCCATAACAAGCTCACAGGTCCCATATTGCCGGGCTTTGGAAACCTCAAGAGCCTACATGTATTGGACCTAAGCAGCAACAATATTTCTGGTGACATTCCTGTTGATCTATCAGACATGTCAAGCTTGGAATCCTTGGATTTATCACATAATAATCTTACTGGAGGCATCCCATCTTCATTGACAAAGCTGAATTTTCTATCAAGCTTTAGTGTGGCATACAATAATCTGAATGGTACCATTCCATCAGGAGGCCAGTTCTCAACATTTGGTAGTTCTGCTTATGAGGGTAACCCCAAACTCTGTGGCCTTCGCCTAGGCCTACCCTCATGCCATTCAACTCCTGTTCCTACAATGGTTGCAACAAATAAGAAAAAGAATAAGGGCATCATATTTGGAATAGCTATTGGTATTGCACTTGGAGCAGCGTTTATTTTGTCTATTGCTGTTGTATTTGTGCTGAAGAGTAGCTTCAGAAGGAAGGATCATCTAGTAAAGGCTGTCGCAGATACTAATCGAGCCCTCGAGTTGGCGCCAGCCTCACTTGTACTTCTATTTCAGAACAAGGATGATAAGGCAATGACCATCAGTGACATCTTGAAATCGACAAACAACTTTGATCAGGCTAACATAATTGGTTGTGGTGGCTTTGGTTTAGTGTACAAGGCAGCATTACCAGATGGAGCAACAATTGCCATCAAACGACTATCAGGTGATTTTGGTCAGATGGAAAGGGAGTTCAAAGCAGAGGTGGAGACGTTATCAAAAGCACAGCATCCCAATCTAGTGCTTCTGCAAGGTTACTGCAGGGTTGGCAGTGATAGACTCCTGATCTACTCTTTCATGGAGAATGGCAGCCTAGACCATTGGCTTCACGAAAAGCCTGATGGTCCCTCTAAATTAATTTGGCAAAGAAGGCTTCAGATAGCAAAAGGAGCTGCAAGGGGTTTGGCATACCTGCATTTGTCATGCCAACCTCATATTCTCCATCGTGACATCAAGTCAAGTAACATCCTTCTAGACGAGAATTTTGAAGCCCGTTTGGCTGACTTTGGACTTGCTCGGCTTATTTGTCCCTATGCTACACATGTTACAACTGACCTAGTTGGCACACTGGGTTACATTCCCCCAGAGTATGGTCATTCTTCAGTAGCCACTTTCAAGGGTGATGTTTATAGTTTCGGCATCGTTCTTCTGGAGTTATTAACTGGAAAGAGGCCTGTAGATATGTGCAAGCCGAAGGGAGCTCGGGAGTTGGTCTCATGGGTTACACATATGAAAAAAGAAAACTGTGAAGCTGACGTCTTGGACCGTGCAATGTATGATAACAAGTTTGAGAGGGAAATGATGCAGATGATTGACATTGCTTGTCTGTGTGTAAGTGATTCGCCTAAACTGAGGCCATTAACACATGAGCTAGTGCTCTGGCTTGACAACATTGGTGTGAGCAGTGATGCACCAAAGTGAGGCAAGTCTGATAACAGCAGCCATTGGGGAAGTCCTTGTGTTTAATTGACCCTCTCTCCGATGAATGTCCTTCTCTAGTAAGAGATGTAAGATAATGCATGATGATTGTATATTCAATAATGCATGCTTCATGGGAGTCTAACTTGCTGATTCAGCAGAAAAAAAAGCTTTGCTATTGTGCATGCCATAGATGCAATTTTCAGGCGGTTTATGGAAGCTTTGCTTCTTTTTCAGCTTTGGTCTGCATATCTTGTATATACTTACAGCGGATTTTCAGAATAAAGGCACAATTAAATGTCTCTAAGTTTTCTTAATAAACTTGTGCAAATATTGCAGTTCATTACTATGCTGCAGCACATGCACCGATTCATTGTTATGTGTTGCTTTACAACTTAAGCCCGGTGCTATTCATTTCACATTAGCTAGGTAATAAGTACAGTAAAGCCAAAATGGATTGACATGGAAGGAATAGGAGCCAACCTACTCATCCTATCCAATGTGGGAACAAAGTCGTCTGGCTACTCGTGCCTTCATCTTACCCACCGCAAGCTGACTCCTGCCTAGCATTTGAGACAAGAATGAGGTCAAAATGTTCAAAAGGGGTGGCAGCGGTCCTTGTTTCCATGTGCGGTCAAGGATTTCGCAGTCCGTCTCAAAACACAAAAGGAAGAGAAAGGCACAAAAATCAGCTCACCCACAGATAAAAGAACTTAATCTTAATGGTTGTACATGCTATCTTCAAAGCTGAAAATTGTTGCTGAATAAGCAGCAAACACGCCAACTAGACCTCTCAATCTGAAGCACATGCTTGCAAAGGAGAGGGAGAAAACCAAGGGAACGTTACCTTACACTGGCACAGCTTGGTTTAGGCATTCGCTCGAACAGGCGGCGTGCATGTGCTGTTGACCCTCGTGATCTAGCACAGCTCCGCATTCCGAACCCGCGAGTGCACGTCCCCTTCCTCCGGCGCCGCCACAACGGTGGGCGTCGCCTTCGTCCGCGCTGCTCAGGCGTCACGGCCGCACCGGCCGAGCATGCGCGCGCATCTACGCGGGGCCCTCTACGGGACGGAGAGCGACGCCCCCGGGACGGATTCAGATCCTCTAACTTCACTCATAGTGACTGTACTCTGCAGTCAGTTCATCTGCACCGTCGAAAAATGATCGAACGGCAACCTAGCAAAAACTCATCTCACGGGCCGAACAACATGAGATCGAGTAGCCCATCTCGGCCCATAGCACCGTCGTCTTCCTCCCTCGTTGCAGACTGCAGCTCTCGTACTCCACTCTAAGGTGGGTGTCACGTCGATCTCTAGGACGTTGCTATCCATGGAGGACGACGCTTGGCTGCTCGGCGCAAGTGGCCGGGTGGCTTGGAGGCCAGTGCGAGCGCACGTCTGCTTCGCGCAGGCGGCCGGGTGCTCGAAAGACAGCGCGGTGCGGAGCCCCAACACATGTGTTGACGCTTTTTATGGCCAACACACCGAGATATGCGCTAGAACGCGCGGATCCGCAACGGATCGAGCACCTGCAGCTTGCCCAGACAAAACCGGTTATACCGGTTTGGGAATCCGGTGAAACCGGTTCCTAGGGTTTCGCTGCGTAGACCTACGAACGCCGCCCGGGAGGGACCCCGTCAGGGCAAGCGCGCCTAGGGTTGTTCTGAGGTCGGCAGGTCACTCAGAACGTCGTCATACGCCGTAGAGACGAAGCACGAACAGCAGGAGGGGTTGGAAAAGTTAGGGTTTGGAAGGGATAAAAAGTAAAAGTAATTTGTATTTGATCGATTGGATAACCCCTCAATCGGCCACGACCCTTTATATTTATAGGGTGGGGAGGTCTTGCCCCGCAAGGAAATCCTTTTACAAGTCGTAATTCACACGGATCTCCAAAAGAGTCCAAACCTACTAGGACTCGGGAAAAACCGGTTCCACCGGTTCCCTAAACCGGTTCCACCGGTTTGCCCTGTCATACGGGCAACAGTAGCCAAACCGGTTCCACCGGTTATTGAATCCGGTTACACCGGTTTTTCCTGTCAAGCTGTCTTGTGCCAATTTTGATCGTCAACATATGCCCCCCCGCTTTCTGGTAAAGCTTGCGTAGCAGAAAACATAAAAGCGCAAAGACAACACTGAGGACGATGTTTAACATATATCCATCGGCCTTTTCATTCTAAGGGCGATATTTAAAACTATCGGCCATCTCTTGCAAAATTTTCAATCGGCTTTATCATTACAAAGAATAAAACCATCTCGTGTAGCTCGTATGAATCCACAATGTGAAACATCTACACCTGTCAAGCACTTAAAGTCACCGTGCACACCTTTAATAAAACCATCAGCTGTAACATAAGCCGATGTATCACCATGCACAATCTCTAGCTTATCGCCTATCCATTGTATCAAAAGCTGATGCAAGCTAGAAGGTACACATTGGTTTGCATGTATCCAATCACGTCCCAAAATCAAACTAAATTTACCTTGAGTCTCAACAACGAAGAATGCAGCAACCAATGTCTTGCTTACAATAGTGAGATCCATAGAAACGATTCCTTTAGCACTTATAGGATCATCTCCTCCCACACCACTTAAAGCCATGTCAGTTTGGATCAACTCATCATCTGAACATCCCAATTTCTTGAATAAAGCATAAGGCATCAAATTGACAACTGCTCCACTGTCAACTAACATACGAGAAATTGGTCTTCCCTTGATATAACCTTTCATGTATAGAGCTTTCAGATGATCATCACTATCTTTGGGCTTCTGAAAAGTAGCTTCTTGTGGCCCAAAATTAAAATAAGCCATCCCCTCCTCCGAAGACGAATCCATCCCATCAATATTAACATCCATATGCTCAGAGGATAGCTCATAATCCAAAAATTGTTCATCGTCCTTATTCTGGGAATCCGATGACAACTTATCATCATAATAAATTGAATCAGGAGCAAAAATATTAGGAATTGGAGAAACCTGCATTGTATTAACCAAATCTGTCTCTGTCGTCATGGAAACCGGTTCCACCGGTTTTGAAACCGGTTCCACCGGTTTTGCTGCTGAGCAAACACCGGGCTTGATCTTCCACTCCCCTCGAGGAATCATTGGTCTATCTTTTTTCAAGTTTTCATTCTTCTGTTTCTCCAATTCCTTCTCCTTATTCTCCTGAAACCGAAGCCGCTGCAATTTCCTTTTTTGTGTGCGAGTTAAACCTGGAGGACACCATCTTGGCAAGAAACATTTAGAAGTATTATCAATTTCATTGTTCTTACCATGAACAGCAGCAACATTCTCTTGGACCGACGTTTCAACCTTATCGTCATTTACAATTGGTATTTTGTCGTCGTCCTTTGAAATCACATCATTGCTCCTAACTTGTGTGGCATCATCACCAGTAACCTTTTCCAGATCATCATCTTTATTCTGCTCTTCTCCTTCCTTCTTTTTGACACGATAAACTTGTTTTGAAGTAGCTACCTGTTTTCCCTGGGAAAACCAGTTTAACCGGTTTGGCAATCCGGTTTCACCGGATTTGCTCTGGTGGTTTTGACCTGATTGACAAGATATCAAACGGTCATGTTTATAATGCAACATCTTGTCATAAACTGGTTTAGTAGATGCACCACATCCTGTATAAAAGGGTGAATACAACAGAGGATGATATGGCCACCACATATTATTTAAATCACATGCCGGATATGAAAAATTAGAATAAGTTGGAGGAATCCATGACATGTCTTGATGTGAGTTATGAAGAGGATGTAATTCAACAAAATCACCCTGCTGCCTTGTAGCATGCTTCTCATGATGCATAGGTGACCATGTTTTCTTTTTTACCGGCCGATCATTAGTAACGGCCTTTTGATTTTTATACTTGGACAATAGCTGATCAAAGGTTAATTTTTTCTTTTCACATCTTTCCTGATCTTTTTCCAAGTCCAACTTTGAAATTCCAGCTTCGGGGCGCCTTGGTTTAACCACTTTGGAATTGTGCTGCCCAAAACCGGTGGAACCGGTTTCTGAAACCGGTGGAACCGGTTTTGTCTGCACAGCAGACTCAAACGGCTTTTGTGAGGATTCTTGCCCCCCGAGTCCAGAAGTTCTTGCAGTGATCTTGAAGATTTCTCTGCCATCAGAAGTCCTTTCAGACACCACCTCCCTGATCACCTGTTTCCCTTTCAAATTTTTAGGGCTCTCCTCGCCGATGATGACATTTTTCCCCTTGGTTGATTTAGCTTGATGTGGCCGAACCAAAATCTTGGGTTGCTGTACATCAACGGTGTTGACAGAAAGAGAAACATTATCCGTTGGCTTCTCATGATAATCCAATCGTCCTTAGTTTATGACCGATTGTATATGCCGACGGAATATATTGCAATCAATAGTAGCATGCAAACAAGAATTATGAAGTTTACAATATGCACGCCCTTTCAATTCTTCAGCTGGAGGTATAGTGTGAGACATCTTGATGTTCCCATGTTTCAATAACTCATCAAATATACGATCACATTTAGAAACATCAAAACTAAATCTCATTTGTTCTTGCCGATCCTTAGGAATCAGCTTAAGAGATGGACATGTAAATGCTTTATCCTCAGAAGGCTAAACTAATTCAGCAACATAATCGCCTTTTCTCTCATCGTCCAAACTATTATTTTTTACATGTAAACTAGACTGATGAGATCTAAAAACATCCTCATTATTCCTCATTCGGTTTTCAATAACTAAGGCTCTTATTTGCACTTGATTAACCGAACGACATTCACAGCCTTCAAATCTCTCTTTAATAACAGATCTTAAACCATTAAAAGAAACATCAGCAAGATCCCTTTCAGAAAGTGACAAATTAAAACATCGGTTTCTAGTTTCTTTGAATCGTTTAAAATAATCAACAACAGATTCATCTCTTTGTTGTCTAACCGATGTTAAATCTGTTAATTTCAATCCTTGATGCATTCTAGAATCAATAGAGTACGGCTCTTGATATAATCTAGAATTATTCACATCAATGCTAAGCTTATCCTGCATCTTACTATCTAACTCGTCCTTCATTTTATAAAATTCAGTATATAACTTTGAACGAGCTAAATCAGATTGCTCTGTGGCTATACTTTGAGCTTGAACAACATGAGGCATGCAATAAGAATTTTGCCGTAAACATTGATCATACACATCATTAGAAATCTCTCTAGAATTAATGTTTTGATTAAATACAGAGGGTGATGTATATGTCTCAATATAAGCAGAATGATTAGCCACCTCTATATTTCGGTTAGGGACTACCGAAAGAGGAGCCGTAACATATGATCCTGGCTGCTGTCCAGCTGTGGCAACAAAACCGGTTCCACCGGTTTCCAGAACCGGTAAAACCGGTTTCACCGTGGCTGGTGAAACATGTAGCGGCGGTATTTGTTCTGAATAAAATTTAGTCGGCATACCATACAATGGATTTTCAAGTGTTTTTCCCAGTGTAGCCGACAAACTCGCATGCATATTCTCATGTTGCATAGTTGGTATATTATGTGAATAATAAGATGAATCTACCAACTTATCCTTTTCTATTCGATCTAATCTTTTTTGTACAGAATCAAAAGTAATCGCAGGTTGATCAATCGGAGTAGATGGTGAGTTGCTTACAGTGGGTATTACCTCAACTTTCCGATTATCAATCTTGAACGCGGGCATCACAAAGTCTTGTGTTCTTGATATTATGCCCTGGCGATCTTTCTTCAGCCCCATCAGGAATTGCTTCTTGAAAAATTCTTGGGCTGCTTCAAATTTCTGACGCTCCTCTTCGTCGAGATCCTCCATGGAGGACACAGCGATATTGTCCTTATCCAGATCTGAAATAGATTCCATCTGGCTAGGGTTAGGTAGACCGGTTATGTAAACCAAGATCTCTTTCCCCAGCGGAGTCGCCAAAAATGTGTTGACGCTTTTTATGGCCAACACACCGAGATATGCGCTAGAACGCGCGGATCCGCAACGGATCGAGCACCTGCAGCTTGCCCAGACAAAACCGGTTATACCGGTTTGGGAATCCGGTGAAACCGGTTCCTAGGGTTTCGCTGTGTAGACCTACGAACGCCGCCCGGGAGGGACCCCGTCAGGGCAAGCGCGCCTAGGGTTGTTCTGAGGTCGGCAGGCCACTCAGAACGTCGTCATACGCCGTAGAGACGAAGCACGAACAGCAGGAGGGGTTGGAAAAGTTAGGGTTTGGAAGGGATAAAAAGTAAAAGTAATTTGTATTTGATCGATTGGATAACCCCTCAATCGGCCACGACCCTTTATATTTATAGGGTGGGGAGGTCTTGCCCCGCAAGGAAATCCTTTTACAAGTCGTAAATCACACGGATCTCCAAAAGAGTCCAAACCTACTAGGACTCGGGGAAAACCGGTTCCACCGGTTTGCCCTGTCATACGGGCAACAGTAGCCAAACCGGTTCCACCGGTTATTGAATCCGGTTACACCGGTTTTTCCTGTCAAGCTGTCTTGTGCCAATTTTGATCGTCAACATATGCCCCCCTGTTTTCTGGTAAAGCTTGCGTAGCAGAAAACATAAAAGCACAAAGACAACACTGAGGACGATGTTTAACATATATCCATCGGCCTTTTCATTCTAAGGGCGATATTAAAACTATCGGCCATCTCTTGCAAAATTTTCAATCGGCTTTATCATTACAAAGAATAAAACCACCTCGTGTAGCTCGTATGAATCCACAATGTGAAACATCTACACCTGTCAAGCACTTAAAGTCGCCGTGCACACCTTTAATAAAACCATCAGCTGTAACATAAGCCGATGTATCACCATGCACAATCTCTAGCTTATCGCCTATCCATTGTATCAAAAGCTGATGCAAGCTAGAAGGTACACATTGGTTTGCATGTATCCAATCACGTCCCAAAATCAAACTAAATTTACCTTGGGTCTCAACAACGAAGAATGCAGCAACCAATGTCTTGCTTCCAATAGTGAGATCCATAGAAACGATTCCTTTAGCACTTATAGGATCATCTCCTCCCACACCACTTAAAGCCATGTCAGTTTGGATCAACTCATCATCTGAACATCCCAATTTCTTGAATAAAGCATAAGGCATCAAATTGACAACTGCTCCACTGTCAACTAACATACGAGAAATTGGTCTTCCCTTGATATGACCTTTCATGTATAGAGCTTTCAGATGATCGTCACTATCTTTGGGCTTCTGAAAAGTAGCTTCTTGTGGCCCAAAATTAAAATAAGCCATCCCCTCCTCCGAAGACGAATCCATCCCATCAATATTAACATCCATATGCTCAGAGGATAGCTCATAATCCAAAAATTGTTCATCGTCCTTATTCTGGGAATCCGATGACAACTTATCATCATAATAAATTGAATCAGGAGCAAAAATATTAGGAATTGGAGAAACCTGCATTGTATTAACCAAATCTGTCTCTGTCGTCATGGAAACCGGTTCCACCGGTTTTGCTGCTGAGCAAACACCGGGCTTGATCTTCCACTCCCCTCGAGGAATCATTGGTCTATCCTTTTTCAAGTTTTCATTCTTCTGTTTCTCCAATTCCTTCTCCTTATTCTCCTGAAACCGAAGCCGCTGCAATTTCCTCTTTTGTGTGCGAGTTAAACCTGGAGGACACCATCTTGGCAAGAAACATTTAGAAGTATTATCAATTTCATTGTTCTTACCATGAACAGCAGCAACATTCTCTTGGACCGACGTTTCAACCTTATCGTCATTTACAATTGGTATTTTGTCGTCGTCCTTTGAAATCACATCATTGCTCCTAACTTGTGTGGCATCATCACCAGTAACCTTTCCCAGATCATCATCTTTATTCTGCTCTTCTCCTTGACACGATAAACTTGTTTTGAAGGAGCTACCTGTTTTCCCTGGGAAAACCGGTTTAACCGGTTTGGCAATCCGGTTTCACCGGATTTGCTCTGGTGGTTTTGACCTGAAAACGGTCATGTTTATAATGCAACATCTTGTCATAAACTGGTTTAGTAGATGCACCACATCCTGTATAAAAGGGTGAATACAACAGAGGATGATATGGCCACCACATATTATTTAAATCACATGCCGGATATGAAAAATTAGAATAAGTTGGAGGAATCCATGACATGTCTTGATGTGAGTTATGAAGAGGATGTAATTCAACAAAATCACCCTGCTGCCTTGTAGCATGCTTCTCATGATGCATAGGTGACCATGTTTTCTTTTTTACCGGCCGATCATTAGTAACGGCCTTTTGATTTTTATACTTGGACAATAGCTGATCAAAGGTTAATTTTTTCTTTTCACATCTTTCCTGATCTTTTTCCAAGTCCAACTTCGAAATTCCAGCTTCGGGGCGCCTTGGTTTAACCACTTTGGAATTGTGCTGCCCAAAACCGGTGGAACCGGTTTCTGAAACCGGTGGAACCGGTTTTGTCTGCACAGCAGACTCAAACGGCTTTTGTGAGGATTCTTGCCCCCCGAGTCCAGAAGTTCTTGCAGTGATCTTGAAGATTTCTCTGCCATCAGAAGTCCTTTCAGACACCACCTCCCTGATCACCTGTTTCCCTTTCAAATTTTTAGGACTCTCCTCGCCGATGATGACATTTTTCCCCTTGGTTGATTTAGCTTGATGTGGCCGAACCAAAATCTTGGGTTGCTGTACATCAACGGTGTTGACAGAAAGAGAAACATTATCTGTTGGCTTCTCATGATAATCCAATCGTCCTTGGTTTATGGCCGATTGTATATGCCGACGGAATATATTGCAATCAATAGTAGCATGCAAAAAAGAATTATGAAGTTTACAATATGCACGCCCTTTCAATTCTTCAGCTGGAGGTATAGTGTGAGACATCTTGATGTTCCCATGTTTCAATAACTCATCAAATATACGATCACATTTAGAAACATCAAAACTAAATCTCATTTGTTCTTGCCGATCCTTAGGAATCAGCTTAAGAGATGGACATGTAAATGCTTTATCCTCAGAAGGCTAAACTAATTCAGCAACATAATCGCCTTTTCTCTCATCGTCCAAACTATTATTTTTTACATGTAAACTAGACTGATGAGATCTAAAAACATCTTCATTATTCCTCATTCGGTTTTCAATAACTAAGGCTCTTATTTGCACTTGATTAACCGAACGACATTCACAGCCTTCAAATCTCTCTTTAATAACAGATCTTAAACCATTAAAAGAAACATCAGCAAGATCCCTTTCAGAAAGTGACAAATTAAAACATCGGTTTCTAGTTTCTTTGAATCGTTTAAAATAATCAACAACAGATTCATCTCTTTGTTGTCTAACCGATGTTAAATCTGTTAATTTCAATCCTTGATGCATTCTAGAATCAATAGAGTACGGCTCTTGATATAATCTAGAATTATTCACATCAATGCTAAGCTTATCCTGCATCTTACTATCTAACTCGTCCTTCATTTTATAAAATTCAGTATATAACTTTGAACGAGCTAAATCAGATTGCTCTGTGGCTATACTTTGAGCTTGAACAACATGAGGCATGCAATAAGAATTTTGCCGTAAACATTGATCATACACATCATTAGAAATCTCTCTAAAATTAATGTTTTGATTAAATACAGAGGGTGATGTATATGTCTCAATATAAGCAGAATGATTAGCCACCTCTATATTTCGGTTAGGGACTACCGAAAGAGGAGCCGTAACATATGATCCTGGCTGCTGTCCAGCTGTGGCAACAAAACCGGTTCCACCGGTTTCCAGAACCGGTAAAACCGGTTTCACCGTGGCTGGTGAAACATGCTGTAGCGGCGGTATTTGTTCTGAATAAAATTTAGTCGGCATACCATACAATGGATTTTCAAGTGTTTTTCCCAGTGTAGCCGACAAACTCGCATGCATATTCTCATGTTGCATAGTTGGTATATTATGTGAATAATAAGATGAATCTACCAACTTATCCTTTTCTATTCGATCTAATCTTTTTTGTACAGAATCAAAAGTAATCGCAGGTTGATCAATCGGAGTAGATGGTGAGTTGCTTACAGTGGGTATTACCTCAACTTTCCGATTATCAATCTTGAACGCGGGCATCACAAAGTCTTGTGTTCTTGATATTATGCCCTGGCGATCTTTCTTCAGCCCCATCAGGAATTGCTTCTTGAAAAATTCTTGGGCTGCTTCAAATTTCTGACGCTCCTCTTCGTCGAGATCCTCCATGGAGGACACAGCGATATTGTCCTTATCCAGATCTGAAATAGATTCCATCTGGCTAGGGTTAGGTAGACCGGTTATGTAAACCAAGATCTCTTTCCCCAGCGGAGTCGCCAAAAATGTGTTGACGCTTTTTATGGCCAACACACCGAGATATGCGCTAGAACGCGCGGATCCGCAACGGATCGAGCACCTGCAGCTTGCCCAGACAAAACCGGCTATACCGGTTTGGGAATCCGGTGAAACCGGTTCCTAGGGTTTCGCTGCATAGACCTACGAACGCCGCCCGGGAGGGACCCCGTCAGGGCAAGCGCGCCTAGGGTTGTTCTGAGGTCGGCAGGCCACTCAGAACGTCGTCATACGCCGTAGAGACGAAGCACGAACAGCAGGAGGGGTTGGAAAAGTTAGGGTTTGGAAGGGATAAAAAGTAAAAGTAATTTGTATTTGATCGATTGGATAACCCCTCAATCGGCCACGACCCTTTATATTTATAGGGTGGGGAGGTCTTGCCCCGCAAGGAAATCCTTTTACAAGTCGTAAATCACACGGATCTCCAAAAGAGTCCAAACCTACTAGGACTCGGGGAAAACCGGTTCCACCGGTTCCCTAAACCGGTTCCACCTGTTTGCCCTGTCATACGGGCAACAGTAGCCAAACCGGTTCCACCGGTTATTGAATCCGGTTACACCGGTTTTCCCTGTCAAGCTGTCTTGTGCCAATTTTGATCGTCAACATATGCCCCCTGTTTTCTGGTAAAGCTTGCGTAGCAGAAAACATAAAAGCACAAAGACAACACTGAGGACGATGTTTAACATATATCCATCGGCCTTTTCATTCTAAGGGCGATATTTAAAACTATCGGCCATCTCTTGCAAAATTTTCAATCGGCTTTATCATTACAAAGAATAAAACCACCTCGTGTAGCTCGTATGAATCCACAATGTGAAACATCTACACCTGTCAAGCACTTAAAGTCGCCGTGCACACCTTTAATAAAACCATCAGCTGTAACATAAGCCGATGTATCACCATGCACAATCTCTAGCTTATCGCCTATCCATTGTATCAAAAGCTGATGCAAGCTAGAAGGTACACATTGGTTTGCATGTATCCAATCACGTTCCAAAATCAAACTAAATTTACCTTGAGTCTCAACAACGAAGAATGCAGCAACCAATGTCTTGCTTCCAATAGTGAGATCCATAGAAACGATTCCTTTAGCACTTATAGGATCATCTCCTCCCACACCACTTAAAGCCATGTCAGTTTGGATCAACTCATCATCTGAACATCCCAATTTTTTGAATAAAGCATAAGGCATCAAATTGACAACTGCTCCACTGTCAACTAACATACGAGAAATTGGTCTTCCCTTGATATGACCTTTCATGTATAGAGCTTTCAGATGATCGTCACTATCTTTGGGCTTCTGAAAAGTAGCTTCTTGTGGCCCAAAATTAAAATAAGCCATCCCCTCCTCCGAAGACGAATCCATCCCATCAATATTAACATCCATATGCTCAGAGGATAGCTCATAATCCAAAAATTGTTCATCGTCCTTATTCTGGGAATCCGATGACAACTTATCATCATAATAAATTGAATCAGGAGCAAAAATATTAGGAATTGGAGAAACCTGCATTGTATTAACCAAATCTGTCTCTGTCGTCATGGAAACCGGTTCCACCGGTTTTGAAACCGGTTCCACCGGTTTTGCTGCTGAGCAAACACCGGGCTTGATCTTCCACTCCCCTCGAGGAATCATTGGTCTATCCTTTTTCAAGTTTTCATTCTTCTGTTTCTCCAATTCCTTCTCCTGAAACCGAAGCCGCTGCAATTTCCTCTTTTGTGTGCGAGTTAAACCTGGAGGACACCATCTTGGCAAGAAACATTTAGAAGTATTATCAATTTCATTGTTCTTACCATGAACAGCAGCAACATCCTCTTGGACCGACGTTTCAACCTTATCGTCATTTACAATTGGTATTTTGTCGTCGTCCTTTGAAATCACATCATTGCTCCTAACTTGTGTGGCATCATCACCAGTAACCTTTCCCAGATCATCATCTTTATTCTGCTCTTCCCCAGCGGAGTCGCCAAAAATGTGTTGACGCTTTTTATGGCCAACACACCGAGATATGCGCTAGAACGCGCGGATCCGCAACGGATCGAGCACCTGCAGCTTGCCCAGACAAAACCGGTTATACCGGTTTGGGAATCCGGTGAAACCGGTTCCTAGGGTTTCGCTGCGTAGACCTACGAACGCCGCCCGGGAGGGACCCCGTCAGGGCAAGCGCGCCTAGGGTTGTTCTGAGGTCGGCAGGCCACTCAGAACGTCGTCATACGCCGTAGAGACGAAGCACGAACAGCAGGAGGGGTTGGAAAAGTTAGGGTTTGGAAGGGATAAAAAGTAAAAGTAATTTGTATTTGATCGATTGGATAAAAATGTGTTGACGCTTTTTGTGGCCAACACACCGAGATATGCGCTAGAACGCGCGGATCCGCAACGGATCGAGCACCTGCAGCTTGCCCAGACAAAACCGGTTATACCGGTTTGGGAATCCGGTGAAACCGGTTCCTAGGGTTTCGCTGCGTAGACCTACGAACGCCGCCCGGGAGGGACCCCGTCAGGGCAAGCGCGCCTAGGGTTGTTCTGAGGTCGGCAGGCCACTCAGAACGTCGTCATACGCCGTAGAGACGAAGCACGAACAGCAGGAGGGGTTGGAAAAGTTAGGGTTTGGAAGGGATAAAAAGTAAAAGTAATTTGTATTTGATCGATTGGATAAAAATGTGTTGACGCTTTTTGTGGCCAACACACCGAGATATGCGCTAGAACGCGCGGATCCGCAACGGATCGAGCACCTGCAGCTTGCCCAGACAAAACCGGTTATACCGGTTTGGGAATCCGGTGAAACCGGTTCCTAGGGTTTCGCTGCGTAGACCTACGAACGCCGCCCGGGAGGGACCCCGTCAGGGCAAGCGCGCCTAGGGTTGTTCTGAGGTCGGCAGGCCACTCAGAACGTCGTCATACGCCGTAGAGACGAAGCACGAACAGCAGGAGGGGTTGGAAAAGTTAGGGTTTGGAAGGGATAAAAAGTAAAAGTAATTTGTATTTGATCGATTGGATAACCCCTCAATCGGCCACGACCCTTTATATTTATAGGGTGGGGAGGTCTTGCCCCGCAAGGAAATCCTTTTACAAGTCGTAAATCACACGGATCTCCAAAAGAGTCCAAACCTACTAGGACTCGGGGAAAACCGGTTCCACCGGTTCCCTAAACCGGTTCCACCGGTTTGCCCTGTCATACGGGCAACAGTAGCCAAACCGGTTCCACCGGTTATTGAATCCGGTTACACCGGTTTTTCCTGTCAAGCTGTCTTGTGCCAATTTTGATCGTCACACCAACATGGTTGCTTGCGTGCGCTGCCGAGACACGACGGCGCAGGAGGCCAGGCTGCTCGATCGCCTTCACGACGCGGCGCGGCGAGCCGTGGCGTGCAAGGAGCTAGTGAAACGCAGTCCAGGCAAGACACGCATCCATACCCTCGGCGGCGCGGGTGAGCTTGGGAGTGGCCCAGCGCGAGGCCGGCAACGCCCCGCGGGCGCGGCCAGCTCGCGCAGCGAACGGAGCAGGCAAACGGTGGCCGGACCGACAGCAGGCGCCCGTCCTGCAAAGCATGGCGCAGCCGGGCACGCATGGCGGCCCGAGCGGCGGCGCGATGTTGCGCTAAAAAAACAGATATCGTTCTTTCTGGGCGAAACAGGCCGTGCTCTTGGGCTGAGGCCCAACGCGTGGAGGAAAAGAGGGCGTCTAATAATTGGACATCGTTGGATCGCAGCGAGCGGTCCAGATCTCTGACTGCTGACTGCAGAGGACAATCACACAGCATGAAGTTAGAGGATCTCATCCCCAGGCGACCGAGACCGAGAGCTCGATGGGACCCCACGGATTCCTGTGCGCCGCGCCGAACACTATAGCATTTGTTTAACTTCAAAAAACTATAGCATTTGTCACGGGCATCCGCCGAAGAGTTGCGACTTGCGAAGGACGGAGGGCGGTGGTCGCAGGCGCCGGCCACATCCAACGTCTCCCGGAGTCCCGGTGCCCGGGTTCCTTACCCTTCCCTTTGTTTTTTTTTGTTTTTGTTTTGTTTTTTTTTTGGGTAGAGGACCCCATTGCGCGAGTTTGTGAGCAGGCTGAAGCATTGCGTTGGGCCTAACTGATTCAGATAGAGAAGCACAGGGGAGCTTTCTGAATTGGGCCGTGATTCACCACTCTTGAGGCTCTTTTCCTTTCCTTCCGCTTTTTCGTTTCTTCAGATTTATCAAGTTGGAAATAAGATTCAGGAAGCTCTCTCCCTCAAAAAAATAAAATAAAAATGAATCCAGTATTTTGGGGGAAAAAATCTTTTGGTTGGTGGTTAGAGGTGGACATTATTTGGTTATCTCGGTTCGGTCTATTCGAGTTTTGGTTTTGGAAAATGAGGATTGAAGTTTTGAAAGAAATAATAGGAACCGAACCCGAATAGACAAAATAATTCATTATGTTCTATTCGGACCAACGAATTAACCGAATTTTATGGGTATTCTTGTCATCCCTCAAAACTCCAAGATAGTAATTCAAATTCACGGCTTATTTCAAGTCTATGAGTTCAAGTACTACTCGGCGAAAACAAATATCTAACACGTTCACGAAAGACAAATTTAAGATAGCTAAAAACACAAAGTTGTAGCTTCCATTGTATAAATCAAAATATACAACTACAAATTTTATGTTATTTGGTTTATTCGGATTTTGGAGTACAACTGAACCCCGAATTACATTTGTATCTAGGACCGAACCTGAATAGCCCGACAATTCGGGTAATTGGGTTCAGATCGGTTCGATTTTCAGGTTTCGGGTTCAAAGTGCCCACCCCTATTGGTGGTATAGATGATGTATGCTGATGTCTATTATGATTGTCGATACTTTCAGTGTTTCAGAAATGTTCACATTAGAAATGCAGTTTGCAGAGGCGACCGTGGTAGTATAACCATATGCAGTATTGCTTCATAAATGTTAAATATAACCTCACATAACTCATTTCCAAATTCTCCATACGGAATCCATATACATGCAGAAAAAGCAAATATACATCACACTTTTTCTCGAAGAAGACAAGCGAACGCGGCGCATGGACTCCGGAACACATCGAAACACGGCACGGAGAGCCGCCGCCTGCATGACACGATTACTACGAACGCAGCGGAGACGGAGACTGTGGCAGCAGATCTGAAGTTTTGAACAGAACACAGAGCGTCATGGTGCAGCCGTGGAGGCAGGGCATCATTAGTTGTGCGTGCGTATCTACACTTCGGTGCCCATCCGCCTCGCCGGCGGCCGGGACTTAGGCGTTGCTCCGGTAGGACGACCCGAGCTTGGTGGCGCTGGCCCTCAGCACGTACTGGTGGTAGGCGGCGGCGATGGCGGCGCCGATCAGCGGGCCCACCCAGAAGATCCACTGCACAAACATTACACGCCAACGATCGACAGTGAGTGATGGAGCTAAATTGTGCACAGTCGATATATATGCTTCCATGGTGCATAATGTAAGATATCCTTAGCAATTCTTTTACTCACTTATCTTGAAGAGAATTGTTTGGTTATGCTTGTGGGCAGGGCAGCATAGTTAAATGCTTGACCAAGCCAAGGTGTACAGCGAGAGAGCGTTGTTGTAGTTGCAAACAAACATGGGCATCTTTTAGGTGTCCGTAAGGTAGGAGGGTGTGGCAAAAAGGATCAGGTTGTATATTGGGTTGATGAGTGCATATGTCATGCATAAGCTAAACAGCTGTACTAAATAATGGAATGGTGTATAGGTGATGGAGATAGGTTAATTAACAATATAGGTTTGAGGCTTATCCTGGGCCGTTGGTTAATTTGCATTAGAGAATCATTCATGTTTTGTCAACCAGCAATTGAGCACGAGAAAGCAAATCTTGTTTAATTCTCAATGCTATTGAACACTGGTAAGTACTGTATTAGAACGTACGTGGTTGTCCCAGGCCTCGTCCTTGTTGAAGATGACCGCGGCTCCCAGGCTCCTGGCCGGGTTGATGCCAGTGCCGGTGATGGGGATGGTGGCAAGGTGCACCATGAACACGGCGAACCCAATTGGGAGAGGAGCCAACACCTGCACAGATTGAAGGGAAAAATCAGAGTTATACTCTGGCTCGCCGATCAGTTACATCAGAGTAAGTTTAATTTCATAATAAAATAATTTACTCGAGTAGTTTCCTAGCTTTTCATCCGCTACATCAACCGAACAGCTACTGACAAAACAAGTATCAGTTCTATATTTTTCAAGGAATTAAAATAGCTTACGGTTTTAAAGATGTGGTCCTAGCTAGAAAGGGATGGGTTACCAAATCCTGAAGGCAAAATAAGCTACCGCTCCACCACAATTTCCTCTTGGAATTTTGTACCTTGATCCTATCCATGGTTCATTTTATCCTCATGGAGAAGTGCCAATCATTTGTGATTAGCCACCTCACGTTCGCTGTTGGGGTCGGACAGCGATTAAGACAGGGACGACAACTGAAGACACTGCTGCCTACTACGCACGAGAGAATCTTCCTATCTGCTTGTTGGCATACGCAGGGGCCAATTCATGCATTCATCAGGCAGGAAGATACATCTTCACATGCGCCTGATTTTGAGCCCTCTGCACAGCTAGGATTTGGGACCATTGATATGTTGCTTATCTTGCATGGCATGATTAATTGTGAGCATTATGAGGCATGAAAATGCTTAACTTGTCAGGCTCATGAGCTAATTTGCTTTAATTGCTATATGGCCCTAGCTTCTGTTTGCGTATATTGTAGCCGCCCAAAAGTACTGTTGCTTGATAAGCAGCTGGCTAGCGGCAGTAGAATTTCGATTCAGATTTTATCTAAATAATGTTCAAGAAGTGAGCTTAATTTGTTAGGATGTTGCTTTTATGCTACACGCTTAATTTATTGCTCTACCCAACTCGCTTCCGAGTTACGGCATAAAGGTTTTGTGTTGCTGTAAACACTTTGCTTAAGTGATTTGCGCTCTAATTTTTACTGTTAAAATCTGCAGTCTGCATTCTAAAAGGACCCAATGGACCTACACTTGCATATTTTTTTCGACAATAAATATGTATTCATTTGATCAGTTTAGTGAGTTCTTTTTCTTTTGGGGCAAGCGAAGTGGACAAAGTAAGTTCTTCCAAAGCTAAGTCCAAAGAACTAGTACGTCAGCTCAAGTCATTCATCAACACTTGCTAGTTGCTACATACAGGATCTAACGTCTATTTCTACCTTTGGTCGTATGCAAAAACTCTACAGTATACTGTACTACTCCTTAGTCATCAAGTACCCTGTACTGTATATATTATACTGCGTTCACTGATTGTTCACTAGCAGTAACGGTTCACTGATTCTTCTGCTGTGCGTATATTTGTGAGTGCACCAGAATGATTTGTGTGTAATGTGCTCACCGGGACGTGGGAGTCGCGGGCGTTGCGCTTGGGGTCGGTGGCGGAGAAGACGGTGTAGACGAGCACGAAGGTGCCGATGATCTCGGCGGCGAGGCCGGTGCCCTTGGAGTAGCCGGAGGCGAGCTCGTTGGCGCCGCCGCCGTAGCGCACGTAGTAGGCGCTCTGGAAGCCCTTGACGAGCCCCACGCCGCAGATGGCGCCCAGGCACTGCGCGATGATGTAGAGCACCGCGCGGACGAGGGACACCTTCCTCGCCAGGAACAGCCCGAACGTGACGGCCGGGTTGATGTGCCCACCTGCATGCATGTCGCCATGTGTGTCAGCTTACGAACGATCGGATCGGAGTGAAGAAAGAACGGCATGCATGGGTGGCGGCGCCGGCGGACTACGGTACCTGAGATGCCAGCGGTGCAGTAGACGAGGATGAAGATCATGCCGCCGAAGGCCCATGCGATGCCGAGGATGCCCACGCCGCCGCACGCGTCGCCGCCCGCGGCCTGCGTGTCCGTCTGGTGCTTGTACCCGATGACGGTGGCCACGGTGATGTAGAGGAAGAGCAGCGTGGCGATGAACTCGGCGATCACCGCGCGGTACAGCGACCACTTGGTCAGCTCCTCCGCGTCGATCAGCTGCGCCGGCGGGGGGTCCGTGTAGTCCTTGGCCGAGAACTCGCCCGCCTCGGGCCCCGACGCCTCGATGTCCTTCGCCATGCCGATCAACTGCTCTCTAGCAGACTAGCACCTTAGCGCTCAGGCTATGCTGCGGCTGCTTGCTTGTGTGGTGTGAGGAGACGGGAGCTCGCGGCGAGGTTTATATGGGGTGCGCGGGGGAGGACACGGCTCGTGCGGGGGAGAGGAGGACGAGCTCATCGCCTCAATGATGGCTTGCTTAGCGACCGCTTGATTACATTATTAGCGAGGGATAAGGGTTCCATTTCTGGCTACAGGTTTCTTGCCTGTAATTTTTGCCGCCCTCGACCGACTAAACCCTCATCATTATGTCACGACAGAGACGAACTGGTGGCCTGTGATCAACCGGAGGGCTACTCACTTATTCTACAGCTTTCGTGCTTACGTCCTGTACGTTCTGACAAAAAAAAGATTAGTAAGCGAATTAAGAGCCTGACGTCTGAAAGCATAAAACCATTGGTGCTTGCAATCAGTGGTCCAGCTTTCGCGGCAGTAAATGGACGCAGGCTGTGGCTAGGAATCGAACTTGACAGAAGAATTAGGGTGGATGCGTCGTGTAAGGTTACTGTGGAAGTCACGGAGCTAGCGTGAAGTAGTTGTAGTAGCGAGCACTGAACAGTGACCAGAAGCATACATGCAGGTAGAAACAAAGAGCCAGGATATGGCACTGCGACGCATGCGCTGTCAGCATGGCTGTCATCGTCTTCAAGCACCTAATCAGGGCTTTTTGTTTCTTTAAAACCAAAAAAAAGTCTTCAGAAGTTTCTAAACTGAAGTCACCCCGCTTTGCTTGTTCTATATTCCAACTGCCAATTGCCAGTTGGAAAATGAGGCACACATTTGGCATGGACAATATTCAATTTATTCAGCTGGAGAAGAATACGGCGTGGATATACTAATAAACATAACAGTTCGTTAGCATTATCTGCGCTGGAAAAAGAAATGGGGCAGGAGTACTTATCTGCCAATGGAGATGTTCAGAAACTTGATCGCCAATAATAACAGGGACAGCGAATCATTGCACCTCGCATCACGAACACAAGGACAGCGAGCCGTAGCTACCAGCAAATTGAGATTCTTATCGCGGGCTCGATTAGTTGCAACCTACAAGCTGGATGAGCGTGACGGCAAGCAACTCTAGCACACCCTTTAAATAAGCCCCTATTTTGAGTTTAGAAGGCAGGGGATAAAAAACGAACTCCAGTAGGCCCTCTATTTAAACCCCTAAAATAGAGAGCCCTCTAAATCCCCTCTCTTACCCTCTAGACCTAGGGGTCTCTAGGGGGCCCTCTATTCCAAAATGGAAACTAACAAGTGGGCCACTAGAGAGTAGAGGATTGTTTAGAGGGTATTGCTGGAGTTGGGAGGAAAAAATCAAGTTTCTAGAAAATAGATGCAGCCCCTATTAAAAGAAATGGACGACTTGTTTAGAGAGCGAGTTGCTTTTAGCTGTCCTCCTCGATCGCTCGCCCCCTTTTCTGAGAAAGAAAACTCCAGAGGTTTCTACCCCGCCCTGCTTCCCTTGCCGTTTCGATCCCTTCTCTAACCTAATCCTGCGCTTCTATTCTTCTGGGACCACGAACACTCCACAAGGCTTATGGCTAATCATCATTGAGACTAAGTAAGAGCACTTCGTATGATCAGAGCTTTGATTCGCTCTGTTCCTGCGAGTTGTCCTGCTGAGTTGTGTGATTTTGTTCCCTTCTGATTGCCTGATCCTTCTCCAATGACTCATCCACATGACCTAATTAAAGGGTCGGTATTGTCCGATTGTCCTTAGCACTGGTCTTCACAGGATGATGAGAGACGAGTCCCAGGTCACTCTCCCTGACGAGGACAAGCATGACAACGAAGCAGAGGGTTGCAGAACATTCGGCCTGCCTGCCCGCCATTTCCGCAGGGGCCACAGCGAGCCCAACCGAATCCCCCTTTCTTCCGTTTCCTTCTCGTCATCTGCTCCGGAAGAACCTCCTTTCCCTACGCAATATACGTATTCGGTCTCCGCCTCCCATACTGCCGAGGCGACACCTGGCTCAACGCGGCGCTGCCACCTGCGCTCGTGTGGCTGGAGAGAGCCGGGCGGCTCGCGGTCGCCTTCACGGGCCCGGTCATGCCTGAAGGCTGAAGGCCTCAACCCTGATGCGTCGCCTGCGTCAGTGCTGGCAGCGCCGGACAAGGGTGGCAGTTTACCTTCTGCTACAGGCCCATAGTATATGCGGCGTGCGCTCTTGTGCGTGTCCTGTCCACTGGTTTCGATCGGCTGCGTGCCTGCGTCGGCGTCGGGCGGCTCTACCGGCAGGCAGAGGCAGTCACGATCCGATCGGCCCGTGTGAGCATGCGAAGATTTTGGTGATGGATCGGAAAAGGACGGCGAGCCAATGGCGCGCCACGGGTGAGCTCCGGCGAGGTCACGCTGCGCCGATCACGAGGCATCTTCTCTGAGCAGGAACAAGGCTGCGCCGGGTGTAGTAGAAAACTGGAATCGTCTACATCTACAGCAGAGTTATGTGCGTATGAAATCTGCCCACTGCGGACATCAAGAGAGACGACTGTACTGTCTCTGGCTCTGGCGCTGTGCAATCTTTTGCGACAAAGTAAAACGGTGGTATTGTTTCTGGAGCACAGCAATCAGCACGGCACAGCACAGAACGGCAGGGCACCTGCTAGGAAGATAGCACATCGTTGTCAACACTGCTTTTTAAAAATGTTTAGAGCAGGGCAAAGCATTTTTGCCCTTTTGGAAAGCCTGGTGTCAGAGCACACCTTTTCCTCCCTTTCCTTTTCTCCTGATGAACAAAAACAATCGAAATTTCCCCTCATTCCGGCTTAATCGGGCGAAAGCACGTAATCAAGCTGTGCTAGAAATGGTGCGGGCAGCTGACCGGCCCGAATTGTTTGACAGATTCTAGTAGTACAGAGTTGATTACATCCTGCCAATTTGGGCCCAGATGAGCGGTTAGCTGAGATTTCAGGAGGCCGTGTGCGTAGCTATCCAACACATCAATTTCCTTGCTTCAAACGGTATCAGGCCCGCTTCACAAAGTGGCCCGCTTGACCAACACACAATATCAAACAGGGTGGCCCATTTACATAGGCCCATCATCTCTTTTCATGCAGCCCAGGCCCGGAGCATTCTTCCCACCAAACCGAGCATAGAGCCCTCAACCGGTTGCCTGCCTTCGCTCTAGCTAGCCTGCAAAAAGTCCATCACGGCACGTTGTCGCGCAAGAGGAGCCCAAATCCTGGCAACCGGCCCAAATGTCGCGCTCGCACAGATGTCCGCGACAAGGCCGCGCCGGCTCAGCCCAGAATTGTTGGGCGCGAGTTTCAACTCAGAGCACAGTACTCGTGCATTTCAACCCAGAGCGCAGTTTGAACTATGAAGGAGAAATCCACGCGCGCGGCCGCGGCCCGCGGGCGATCCCCCCATGAACCGCGCTACTTGCATGCACTGTCCTGCCCGTGGGCTCCGCGAAGGAATGTGCGGCGCGTCGGCACCGCCACCGCCACTGCCACTGCCACTGCCAGACTCCAGAGCACGGGCCACGCCGCCACGGCACCCCGGCCACCACCCACCAGGCGCCAGCGCCAAGCAGCCCGGCCTCATCTCTTTCCGCCGCGACCACCAGTTCCCCTCTCTGCAAACAAGAGGCTCTGCGCTTGCCACACTGCACGCGTGGCGCCAAGGCGCATCGACATACGGGCGCTCCCGCGGCCAAACAGTCCAATCCGTATCCGCCACGGGCTGTCGCGGATACGGCCGCATCCGCACGCACGCCCACGTGGCCTCGCGGGGACGGTGCCACCCCCGGTTCGCCACGCACGCACGCACGCCCGCCGGCGTCGGCCGCCGGCGACCGGGTCTACCACTCGCCTCGGCGCGTCCTCCAGGGCTGCTGCGTGCGTCCCGGTGCAGGCATGCGAACGAGAGCGACAGCCGACAGGACCCATGCAGCGGATAACGATCCCGACCGGCGCGCGCGTACGTGTGACGGGCCGGGTGGTCTGCTACACGTCGGACTTGGACCCCCGTGGCACTGGCAGACACCGTCAACAGTAGCCACAAATTTTTTTTGAGGCGCGACTTCTGGCGAAGGAATTGTGGGTAAGCGCACGATAGATAGCTCCAAAGTGTCCATCACGACGCGACGAACCAATCAACCATGGTTGCACACGTTACACACGTCGCAATTTTCGCCAGTCGTCGTGTTAATTCTGTTGGCGGCCGCGGGCCGTGTATTACTACTATACCTCAGTTCATTAATACTTACTCCCTCTATCCTGTAATATAAGGTATTCTAGCAATTTTAAGACAAATTAAGAGATAGACCAAAAGACACATGTACCCTTCAAGACCTCCCCGTTTAGCAACCGTAATTAAAGTTGTTCCCTAGATTAAGCAGTGGAGAAGGGAATAGAAAAGGTAAGTATGCAATGAAGAGACAATGAAAGTTAAATTATTTACTTTAATACTTGTCCAAAAGTTTTAAAATGCCTTGTATTTGAGGACAAAATTTGAATCCTACAATGCCCTATATTCCAGGACGGAGGGAGTACTGATTTTTACAAACACTTGGTACCACGCGGTTTTTGAGAAGAAAGAATTTCTATTTTACTTTTGGTAAAGTACAAGAATATTTTAGAGACATTTAGAGGTAATTTTACATGTGCGTTTTAGTCATTTCTTACCAAAAAAATTAAATTGTCTTCATAACCGTACATTAATCAAAATTATGAATTATTCAATGGTATTTAATTTTACCTGCACGGATAATGCTCCGCTCCCATGCGGGCATGCGGCAATGCATGTGTTAGGTTGCTTGAGTGAGAATTTTTCCGGTAATAGCCATGGGAGCAGAGAACAGGGTCAGAGGACAAGTTGCCTAGAAACTCTCCGTTTTTGAGGCGAGCTGATTCGGATAAGACTATGCTCCGTTTCTCTCACACGCGTAGTTTAACTCGCTGATCCACAACCTATCCAAACCAAAAAAGAAAAACGGTGGGTCCACCACACCATCGGTTGCCGGTAGTCCGTCCAGCGACGTGGCAGCACCACAGTGCCCCAACCACATGTTCACTCGAGAAAAATATTGTTGGTTCCAAATTGTAAGCCATTCTAGCATTCTTAGAAAGTCAAAGCATCTTAAGTTTGATCAAATTTTACGATAAAGTATAAATATTTATTATATCAAATAAGTATCATTATATTATTTATTAAATACATTTTTATAGTTATATCTATTTAGTGCCATAAATCTTTGTAATTGTCTCTAAATTTTTGATCAAACGTAAAATAGTTTAACTTTCCAGAAATATTAAAATAACTTATATTTTCGAGTACCTGGTTCTGCTGGTGGGGACCAGCGCGCAGCGGCCCGAGTGTCCCTCTACCCCGGTACTCCTCCTCTAGTCGTAGCGATCCAAAAGGTCCCAGGGGCGAAACGGTCATTGCATAAAAACGGCCTTATCCGATTCCACCCGCTTTCCGCTCTCGGCCCCTCCAGCGCGTATAAATCCGCGGCCCAACCACCAGCGCACGCGTTCTTCTCCCTCCACGCGCGCGCTCCTCCCTCCCTCCTTTTTCTCCTCCTCTCCAGGACCCGGAGTCGCCGGTCCCTCTAGTCTCGTTCTCGTCCCGGGGGTTCACACCTCTTGCTGCGATCTGGTGCACGTGGTGGCAGTTCGATGATGGCGAGGAGCACGCGATCGGCCGCCACGGAGCGCGCGTACCTGCACTTCGCGCCGTCGCCGCACGGCGTCGGCGTGGTGGTGCCGGGCCCCGCGGCCGCCGCGGGCGATGAGTTCGACGAGTCGGACATCTGGGGCGCGTTCGCCCCGAGCGCCGCGCCGTCCGAACCGCCGCGGGCGCGTCCGCTCCCGGCGGCCGCGCGAAAGGCGGCGGCGGCGTCGCCGCCGACGAAGCCGGTGCCGGCGGTGGTGGGAGGCGGCAGGGCCGCGCACGGGTCGCTGCCGGTGAACATCCCGGACTGGTCCAAGATCCTGGGCGACGAGTACCACCGGGCCCGCCACGCGGCCCCCGCGGGGGACTGGGAGGTGGACGACGGCGACGACGAGGACGCCGCCGCTGCCACCGACGCGGGGGTGGTCCCGCCGCACGAGCTGGCGTGGCGCCGCCGCGCCGCGTCGCTGTCGGTGCACGAGGGCGCCGGGGTCGTGGGCAGGACGCTCAAGGTGCGGGACGCGGTGTGGAAGCGGACCACCGGGTTCCAGGACTGACTTTGGCTTGGCGACGACGAACAGTCGATGACTTGGACGACGGCGCCATTGTGCACTACTAGCTAGCTGCTTCGCTTCGACGATAGGGGATTTTAGCTTTCGATCGGGAACGGTAGTTAATCGCTAGAGCTAGTAGTGCTGTTGATGCTGGATTTTTAGTAGTAACTTTTTACCAGCATTTCAGTTACCCTTTTGTTTTGGGGGTAGCTTAATTAGCTGTGTCAATTTCTCCTCCGTAGACCGTAGCCTTAGGCTGCTGGACACATTGAGGAGATGAGGAAGAGAGGATCATTGTATTTGTAAAACTGTTCATCGTTGTTGCGTTGCTAGTGGATCATCTGTGTTTTCTGAACAGATTGCAGAGAACACTTGCAGGTCAAGTCGTCGTGTATATCATTGTTTAAGTCGTCGTGTATGTCATTGTTTAAGTTTTGGTAGAGCTAGCATGTATCATGCAATGCAATGCAATTATGCAAGCTCCGTCGACAGTAAGTAAAACTGGCTTGTCGCGGAGCGGAGATTAATACACACTAACACGGCTGTTCTGAACTGTTTCTCTTAAGTGCATTGTCTTCACTCATCTGATCATATCTGCATGCAGCGCAATCAGTCTGCAGTGACATCAATCGTCGGTGATCTCAGCCCAGCCTCTTCGCGCGCTGCACCAACTGCAGATTTAGAGGTCCAGGTCTGCAGCAGCATTGCAGCAAGAAGAACAAGAAGGAATATGCCTCTGTGGTGCCGAGAGCCGAGCCTAGGCTCGGCAGCGGTCATCCCCCGCCAATTAAACGCAACTGTTTTGGGGCGAAACCATTGGCGCCCCGGGCCAGAAAGTCTCACCAATAGCAGCTGTTGCTTACCGAAGGGACTCTACCCTTGCGTGTTGTAGCTAGCGTGTGCAAGGGCAGCGCTGCGCTGTGTCATCCTCCAGTCATCGCCTTGACCGTGCGTGTTTCGGCCCGGGTCAGTACACTGACTGGTCCATGCAACTATAATAGGATGTTTGTTTAGTTGAGGAAAGTTTCACAATTTTTTACTATTCATCCGTCACATCAAATGTTAGGACACTAATTAAAGGTATTAAATATGGATTAATGACAAAACCAATTCCATAACTCGGGTAACTTCGCGAGACGAATCTAATAAGTCTAATTAGGCCATGATTAGACAACATCGTGCTACGGTAAACAATCTCTAATGACAGATTAATTAGTCTTAATAGATTTGTCTCGCGATTTTCCGTCCATCCGTGTAATTAATTTTATAATTAGATCATGTTTAGTCCTCCTAATCTTTGATTTAAAATTGCTACAGTAAATTTCGTAAACTTTCTCACCGAACTAAACAGGCCCTTGATATCCCCAGGCTTAACACACATAATCTTGCCGTGGCGGCGTAAGCCGTTAGTTGCTGCAGGCTGGCCTGTTTGGATGGGCTAAATCTAAAGTTTAGCCCTGGCTAAAATTTAGACATCTAAATTTTAGCCAGCAAAATTAGTCCTTCCCTGTTTGGAAAACTAGACTAATTTTTAGATGAAGGCGTTAGAAAAGACCTCTGTACCCTTGATACAATCTGTGCTCTTTGTTCACTGCAAGTTTTCCTGTCGTCATTTTTTTTTTGCCGCGTTGCTGGGCTGCCAATTTTTTATGCGCACTGTTTCTGCTAGCTGCAGGTAGCGAACACAACCCGCTTGCGCTCTACTGGTCTAATCTTCTACTAATGAAATGAACATATAATATTATAAAGTCATTCTCTCCAAGCATACAATGTATTCTTAAGTCAGCATGCATATCTACTACATATTAAATATTACAACACTAATGGTCCAAACAAAATAGCTCATTTCGTTCGACCCGAGATAGAAGCGAGCGAGATGTGCAGATGGCCACGGCCCGCGGCGGAGAAGAAAAGAACGTGCGAGCTGCGATGCCGGGAGAAAGGAACGATATGGCTTGTGGTGGTGGGAGGGTATTCTGGTCATTGGCCATTCACGGTACAAAATTAGCCCAATTAGCTCAGTTCTTAGGGCTAATCAACTAAAGTTTAGAGGGGAGGCTGCCTAAAGTTTAGCCCATCTTTAGCCCACCTGTTTGGATCATTTAGAACTAATTTTTAGCTGACTAAAGATTAGACCATGGATCGAAACAGGCCCTAATTCAGATCGCCGGGAAGGATCACATCTCCATCTGAACACAGGACAGTCCAATCTTATCCAATCCATACAACCTCTAACAAGTGCAGCATGTGCTGTATCAGTAACTCGAAAATTCAAACCGATCGATCTCAAGTTCAGGCAGGCATTAGAGCAGGCTTGCAGCCAGTCAGGTGGCAACACATACACAGGCATCAAGGCATGCGAACCCAGCAGGCAGGCCTAGAAGCAGCAAGGACGGCCAGGCACTGGAGCCTCTTCGGCGCCACAGTGATCAATAATTGATCGCCCCCCGTACGACGACGGATAAGACCGCCGTGGTGATCATCCAGGCCAGGCCAGGCCTGTCCCGCGCGCATCCGACGTGTACTGTCTCCGTGAGCACGAATTGATCCGACGCCCACGGCTGAGTCACGCCCTCCCAACGCTGACGCCTGACGGTGACCCATGGTACGCTGTGGGACACCGGACACCAGGAAAGCCCGACGGGCTTGAGATTAATTTCTCCCTGTTCCAAAGTCCATAACCAGGGTAAGACTCTGTTTAGTTCACCCTAAAACACAAAAAGTTTTTTCTAGAGAACTGTATCAGTTTATTTCTTCTCTCTGTGCACGCGACCCAATGCATTACACTATGGTTAAAGTATATGCTAGATTCTTGTAATCGGGTATGTGATAATGTTTGTTGAGCTCGGTTAGGATAGAGATAGATACAGATAGAGTAGATCTTTCTTCTCGTCTAAGATGTAAACAAACTCTATGCCGAGCACAACAAACTCTTGTGTAATCTGTTGGCTTTTGCCCTATATAACACGTACCCGTGGTGTGCCGAGTTTGGAAACCACGTTCCTCATTCTTTACATGGTAATCAGAGCATCTTCTTCCAAATACATCTACCTTCCTTCCTAAAAGTCGCCAATGGTGTCTTCCTCAAACTACTCGCCACCAATCCTTGGTCCCCCGGTCTCTGAGAAATTGACCAGGGACAACTTTCGCCTCTGGAAGGCGCAAGTTCTTCCAGCCATTCGCGGTGCTCAAATTCTGAGCATTCTTGAAGGCAAATCTCCGGCACCACCAACAACTATGGAGGTGGAGACCACAGAGAAGAAGAAGGAGATCGTCCCCAACGCGGAGTACGACAAGTGGCTGGCGAAAGATCAGCAGCTGCTCGGCTATCTGATCAATTCTGTCGCCAAAGATGTGCTGGCGCAAGTCGCCACCCTGGAGACATCTGCAGACCTCTGGGAGGCGCTCGAGAAGATGTTCGCGGCGCACTCCAAGGCGAGGATCTCGCAACTCCGCATGAAGCTCGCCAACTTCAAGAAAGGATCTATGGCGACTTCAACCTACTACACCAGGCTGATCGAGATCAAGGATGAACTCGCCGCGGTCGGTAAGATCATTGACGACGAGGAGATGACTACAATAATTCTTAATGGTCTTGATCTAGAATACAACCCCTTTGTTTCTTCGGTTCTTGGCCGATCTGATCAAGTTCCATTGAGTGAGCTGTATGCTCAGCTCTTGGCATATGATGCACGATTGGAGATGTACCAGGACAGCCATGGTGGAGGACAGTACACCTCGTCGGCCAATGCTGTGAATCGCAGTGGTGGCCGTGGGCGGGGTGGCGGCCAAGGTGGCAACCGTGGTCGCGGTGGCCGTGGGCGTGGAGGACAGCAACGCCCCAACAATGGTAGTTCCTCCAAGCAAGGCGGCCAAGCTCCACCCAATGTGAAGCCGAAGTGCCAGATCTGCAAGAAGATTGATCATGAAGCTCCTGCCTGCTGGTACAGGTATGACGATGATGAAGATCATCAGACCGGCAAGGTGGCAGGTGCTGCTGCAACTGGTTATGGAGTCAACACCAACTGGTACATGGACAGTGGAGCCACTGATCACATTACCAGCGAGCTTGAGAAGATGACGGTCAGGGATCGCTACAATGGACGTGACCAGGTGCAAACTGCAAATGGCACAGGTATGAAAATCAGTAACATTGGGAGTACAATCTTACATACCCCTGAGATAAATCTACAGCTAAATAATATCCTTCATGTTCCTAGTACTCACAAAAGTCTTGTTTCCTTTCATCATTTCACTTCTGATAATAATACCTTCCTTGAATTTCACCCAAATTTCTTTCTCATAAAGGATCGGGCAACGAAGCAAACCCTTCATCAGGGTAGGTGTCGGAGTGGGCTGTATCCCCTCGTGTCCGGGCCAGCAAAAGGGGATGCACAGAAACAAGTCTTTGGAGTCAATAAGCCATCATCTTCGAGATGGCACAGTCGTCTTGGTCACCCTGCGTTTTCCATTGTGGATCGTGTCATTAGAAGCAATTCCCTTCCTTTCACTAGTGATAAAAATAATGAGTCGGTTTGTGACTCTTGTCAACAGGCCAAGAGCCATCAGCTACCTTATTCCACTTCAAGTAGTATTTCTCGTAGTCCTCTTGATTTAATCTACTCTGATGTTTGGGGGCCTGCTCCTCTTTCTGTTGGTAGACACTCATATTATATGAGTCTCATTGATGACTACAGCAAATACACTTGGATTTATTTGCTTAAAAGGAAATCTGATGTGTTTCAAGTTTTTCATAACTTTCGCAATATAGTGGAAAGAAAGTTTGATAGGAAAATTGTTTCGGTTCAAAGTGACTGGGGAGGTGAATATGAAAAATTAAACTCCTTTTTCCAACAAATTGGAATATCTCATAGGGTGTCTTGTCCTCATGCTCATCAATAAAATGGCGCGGCTGAACGGAAACATCGTCACATCGTTGAAGTAGGTCTAGCCCTTCTTGCCAACGCATCTATGCTGCTTAAATTTTGGGATGAAGCCTTCTTGACTGCCACCTATCTTATCAACCTACTACCTAG
Source organism: Alloteropsis semialata (assembly GCA_004135705.1). NCBI lineage: Eukaryota > Viridiplantae > Streptophyta > Magnoliopsida > Poales > Poaceae > Alloteropsis > Alloteropsis semialata. The sequence goes on from CM014270.1 coordinate 59,805,062, forward strand.
TCGTACCATTGACTTTCAGACACCAATAGAGCGTTTGCTGCATGAAACACCAAATTACACCTCCCTTCGTGTATTTGGGTGTGCTGTGTGGCCGAATCTCAGGCCATATAATCCATGCAAACTTGCTTTTCGTTCTACTCGCTGTGTCTTTCTTGGATATAGTTCTATGCACAAAGGTTTCAGGTGTTTAGAACCTTCCACCGGCCGAGTCTATATTTCACGCGATGTGGTCTTTGATGAGTCTGTCTTCCCATTCTCCGAGCTTCACCAAAATGCCGGAGCACTTCTCAGAAAAGAAGTTCTCCTCCTCCCCTCTGATCTCCTAGGAACAGGGGGTCTAAGATGTACTAACCGTTTTGTTACTGATTCAGTTTTGGAGGATGGTCGTGTACAGGAGAATACAGGGACGGACTCGGCCACAGGCGCACCAGCTGCACCCGATCCGGGCGCTGGATCCAGAGCTGATCTTCCTGGGCGATTGGGCGCGTGATCCCGTGCTGATCTGTCCGGAGCCAGCGATGCACTGCCGCGTGGTGGTGTTCCCGCTGGGCGAGCCTCTGATTTGCCCAGAGCCAATGGCGCGCTGCCGCATGGGGGGACAAGTGCTCCACACAATACGACAGCGCCTGTCGTGGGCAGGTCGTCTCCGGCATCAGCCAATGGCGCGGCGCCGGCGCCAATGCATGCGGCGGACAGCGCCGATACACTAGCCGGATCTTCTACACCGGCAGGATCCACGGCGGCAACAGAAGCTGATTCAAGCACTGCTGATTCTATGGATTCAAGTGATGTTTCCTCTCCATTGCCTGGGACTCAATCACCACAAGATCAGAGACCAAGAACAAGGCTGCAGAGTGGAATTGTGAAGCCTAAAAGATTTTTTGATGGGATTGTCAGGTACGGAAACTTTTGTTCAACAGGTGAACCAGAGACGGTGCAAGAGGCATTGGGAGATGAAAAGTGGAGAAAGGCCATAGAAGATGAATATGTTGCTTTACTCCGCAATCAAACCTGGCATCTTGTGAACAAACAAGAAGGTAAAAATGTAATTGACTGTAAGTGGGTGTTCAAGGTTAAAAAGAAGGCCGATGGATCCTTTGACAAGTATAAAGCCCGGTTAGTAGCAAAAGGTTTTCGTCAACGATATGGTATTGATTATGAAGATACCTTTAGTCCAGTTGTCAAAATTGCTACTATTAGACTTGTCTTGTCAGTTGCAGTGTCAAAAGGCTGGTGCTTAAGGCAGTTAGATGTACAGAATGCGTTTCTTCATGGCGTTCTAGAAGAAGAGGTGTATATGCAACAACCACTAGGCTTTGAGAGTGCAGATGCGCCACATCTTGTCTGCAAGCTTGACAAAGCTATTTATGGTTTGAAGCAAGCACCAAGGGCTTGGTATTCAAGGTTGAGTTCTAAATTAATTGATCTTGGGTTTAAAACTTCAAAGTCAGATACTTCGCTGTTTATTTATGAAAAGAATCATGTCACAATTTATATGCTGATTTATGTTGATGATATAATTGTGACCGGTTCCTCTCAAGAAGCAATTGCGGCATTGTTGCAAGATCTTAAGAAGGACTTTGCGTTGAAGGATTTGGGAGAGTTGAGCTATTTCTTGGGCATTGAGGTTAAGAAGGGAAGAGCTAGTATACTTTTGTCTCAAGAGAAGTATGCAGGAGATATCTTGTCGAGAGTTGGCATGAGAAATTGTAAGCCATCTACTACGCCTTTGTCTCCTACAGAAAAGCTGTCATGTTATGAAGGGAAGGCTCTGAATGCAGAGGACAGTACACGCTATAGAAGTATTGTTGGAGCTCTTCAGTACTTAACTCTCACAAGACCAGATTTAGCTTATTCTGTTAACAAAGTGTGTCAGTTTTTGCGTGCTCCCACTACTGATCATTGGACTGCAGTTAAACAGATATTGAGGTATGTTAAGCATACTATTGATCTGGGATTAAAAATACAAAAGTCTAGCTCTATGTTTGTTAGTGCCTTCTCAGATGCTGATTGGGCCGGGAGTGTTGATGATAGGAGATCCACTGGAGGTTTTGCTGTGTTTGTTGGACCAAATTTGATTTCTTGGAGTGCTAGAAGACAAGCTACTGTCTCTAGATCGAGCACAGAAGCAGAATACAAATCTATGGCTAATGCAACAGCAGAACTGATCTGGTTGGAGTCGCTACTGGCTGAACTTGGAGTAAAATTGAAAGAACCACCTTGTTTGTGGTGTGATAATCTTGGTGCTACATATTTGGCAGCTAATCCTGTGTTCCATGCCAGAGCGAAGCATATCGAAATTGCCTTCCATTTTGTCAGGGAAAGAGTAACAAAGAAGCAGCTTCAGATCAGGCTGATACCGACTGGAGATCAACTTGCCGACGGCTTCACTAAAGCTTTACCGGTTCGCAAGCTAGAAGACTTTCGAGGCAATCTAAATCTTCGTGCCAAGAACAGTTTAGATTGAGAGGGGCTGTTAAAGTATATGCTAGATTCTTGTAATCGGGTATGTGATAATGTTTGTTGAGCTCGGTTAGGATAGAGATAGATACAGATAGAGTAGATCTTTCTTCTCGTCTAAGATGTAAACAAACTCTATGCCGAGCACAACAAACTCTTGTGTAATCTGTTGGCTTTTGCCCTATATAACACGTACCCGTGGTGTGCCGAGTTTGGAAACCACGTTCGCTCATTCTTTACACATAACACATTGCATAACACAATACATAAACACCCCCTAAATATCGTACCCAAACGGCCAATTCCTACACGCCGTGTACTTGCTCCGCATTGCACATCCAGACAAAAAGGAAACTTAGCACTTGTGAGGCTGGAAGTCGTGCCCCCCACTGGGGGCGATCAGATCAAACACACACGTCATCTCAGAATTCAGAAAGGGAGAGGAGAGCATAAACGACACAAACATGCAGTACCCGATCGATTCCACGCAACGCAAACCAAACAGCCTTTGAGTACAATTGACAGGCACTGCCCAGCTCGGGCTCGACACACACTGACGGGAACATCTAATTATTCAGCATCCAGATGATTAACTCGCTCGGAAACATGCATGTATACTGATTATTCTTACTGGAACGGATAATCATCCGCCAGCAGAGGCAAAGCGGCCTCCTCCTTCGTTGAAGGAGCGCGGGCCAGGCAGCTCTTGATCTACTGCTCGTCATCACCCGCTGCAGGTGGCGGCGCTGCTTGGCTTGTACTGCCTCCGGCCGCCACCTCCCCGTCGACGTTGTCGTCGAGCTCCTCGAGGAAGCTCTTGATGATCACGGCGAGCTCCTCGTAGCGCGCGATGATCTCCGGAGGGTCGACGTCACCACGCCACCACGGCTCCGCGGAGTGTTGCCTGTCGCACGTCCAAACGAATGATGTTTGCCAGCGAAACTTGGGGAAAATGTACCGGCGTTAGAGCAGCTCTAGTGTGCTCCAAAATCGAACAGAGAGGTGTTTCAGGCGAACCGAGGACACTGCAGCGAGCGAACCGTGGCTGTCAGAGCGAAAAACGGACTCCGCAGACGAGTCGACCTCTGCTCCCCTCCGCCCGCATGCAAGTGAATAAAATATGTTCTCTCACGCCGGACATTGCTTTCCCGCCGCACAGGGACGAAAGATGTACAGAATGAGATTGTTTCTTTATTCGCTTGTCTGACCTACATATGTACAGTAACAGAACTGTGTTTATTCATCACACTAGAGCCAGCGAACCATTGTTCTATTCGGATTGCGTGACCTGCGAGATGCGAAGCAGGACTGGAGCTGCTCTTAGGTGAGGCGGGGCTTCCGATCCCGAGAGATGTCCCGCTCCTTTAGCTAACCTATTGTTTCTGTTACAGAGAAAACAACATGTGGCTAGAAAGTTGTGTTACTGATTTACTGTGTACTATCCATGGGATTGAACAACAATTTAAGTAATTTTTAAAAGTTATTATATTTAAAATTATTCAAAAATTAAACTCCTACCTAATAATCAAAATTGTTTACATACTACTCTTTCATTTTTGTCAATACTTCAACATAATGCTCATAAAGATGTGTACTTATTATTTTCTATTTGAAATTAATTTTTAATTAATAATTACTCTATACACCTTTTCGTCCACATTCACGATTCTTACACTTTGTATCGCGCCTCCATACATTATATTTAACATAAAACTCAATATTTTTCATTATTTCCTCACATATATTTACCTATTTCTAAAGAAAGGATTGTTTCTTCCTTTTTTTTTTGTCCGTCCTGACATGTGGGTCCCACATATTGCGATGAACTGTAACCACGGTTCTAACTGTCGGCATTGGTTTTCTAATTGGGTTAGAGTCCTAACTGAACCCATCAATCTTTATCTCCTATCTCTCTATCTCAATCTATATATATCGTTACCTATTTCCAAAGGAAGGAACATTTCAGCGGTCCGTCATATACGTCTCACGATCGGATTAGACATGCTTCATCTTGTCCTCTGATCGGATTAGGAGTAGTCCATTGTATACCGCAATCATATTAGAAAAATCAAGCTAATTACTTTAACTTGCTTAGAAAAATGATATAACGGTCTTCATCCGTAGCAACACACGGGCAAGGTTGTTAGTACATGTATAAATGGTCTACATGGTGGCACTCATGATGCGTATATACCTTAATTTATTATTTCTATATTAACAATGATAAATTACCATAATTTAGAATCATATATCAGTTTACTTTTGGACTTTCTGGTAGAATACACATAAATATAATTAGATTAAGATTTAGGTGTTTAGTTTAGATTATTTTTAATACAACATACATTGGTAACTTAGATACAGATTTTGAATGTCATTTTAAGTTATCCTTTATAATGATATGGGGTTAATTTAAATTATTTTCTATAATGGCATAGCTCGATAATTTAGATACATTTTTAGGATTTATTTTAGAATACTTTTATAATGATAATAGTGGTGGGTAACTTTTTAAAAATATAATAGATCAATGACTATGGTTATTACAGTTTACATGATTAACATTTCTGATTTTTATGAAAATTTCTAGGATTTGTCCTTTTTTCTAGCATGTCTCGTGATAAATAATGCGGATTCTCCAAATAAAAAATTAAGGCTACATTTCTACCAAACTATTATTACTATTATG
>CM014270.1:59819161-59870761 GCA_004135705.1 Alloteropsis semialata
GTGTGTGTGTGTGTGTGTGTGTGTGTGTGTGTGTGTGTGTGTGTGTGTGTGTGTGTGTGTGTGTGTGTGTGTGTGTGTGTGTGTGTGTGTGTTCTATAGGGAGCCTATTGAAGAAAGATTGGGCATTTTCACACTAGAATGTGCTAGTTTCTGTTAAAGAAGAAATAAAATGTGGCTATAATGGTGTGCATCAGTGTATGCAATATATGGGATGAGCAACAATTCAAGTATATACTGATGGGTTGTTGGGAATTTTGCTGGACATTTAGAGGAGAAGGAAGCTTATTCAAACAAGATTGGGCATTTTGATATCAGACTTTGCAGTTTATATATATGAAGCTAATTGGAACAAGACCTCAATGGACTTATAGATTTTTGATTTGCATGCCATTGCTTAACACAATTGCAAGTTGTCACATTCTTTTCAACAAAGCGTACATAGTTTGTCGGTTTGTGCCTCCTACGTAACAAACCTATAGATTGTTGTTCTATATGCATGTAGATTACCACATTTGCACATTGTGGATTTGCGCCTTGCTGGTTAATGCAACCGTTGGAATCCATTTAACAAACTTGTAGGCTGCCGGTTTACACACATTCTCAAACGTCTTTGTAGATTGTTGGTTTAATTGCATCCGTTCATTGATGCCTTTTGAGATTTTCTGTTTCCATCTTGCGAACTCTTATCCGTTATCGGTTTGCTTCGCATAACAATCTTGTAGATTGTTGGTTTGCATCTGTTGATTAATAATATGTGGTTTTGTTTTGACCTCTTACCACAAAGAGAACACTTAACTTGTAGGTTTATGACCTTTTTCTTTCCAATTTAGTTTTCACCTTATCTTAATGAAGAAGTAGATTGTCGGTTTGCGCCACTTATAGATTTCAATAATGATGATTGGTCACTTCATTAAGTAGATTTCAGTGGAAGACGATGTGGATATTGGGTTCGCTACAGAAGTAGGCCTCAAACCATTTTGTAAGGAACACCAAAAATAGAATTCGGGAAGTAGGCACTTGGTTGCAGTCTTAGGACTTTGTTATGTGTGGATCAGTATAGAGTTAAAAATATGAAAAAAAAAATAGGTTCATTTGGTACGATCGACTACTATATGACTATCAAAACATGCCTTAGGCCTATTACCACGGGAAGGTTCAGCTATGTTCCTTCGCCAAAAAAAAAAATGGGGATCAAGAGCTATGTATCAGACTTAGTTATTGGACCGACTATATATTTCAGATGGCCTTTGTACAAGGCTAAATATATCGATGTCGACACGGCCAGTCTTGACTCTCCAAAACATAATTTTGAACAATAACTTACGGTACAAATAACACGTCCAGTTTGTACAGTAGCTGTCTTGTTTAGGCTCTCAAACCTCGCATCCCTCGGCCCTGCATGCATGGTCCTCGGCCAGTTCATCCTCGTGCTCTACTCGGTGCTACGCATTTCACATAAAACAAATGTACATCATCACCTCATCAGAAGGATAAACGACAGACACACAACCAATACTCGTTTCCACTCAAAGCATGCAGCCGTCTCGGTACAACTCACACCCTGCCTGTCTCGGATGCACAGCACACCGGAACACAAGCTACTAATTATTCAACACCCAGCCAGAGAAACATGCTCAGGAACTACATACTAATGGTAATATCGAACTGGATCACATTCGAGCTTGTGCGACTACAGGTTGCAGTGCGACAGCTCTTGGCGACTAGCTAGTTGTCTTCATCAGATGCAGGACGGAGGCGCTGCCTGGCTTGAGCTTCCGGCCTCCTCCGGCCTCTTCCCCAGCGCCTTGAGAAACTCCCTGAGGCTCGCCTCCAGTTCGTGGTACCGCGCCACCATCTCCTCCGGCGTCAAGGCCGGCGCGGCGGAAATGCTCTCCTGAGAGCGGAACGAAACAAACAGCTAGGTTACAACGTGCCACGGGGAAAGTAATAGAAGCGTGCTGGTTTCGATCTGAAACAGTATAATTTTAGCAAAGAAAATGGAAGAAGAATTGCTTACTGTGGGTACTTCAGTAGTGTTCCTTTGCAGGTGTAGCGATTCCATCCTCGCTATCAGATCTGGGATCTGCGTGTCGAAGATATACGCAATATTGGAACTTGGAAGCTAATAAGCTCGTCAATGGCATCATCAGTTCACGCAAACCCTAGAAATTGTACATGTCGTTATTACCTGCTTGGAAATGTTGTCCATGTCCTGGCGGCACCTTGCTATCATGTTCCCGAGATCACCCGACGACGACATCGCAAGAGCTTCTTCACTCACGAAGCAACTACCACCGTACCTCTCTGCTCTGTGTTGAGCCTATCCCTCCTAGATCGATCTGTTTGCTTGGGGTTCTATGTTGATGGAGGAGGGTGGTCTTTTATAGAGATGGAAAGGCTCTCTTTTGTTGTGTTCTTTCCTAAAACGCATATACGAGCAGCATTGTGTGACGTGTGTTAAGAAAACGAATATTTTATTTGCCTAGAGATATATTTCATATTTTTCCCCTTACTATGCGAAAAGACAATGGCCATCCTAATGACAGCCAGTTGCAAAGTTCATTGGATGCTGCTTGAGGGTTGTCCTACCTGATGCAGGGGTAGTTAGCATCTCACGTTTTGAACCACAGCTGCATGCAACAGTAGGACTGCAGGGCTAACGCTTGCATGGCGTTTGACAGGATGCAGGGCATGCATGCAAACCCCGGACGTCCCCGCGGCTCCTCCACAATCGTTGCCCGTAGCCGGTTGAAACGGAACCTTTTTGCCAGCAAAACCCAGGGAGGAAGTAACCGTGTTAGGTGAGCCGGCGCCAGTAAAATCTGTCTGGCACAGTTTAGATCTCCGTTTCAAATTATTATTACTCGTTTTGGCTTTTTGAGATATATATCTTTTGCTATGTATCTAGATTTATATAATGTCTAGATGCACAGTCAAAAATACGTACATCGAAAAACTAAAACAACTTGCAATTTGGAGTGGAGTGAGTAGATGCGGCTTCACTCCTCTCATGTGTGTCTTGTTCTTTTTGTTATAGAAAGAAAAGAAATGACCCTAAACTTTGAATAGTTCTAAGATCATCTCTAATTTCTAAACTAGATTAAAATGGTTTTAAATATCTGAACTATAACAAAATAATTCCTTAACACTCCTGACGTACCTCGAGATTCAAAATCCATGAATTCCTGGGGCTACCAATATCTAGTTATAAGTGATCTTAAATTTTTCTCTAACCGGAACCTTACCAAACAGGGTCATAGATGAGATGAACGATTCAAGCATGCACCAGTAGGTATTTAGGAGTCTTGCGGATTGTTTCAAGAAAAATGAGTCTTGTGGATGATCAGAGGATATTTTTACAGGAAAGCCCAGGTCTTCACACTAGAGTGCTATTATAGTACTAGTTAATGGGTACTCCTCGAATAACTGACGTGTAAAAGTTCGATTTGGTTGTCTTTTCTTAATGTAACCGTTGATCGTCGGTTTTCGCCGTTGCATAACAGACTTGTATATCGTTGGTATGGTCTTAACTCATTTGGATATTGTCGGATTCCATCTATCTGTTTCGATGGTCGTTTTGTTTCCAGTGGCTACCGTATTTCAACGGTTGTTTTGTCCTTTACCATAAATAACTCGTACTTTGTCGGTTTCGCCTTTTTTCTTTGTGAGATCGGTTTCTGCCCTTATCTTAATGAAGATATAAAGTTGTAGATTGTCAATTTGCAAGACTTTGCTTAACATAACTTTTGCAGGGCTTTACTTCACTGTAGATCATTGTTATGTGCATAGGGTTTTGAGGATTAAGGGCTGCAGGACTGGTTGGAGTAGACTATTGAACTGTCAGTGGCGGAGCGTATGCAGGACGACGAGATGACACCACCCAACGCAGTGGAGGAGGAGATTGGTTCAGAGAGGGTCGGTGGCAGGACATCATGTTACTAGTTGAGGCGGCGGACTCCGGGGCGGGAGCTCCACCGAAGCTAGAATGGATGGCGTCAGAGGCGAGGGAGCTTAGATCAAGGTGGAGAAGAGGAAGGCCCTCGCCAGCATTAGAGGCGATGTCTAATGTTATGGATAATGTTAGTTCTAGTTTCTTTTCACCGAATGCTTCATTTGGTGCAATAAGGTGCTAAATAGGCAAAAGTTCTATTTGGTGCAATAAGGTGCTAAATAGGCAAAAGTTCTATTAGCAGAGGAATCTATGCCTAAGATATCGAAAGACATGACCGGGGTGTTGGTCATAAAGAACGAGATTATCTATTGTCTTCTCACTCCTCACCTTTTTTTTTTTGGTTTGTGAAATGAAATAGGTTGATCCCTTACTACCTCATATACCACAAGCTAAGCATTATAGTATAAGCACGAGGGATGTGGTTATTCTACAAAATTCATACGATTAACTCATGTCCTAAAACCTAACACCACATGTCTCTAGATTTGATATAGTTGAACCGAGTATGCATTCCATTAAGTCTTTGCTTTCTGTCAGGTTAAACAAATGATATGTTTATATTACAAAGACATATATAGTCTCTTCTATACCAAATATGGTCTATGCTTAACAAATCCCTACTAAATAAATATTTTGGCTCCACATATTCAAGATGACGCTTGTTGTTTGTTTGGCTGGATATCGCCATACCGGTACGTGATTGCGGACGCGACCAGCCAACCAAGCATCCACCCGACGTCCCGAGTCCCGACCACTCCTGCGTCCTGCCTGCCTGCCTGAACGGGTTCTACTTTCAAAAATCAAATATGGGCCAAACGGGTATATACACGTACCGTGACGCATCTTTTTTGGGCCCAAATGGGCCGTACACATATTGTTTGGGCCCAAATCATTTCAAGCGACCACCGAGCGGGATGCGAGCCCAGTCCGAGTGAATCGCCGCCCGGTTCCCTCAAACGGACCTCCGGCCGGTCGATCGTTCTGAAATCTGAATGTGTCCACCGACGAAGGACAAGACGATGCTCTCCCGATGCCGAGTTGCCGACGGTGGCCACACGAGCCTTGACTTTCTACCGCAGGCGGAATTTTCTATCCGAGGCGGTGAGAGAATCCGTGAGGCCCACGTTTGGAGAGCAAAAGAAAAGAGTTAATCCGCGGAGCAGTTGAGGAAAAATCGCGCAGAAAACGTGAGGCGGTTTGACACGGCGTTGCCGAGGCCCGAACCGGCCTACCAGCCAGCCCTGATAAGAACTCCTCGATCGCTCGTCGTCGTCGCCGCCGCCGCGAAACCCACGCGCACATCTCCATCTCCGCCTCATCGTCGTCGCCGCCTCCGCGAGCCCCCGGAGAAGATGATCGAGGTGGTGCTGAACGACCGGCTGGGGAAAAAGGTGCGCGTCAAGTGCAACGAGGACGACACGATCGGCGACCTGAAGCGTCTGGTGGCGGCGCAGACGGGGACGCGCGCCGAGAAGATCCGGATCCAGAAGTGGTACACCATCTACAAGGACCACATCACCCTCGCCGACTACGAGATCCACGACGGCATGGGGCTGGAGCTCTACTACAACTAAGCCGTAATTCTTGGGCGATCTCGTCGATCCGGCCCGATCTGATAGGCGTAACCTGTGATGGTATAAAATCTTTGTTGGTGTTGGGAATCAAAATTCGGTGGGTATCCAATCGATTGACATGGTAGTACAATTGTGAACTGGAAAGACTATATCTTAATTTGCTGTTGATTGATTCTTCTTTGTCCAAGTTGTTTCTGAATTTTTGCATGGCTTTAATCTGGCTGGCCGAAGGATTCGAGAACTGCGAGATGGATCATACAAGAAGGAATCTGTTATGTTGGTTTATGAGGGCATGTACAACTGTTTAGACAGCTGCTGTCTATTTAGCTTGCCATGTCACACACAGACAGCTAAAAAGACAGCTTGTACAATGAACTGTCTTTTTAGCTGTCTGCAAACTATTTAATTCATCTATGGGCACATAAATCATGATGATCAAGTATAAAATGGATCTTTGTAGCTATTTTGGTGTTTGCCTAAGAGAACACATATTATATTCAAATAAATCACACATTCACTTAGAGAAGCATAAATAATATAGCATTATATCAATAAGTGCCTGCTGATAAACTGAAAACACGCTATACCTACCTCTTTTCTGTACTTACCATTGGTTTCTAAGATGCAGCTTTCTACCCTAGAGACACTGAGTAATGAGATGCAGGTTCCCTGTAACACGTGAAGGGACCTTTCATATGAGAGGACTCACATTCTTCAAAGCTTACCCAAGAAAAAAGAAGAGGTTTAGACTGTAGTTGTAGTTTTGCTTCGAGATTTATAAACAACAGAAAAATAATGCAATAGAAGCTCTCCAAGTAGGACGTGGTTAGAATGCCATACGGACAATTACAAGTTGACAACCTTCAGTAGCAGTTTAACAAATGGATAAATGTATATACTACTAAGTTAATAATGAAGCAAACATATGTTTATAATGCACAAGGGCTTAGAACTGGTGATGAATTATGCTTTAAGTTAATGGTGAAGCAAACACTTGTTATAACAGCACAGGGAGTTAGAAGGAGGTTGGAAAGTTCAAAAGGCCCTTGCAAAGGACATGAGCCGACTACCTCGGAGTTCAAGTCATATGTTTTATCATGCTAGATTCATATTCTTAGAAATTCATCTAATTCGAAACTGCAAGTCCATCAGGACAATCTCAAATCAGTCTGTGGGCCAACCTAACCAATGCAAGTTTCAGTCCTCAGATATACAGATACTCCCTCCGTTCCAAATTGTAAGTCATTCTAACATTCTTGAAAAGTCAAAGCATCTTAAGTTTGACCAAGTTTTTACGATAAAGTACTAACATTTATTATATCAAATAAGTATCATTAGATTCTTCATTAAATATATTTCCATAGTTATATCTATTTGGTGCTATAAATCTTTGTAATCATTTCTAAATTTTTGGTCAAACGTAAAATGGTTTGACTCTCCAAGAATCTTGGAATGACTTACATTTTGGAACGGAGGGAGTATCATCCTATGATTCACTTCATCTAGTCGTGGGACAGAAACACAATGCCAAAGTCTTAGTCCTCACGATCTTCTAGCACCAACTGCAAATCTAGGCCTCAAACTTTACAAAATAGAGCACAGATGAACTTTCCAGTATAAAATTACAAATCTAGAGCTGATAAAGTTGAGAAATTAGGAACCTAAGAAACACCTTCGCAAGTGCAACTCTGCAACTCTGTTCACTCTGTTCACAGACCTGATGGTGCAGCGTAGCAGGAGGCAGGAGCGCTTGGCGAGTAGCAGGAGGTAGGAGCGGCGGCAGCACCATGAGCTAGCGCAAGCGCGCACCCGCGCAGGGCCGCAGCGGCCGGATGCGCTCGGCACTCGGGAGGAACGGAGCGCAGGGGGGCGGAAGTTGGGGAAAGCGTCGGGGAGGTCGGAGAGGACGGCGCGGGCCCCGGCCAACGTGAGCCCCGCGGCGCCGGTGCCGGAGCTGAGCTCGAGGACGTTGAGCGGCTGGCCCATCGGGGCGGGCGCACGCGGGAGGAGGCCGGGAGGACGCGGAGGAGCATGGATGCAGAGAGAGGAATCCTGCGCGCGCTTTGCCGGCAAGGTGAAAATCGCACGCGAAGGAAAAGAATCGCAGCGGATCGAGCGCGCCTTCGAGGAGACGACCCTGCTCGTACAACGCGAGGAAAGCCGTCGACTCTCGCCTCGGAGCACTCGCCCACGTCGTCGACGAACGAGACGACAGCAAGAGTCTCTCTCTTCAATTAATGAGTGCCATGTACTCTCTCCATACCTGAAAAACCTGACGTTTTGGACAAGATTACGGTAACCAAGGAGTCATTAATTAGGGGGTAATTTTCCATCGCTGCCCCTAATAAATAAGGCAGCGGGTGCATCTGTTACCAGACACAGGCATGGCGCGGTTGGCTAAAGCAGGGAGGTCTTGGGCGGAGGTCGATGGTTCGAATCCTGAGCGCCTCAACTTTTTTGCTGCTCGCGTGTTTTTGCATGGCGCTGTTTACGTCCGATTTCGCGTTGCGCCGCGCCGCGCCGGGTGGGATGGCAAAGACTGGTTTCGCGTTGCGCCGCGCGTTTCGGGTTGCGCCGCGTGTTTCGCTAGGAAGTTTTTTTGCGAATCAATCGCGCGCGCGTCCAGCTAGGAAGTTTTTGCATCGCGCGCGGGTGTTTTTTTTCCACGGCGCGGTGATTTCGCGGTAGTTTTTTTCCACGGCGCGGCGCGGTGGAATAGCGGTCATTTTTTCCCATCGCGCGCGCGTTCAACTCCACGGTCACGCGCGCGATTTTTTGCACGAAACTACTTTTGCGCGAGTATTGCTGTGGGAGAAGCAGTGCGTCGGTCTGTAGGAGAAGAAAAGCGTCGCAGGATGGTGCGGCACTCGGGGCAACCGATGAATGCGTCGCGGAGTTACGAGGGACGCCGCACGCGCGCGATGAATGCGGCCGCCCAGCGCAACGGACGGGAACGAAGGGCAACATCGTCTAAATCTTTCCCCCCTCGCCCAGGACGTCCGGTTTTGTGAAAACTGCCACTTCGGCCAGGACGTCAAGTATTTCGGGTATGGAGGGAGTACACAGTTTTTGCTGATGTGTACATAAAAAGACAGCTGCTGTCTCACCTCTCTATGTGCCCCGTTTTGCGACTTTGGAATGGGGAAAGGTATCATCGTAGACCCGTCGACGCTCCTTTTTAGGGAAATCTTTTCCTTTCTGAGTACCCTTTTTAAGCCCATCTTCCAAAATTGCTGGCCCAGTCCAAAAAGGAGGGATATCGTCAGTATTACATTCAGCCCATAAGGCATGTTAAGCGGTCCGCTGTGAAACGTCTGCGCCACTCATGGGCCACGAGTAGGCATTACGGGCCTGTCGAGGTTTCCGTTTCCCATCACCTCCAGGTCTTCCGTGCTCGACCTAGGCACTCCGCAGAGCGACACCGGCTGCTGCTTAAAAACGCAAACACTAGTCAATCCACTAGAGCTCATCGGTGGTAGCTAACCATCAATGATTACTCTCGCGCGGCCCCGCCAGTCAGCCAAGCACACCCACCAGACACATATCCAGCAAACCTGGGATTCCCCTGCGGATTGACCACCTCCTTCGATCCCGCGACAGCGGAGAGCACCGATACCCAAGGCCGCTCGTGCACACACAGCTCAACAGGAATAGACCTCTCCATTCCACTCCACCCTGCCCCACAAGCCCGTGTTGCCACGGCATCCAACCGAGGCCAAGCTTTGACCGTGCGAACCCACAAAAGCAAATAAAAACGCCGGCCCCGGGAACACAAAACCCTGAAAGCCGGGACGGGAGAAAGTGCCGGCGGGTTTCGCTGGCCGGCGAGCGCGCGAGTTTAGCCAGCCAGCCGCGGCCGGCGGGTCAAACAGACGTGACAAAGCTAGACGAGGCCAAAACCTCGCCCCTCGCGTAAAAAATACTACCCCGGCCGGGCGCGGGCAGGCGTCGGGATTGGGATCGCGCCGGGGCTCTCGCTCTCGTGGCGATAGATTACGCTGGTGCCTCTCGGGCAGCCGTGGCTGTGTCCTGGGTTCTTTTGCCCTGGGGCACTGAAAGCAAGGGGATTGGATTTCTATCTTGCAGTATTGGCTGGCGTGCGATTTGCGAGTGGAGTAGCGGAAAATCTGGCGCGAGTGTCGTAGGCTTTCTTGGTCCGGATGCGTACACACGTGAGACGACACGAGTTGTATTCCACTGTGTTCTGCGTTTGTCTGTGTCTTGCGCCCTTGCTGTTGCGGAGGACGGGGAGCCGGGCGGAGAGGTTTGTCCGTTGAGGCGCAACAAAATAATGAAGCTTCAAATGTTGCAGCTCCTGTCCCCATAACCCTGGAACCAATTCTTCCTTCAATTTCCAACATCACCTTCAATTCATCTTTCTCGTCCACGGGCGGTGCTACAGGTGACCGCCCAACTCGCTGTAGGCGGGGCTGTTAGATACATAGGGGATTTGATCTATATAAATAATTTTAATAAATCTCAATTGCCCATTTGCGGTGGAAAAAAGTTTACATCATCTATTTGTCACATATTGCTATCATACGAGTGTGTGGGGCTTTCCACCCAATAAATACGGACCATCCACTAACGAAAAAGTTGCACCATACACTATTATACAGAGAGGCCTCAAAGTCAGGAAAACCCTAAGTCTATATTTGCTTGATTTTTGCCTCACTAGCTGTTGTGCCATAACTGTAGTCTACTCCATCCTGAGTGTCAGTGTGCACCAGCGATCAGAGCAGGTAGTCGGAACCCTTCATGTTTGTGATCCTGCACCGGGAGAGGGCAATTAAACTTTTTGGGAAGTGCTCCGTGCGACTGCTCAAGTCTTCGTCGTGGCTTATCTTTCGTCGTCACACTCGGTTTCGGAATGTGAGAATCATCGACAACAAGATCGGTACGGTTACATAATGTCTACTCTGTCTATTTTCGTTCCGTTCTTCTCATTGAGAATAGTAGATCTATTCGTGCGTAGCCTTGTTATATACATACTTAGATTATACTGCATACAATATGATGATGTTGATTATGATGCTTAGTATTTTTAAAGATTGCATGCTAGCCTTTTTGTTAAACATAACTTATATTTGGAAAATATTTGCATTTGACTACTTGGCCCGGCGGTTCCCGCGCAGTGGCGGGACATCCATCTCGCTTCCCAGCGCTGCCGTCACGGTGGCATCACCCGCACGAAGGGGCCCTCCCGTTCTCACCGTTGTTAACTTGTTATCGATGTCTGCGCGGTCACATTCACACCCGGCGCGCATTCACAAATCACAAACGGCCACAGCACACAGGCTGACGAGCGGGCCCGGGGGCAGGGCGGCATGTTGCAGTGTGCCACGCCGCGCGCCTGCGCCCACCGCAGCGGAGACGGAACTGTCATTAGGCCATGTACAATGCAAAGGCTCTTGTTGAGGCGCTTAGGATGAAAGAGAAACTATTATGTCATCAAGAGTCTTGCTAAGGTCATCCCCAACCCATGGTGTCTATAGATAGTGTCTATGTTGCCAACTAAGCAAGACACTATGTTTAGAAACTACATCTCTCAATGCATAGTTTCTTCATGTAGGTCCATAATTAATACTCAATCCATCATTCTCTCTCATCTCTACCAATCATATTTGTTGTTCAATTATCATGAGGACACTACCATCTCTCAATGCATGATTTGGTGGTGTCTAGTGCATAGGTTCTCGTGAAGAAACTGGGTCTTGCATGAGACCCAGTTTCTTCCTCTCTCTCCACTCTATCTCTTATTTAATATAGTGCCATGTAAGCTAATAGTTCTAGGTGGCAATGTAATTAATGCTGACTAGGATGGTTTCCATAAAATTAAATGAGCTGCCATCTAGGATGAAAGGTGATGTGGCAAGTGATTAAATGAAGAAAGAGAAGAAAACTGGGTCTTACATGAGACATGGTTTCTACACGATATTCAAGACACAATGAGAGAGAAGTGGTATTAAATTTGGATATGAAAGGGTAGTGTTTGCATTGGAGAGGTAATGTCTAGCACTAGTTTCTTATGACATGGAGCTTATGGAAACTATGAGTAGTGTCTTGGGTTGGGGATGGCCTAAGAGCTCGTTCTACAATGGAAACAATATTTCACGGGCGCTTAGCATGACAGTTCGCTTTAAGAGCTCGTTCAAGCGTTTTTTTATACAATGGTAACTAAAGCACAGACGCTTCACCTAACTTCACCTAACATTTTACTGCCGTGCGACCTCCTTTCTTCTTCTTCCTCCCCTTTCCCATTTCCTCCCCTTCTATGTAGCTCGGCGTCTGCAGTGAGCTCTCTTTGCTCATGGGGCGTGCACCTGAGGGGCCTAGGCTAGGAAGCTGCGGCACCGCGGCAGCACTGCGCGAGGCTGTTCTACTCCCATCCCAACCTTGCTTTTTTATTCACTAGTTCAAACGATTTACTTTCTTGTTGGTTCTGGACTTTTTTTAACAAATGAACTAGCTCAGATGACATGTTGACTAAATGCCATAGAAGTGAGTGGTGGATAGCACGCTCAAATTAGGTGATAGCCATAATAAAACACAATATTATTTTGCTTGACAAATGCTCGAACAAATTAAACAGATATATCAAAGCAGAGGTGTACGATTACACGAATGCAAAAGAAAAATGGCGTATGGCTTGGAAGAAACTAATTATTCAACTAGCGCCCACCTCCAAATTTATCACAAATATGCTGAATTAAGTCCTTTTTCTGCCGGATATGTGCTTTGATTTATCTTGGATGTCGGCATTTCTTTCCAACAGATCGCTGAACCCACCAAATAGGCCCCTGTTCAAACTCTGCTTCTGGTATAGGATGATCTCCCCCCTGATCATAACTCAAGTCATATCTTCCGGCATGAACATAAGAATCTCTTTCATCTTCCACTATCATGTTATGCAATATAATGCAAGCATACATGATGTCACTAAGGGTCGAGCGGTGCCAATAACGAGCTGCATATCGTAAGATGGCAAAGCGAGACTGTAGAGCTGCAAATGCCCGTTCGACGTCCTTTCTTGCTGATTCTTGTTTCTTTGCAAATAATTTGTCTCTAGTACTTTGAGGAGCACGGATTGATTTAACAAAAGCTGCCCATTCAGGGTATATTCCATCCACCAAGTAGTAACCCATCTTGTATTGTCTTCCATTCACAGTAGAAGGTTCAAAAAAGTTATGCCCATAGCGCTGGGGGGGAGGATATGGTGAAGGATATTGTGAAGTGGGTAAGCTTCTGGGTTTTCGGATGGGTGAGAGGCTGAGTTCATCCAGTTCATGAATCCACCGTTAGGCATAGGATCCATCTGAATGGCTGTGCAGAATAGTGCAAGTTGTGCATACACTAAACGATACATATATATATAGAAGCTAGCTGCACTTGCTATCTGAAGACTTGAACTAATCTCAACAACTTTCGTAGACCGTTTTTAGCACCGGGGTGAAGCGCCTCCTGGGGAGGATCACGCAACTGACGCAAGAGCCCGTCAAAGCGTCGCTGCTTCGCGGAGCGGCGACTCCGTCCGCGAGCGCCCCAGGTCCTCCGCGCTGGATGCCACGGCGGCGAATTACCGGGAAAAAAACGGATTAACCTCCCATAAGCGCCTCGCCTTGTACAGGCCCTTAGCCTAGCCGCGCTCTCAACATCATCAACCGCGCTCCTGTCCTGGTCGCTGTTGCCAGGCCGCTCGGCGCCACGGGAGGCGGGGACGCCGCGCCGAGCATCGCGCGCGGCTCCCCCTCCGCGGCCGCGGCCGGGCAACACGCCCGCGCACATCAACACCGGCACCAGCCTCGTCCCTCCACTCCTCGCCAGTCAGCTTGTCCTCGAGCATTCCCGCCTGGCTGCCTGGTGATCGGCTGAAGAAGAGTCGGAATTATTCAATCAAAGAAGTCGGGGAAATTTTATGGCCCTCCCTCCGGGCAAACACAGGGCCACAAAAGCACAAATGCCCAAGTCTAGTGCCCACTCGGCCTCTCGCCATGCATGACAGCACGGCTGGATTGTATCTGCCCAGCTTGCTGCTACGCAATCGCAGCACTGTGCGGCTATACACAGGCAGGCAGAGCAGCTCTGGCGCTCTGGCATCGCCATGCCGCGGTGCCGCTGCCGCCCACACACAACTACACATGCCAGATGCGCGTTGCCGCCATGTTTAAAGCGTGCTGTGCTTGTCCAGCTACCAGCTGTTGCCGCTAGGTTACTAGAGGTAGCATCGCTCGCGGCAATGGTAGCCCGTAGCCCACGTACACGTAGTGAGCCTGGAGGGTGGCGTCAGCTCCCTGTCGGTACCGCATGATTTCTTCCTTTTGAAACGGGCCAGGATGAACATGGGACACATGAGGGCAAGCCCAACGCAGGCATACATGCCTAGTGGCTTGAACCAAAAAGTTTAGATCATGTAGATAAGAAGATTTGAGACCACTAGATTTCCAACCAAAGCCACGGCTCCCTTTTCACTTTTGTGGACCAGCTGTTCTTTCTTTTACTGCTTTCTATCTCACATGTAGCATGAGACATTGGTAGCTTGCAGAGGCTACTCTGACAACATGCAAGACACCACTTTTTTTCCAGCACGGCATCCGAACCTATCTGTCTTGTGAGGCTACCAGCCCCGTCACCGCGTTGGGCATGGCCACCAGATGCTCGCCTCCATTCCATTTCCGAGAAGGTGGAGAGAGCAAAGGGGCCTCCGGCCTCCGGAGAGTGGGGCTTGTGGCCATGCCGTGGCCGCCGACAGGCAACCGCAATCATGGACATCTGAAGCTGGGCGAAAAGGCTGCGGAAAGGTGGCACGGATCAGTGCGCTGCCCATACCTCTCCGATTGCCACAGCAAAAACCACTCTGAAATCAACAGCGAAAGGCACTGCTGTGGCGTCGGAGAAATGTCTCGCTCTGTGGCAAAAGCGAGCTTGAGACTTTCAGAGCGCTGATGATTTTCCAGACGACCAATCAAGTGGACAACGTGGTTTAGCAAAGACTTGGCCCCAAATTAAAGCCAGGCTTGGTCGGTCACGCACCTGACCTAGTACAGCAAGATCACTTTTGCAAATCCCCCTCCCACCTCTCTTTACGCGTCCCCTTGGATCACGATCATATGGTCCAGATTGAGGTTTGCATAGTTTGCACGGAGAGGTTGGTTTGCACCTGATACGTTGCCCATTAAGAAATATAACCCCAAGTTTCTTAAGCTAATCTCCCCCGTACGCTTCGACAGGCAGGTTCAGACGATCCCAACAACATGCAGAACAACTAATAAAAGACGGTTCTGAGAAACTCCCAGCTCCCGTGGGCTGTGGCGCCGGGCATGGCAACTTGCCGCGGCATCCCAGAGTCAGAAAACACGCAGCAGAGGTAAAGCCCTGTGCTTTGACTTGACACTGTTCTCATACGCATCGACCGTTGCCAAATCCAGAAAGGCCTCACCGCCTCAGTCCATGCATTTTTGACTCAACAAACACTCGACGCGCGCGCCGCCGGCGTCGCATCGCCCGCGAGCGAAGCGCAGCGCACGGAGACAGCGACGCCTCCGGCGAGACCGCGAGACCTCTAGCGAGGCCGTGCACCCCCTTTCCTGTCACGCGCGGACGCAACAGCTGCGCACGGGACAAACGCCCCCATGACCGCGACCGGCGGCCCGTGGCGGCCGGAAATAATGATTCCGCCGAGCACCTGCCGCTGCAGCCGGCCGGCCACAGCCGATCTCCCCGTCCACTCCCAAGTCCCCAACGAACGACAAAGCGCTGCCAGCCGTACAAAGCAGAAACTGCAACGGAACAAGGCATCAGGGCCAGGGGACCGCCGGTCGCGATCGCCGTCCCCGCCCGCTAAACATATCCGGTAAAACGAGCCGGGAGATCGAAGATGATGGGATCCGGATGGTCTCGTAGCTCCAGCTTGCAGCATTGACGACATCTCGGCATCTCTCGTTCTCATCTCCTCCCAGCCGCGAGCGCGGTAATAATGAGCGACAGCAACAGCCGGGGCAAGCGTCCAAAGGCCCGTGTAGCCATATGAGGGTAGGATACAAAGGACCGGCGCAAGGCAACGGCGGAGCTCGGCGTCAGGGGGCGGTGGACCGACGGCGACGCGCATGTGAGTGAAGGCAGAGGTAGCAGCGCCCGCAGCTGCCTGCGTGCTGATCCGGGCGGGCGCTGCGTTTACTCCAGCGGATGAGGCGTCGGCCTCGGCTAGCAATAGCATAGCGCGCGTAGCGCAGCAGGGCCGGGCCAGCCAGAGCCAGCGCAGGCCGAACCCTTTTTCAGCTAGGCAAACCAGACACGGCATTATTTCCCCGGCTGGGCGCGCGCGCAGGCACCCTGGACTGTGGACTGGAGCCTGAAGGCCTGGAGGTGGAGGGCATTCATGCCGGCGAAAGGCAGCGGGATACGCGACACGATGCTTGCTGTGACTCCGCGATCTTTTGGGTGACCTCACTCGCCGTCAGGCCGGCAGCAGGCTAGCGAACAACCAAAGCCGCCTGGAGCCTGAGCAGTGATCGTATTGTATCGGTATCCCGGCAGCTGCGGCACCAGCACATTGATGCCTGCGCCTGCGCTGTATTTCTGCTGCTGCTGCGCCTTGGCCGGCCGGTACGCCGCTCAGATGCATTGGACAAGGGGCATTCAACGCGCCGATGAGTGGTCACAGAGATTGCAGTCGTACCATCATGTGATCATCGAGCCAACAAGTGCATCGGAATGAACAAGGATACGGAGAAGGAACAGATTAAGAGATGGGTACTAGTTTTACATCATTGATAGGGATACACTGCACGGGGAGAAAAAGGAGGAGAAGTTGCCTAATGATTGTGGCATTGCTTACGAGCTGCCACGGGGAGATCCCTCTTCAGAGCTGGAGCTGGAACTGAGCTGAACAAAACCTCACGGCTTCACCTGTACAAGCTAGTGGTAGTAGTGGTACCAAGAACAGAATGCACGCAGCTCGACTGCTGCTCCTCGTTTAGCTCCCGAGGTTGTCGCTCCCAGCATCGGTGAGTATCGTGAGCCTCCGTGCCGACTTGACGAAAACGCTGAAATGGCGCAAGCAATGTGCATCAGCTCGTATGATCCTTGTGCCATCAGCTGCATGCCGAATCCAAAACGTCGTTGGTATGGATGTAATTACCTGAAGGGCTCGTCGCCGGCGTGCTTGACGCCACCGGTGGCGCCGCGGTAGAGCACGCGGCTCCGCAGCTCGGCGCCGTCGACGCGGAACATCTCGGACAGGCGGCCGTAGAGCTCGTCGAACGAGCCCAGCGCCGAGAGGTCGAGGTTGCGGCCGACCGTGTCGGACTCGACGAACACCTTGCACTGCCCGGGCTCCAGCCCGACGACCTCGTCCCTGAACCACGGCAGGCGCTCCGAGGACGCGTTCTTGGTCGGGCTGCTCTGGATGACGCCGGACCCCGAGCCCTCCGAGGCGTTGGGGCCCTTGTCGGCGTTCCAGTTGGGCGAGCTGTTCCCGGTCGCCGCCGGGGAGGTCGCGCCGCCGGAGCCGCAGAGGCTCATCTGCTGCTCGGTTAGGATGGTCCGTCCGAACAGCACTAGCCCCGCCGGCTTGGCGGCGTCGTGCTTCCGCTTGTTGCTGGCGCCGATGGACAGGGCGCACGACACGTCGTCGCGCGCCGGCGCGCCGCCGATGGTCAGGTCGGTGCTGATCCTTGCCGGGACAGGGGCCGTAGCGCCGACGTGGTCGGGACGGCGGAGCCCAGGGTACAGCAGGCTCGACTGCAGGTGGGTAAGGTGGAGATCTGATAAAGGTGGAACGAATTGCGCATGCCTGGCTCCCTGTATGGCTGCAGGAGCACTGCCGTCCGGGAACGGGAAGAACGATGGGTGGGTGTGGAGGTAATGGTGGCCGTGTGATGGTGGGTTGGGCGGGAACGCCGGGTTCAGGAGCTGTCCGTCGAAGGGGAACTCCGGGTACGCTGAGATCCTGGGCCTCTTGGGCGGCGGCGAGAAGGAGGCGAGGTGGATGGCCGGGATGCTCGATACGAGCTCGACCAGCCACGGGCTCACCCGCTTCACATTCTGCAGGAGGTCCGGCTCGTCCCAGGTCACCTGCGGCGCAGTCGCCAATTCAGCAAGTGAGCACCAAGCACAAGTCAAGCTTTGTGTAGGAAGTAAACCGAGAAGTAGCCACTGCTGCATACCTGAAGGAGGCGCCACGGCGACTGCGGCCAGCGGATGGGGTCAGCGACCTGGACGCCGGCGACGGTGCCCATGAACCAGCTGATCCTGGAGGAGTCCTCGGTCTCGAACGCCATCTTGAAGCGCATCCCCGGGGACCACTGCACCCGCATCGCCGCGCGGACCGCCGCGGCGCGCACGCAGAACTCCGGCGTGCTCGCCCGGGGGTAGTACACCACCTCGAACGGCTGCCCGGCGCTAGCCAGCCTCGCCGCCTCGGCCACGTCCTCCGGCCGCACCTTGCCCCGCGACTTGGCGGCCCCGCACGGGCTCACATTGCCTCGCATCATGCCCGCGTAGTGGTCCCACCCAGGCATCGGGGCCTCCTCGCACCCGCCCCCTCCGGCGCCGCAGAACCCACGCTTGGCGCGGCGGATGCCGACGTGGAGGTCCCCACCGTCGCCTCGGAGGAACACGATGGAGTCCCCGGCGACGAGCTTCTTCTGGTTGACGAACGTGCTCCACCCCGTGGTGAGCAGGTGCCGGCGCGGCGTGCCCCGGTAGATGTGGCGGAACTTCCACGCCGCCCCGTGCACGTCCTTGGCGACGACGGTCTGCACGGGCGGGTCGGCGGCGTAGTCGAGCCGCGGGAAGATGGTCTCCGCGCAGTACCTCGGCACGGAGAACCCGCCGCCGTTGTTGGCGTCGGACTGCGTCAGCGTCTTGGCGAACGACGCCGGCTTCTCCTGCTCGCCGTCCGCGCCCGCGTCGTCCTGGAGGCCGGCGTCCGCCTCCCCGGCGCGGAGCGGGACGAGGCGGGTCCTGGCGAAGACCTCGTCGGTGTCCGGGTCGGCCATGTAGCGCACGGCGGCGACGCGGCAGGGGACGAGCGCCGGGACGCGCGCCGCGGAGAGGTCGCCCGCGCCGGTGAGGCCGAGCGCGTGCTCCGCGTGGCCCTGCGGGAAGTAGTAGACGCTGGCGCCCACGGGCGGCACGGTGCACATGCCGCCGGCGCACGCCAACCACAGCTGCCGGTCCACGCAGCGCTCGGCGCCGGCCGCGGCCGGCTCCGTGAGGTCCGCGAACGTGATCATCGGCGGACGCACGCACCGCGGCGAGGGCCGGTGGAGGGATGCGGATGTGGAGAGGAGACGAAGACGAGCGGGTCTGTGTCGTGTGTAACTGGCGCCTGTTCTCACGGTAACGAGCACTCGAGCAGTAGTAAACCGACCCCGTTCCGGCTTATAAAGTGCCCGTTCGGCGAGCGGAGAGTGGGAGACAAGGGCCTCGTGATGGCGTGCGGCGGCTCGCGCAGGGAACAGCGGTGAGGGCCAGTGGTTTGCGGGCGCGTGGAGCGGGCGTCGCCATGTGGAAGTTTGAAGCCCGTGAGCTCCGATAGGTGGTGGTGTGCGCTTGATGCATGGGGTGTGTTTAATTCCATAAGTTTTTTCTATTTATCTTGTCACATTAAATATTAGGACACTAATTAAATGTATTAAATGTGGATTAATAACGGATTAATTTGGTTTAATAGATTCGTCTCGCGATTTCCTATCCGTCCATGTAATTAGTTTTATAATTAGATTATGTTTAGCCCTTCTAATCTTTGATTTAGTTTTACTACAGCAAATTTCCTAAACTTATCTTGCTGAATTAAACAGGACGTGGATATCGAGGAGCTCCCGTGAGGAACACCGATCGATGTTGTGGGGTTTTTGGTCCGTGCGAGTGTGGAACGGGATCTCAAAACTAATGCTGACATCTCAACCCCCGTCTCAAAAAAAAAAGTTTGATATCTAAATATGAATGGTACCAAGAAATGAACTGGTCCGCTGGTTTTTCTAACACTAGATGTGTCTAGTTTTAGCGGTTAGATACAGACACTCTGAGACATACTTTAAGCTACCAATTGCTAAAGTGCAAAGGGGGTCTAAAGTGTGGGATTAATGGATTATGGATGATGGTTACGGCCTACATGCCAGCAATTTTTATTCAGTAGAAGCGGCCATCCCAAAGAAACCTTGTATAGATGGAGCTTAGCGGCGATATTCAAAGTTTGGATTCAAAACCCCAATATCATTATGTTGGTTATAGTCATTTTTACAGAGGAAGGGGATACTCTCTAGTGACATATATAATTGTTTGCATAAATGATATGTGATAAAAGATGGTAGAATATCACCCACTCTGTAATTATTTTCACAGTACCATTTACCCTAGGAGATAAGAAATGACTATGATGTGTTAAGCTATTACTCCATCCATTTCAAAAATATAGTTCACTTTAGCTTTGTACTAAGATAGACATCTCTAATTTTGATCAAATTTATAGCAAAATGTGTCAACATCTACAATATCAAGTTAGTTTCATTCACTCCACCATGAAATACGTTTGATATTGCATTTTAGATGTTATTATATTTTTATAGTTCTAATTAAAATTAGATAAATTTGACTTGGGACAAGACTAAAATGAACTATAACTCGAACACGAAGAGTACAAGTTTAATAATCTACTTCAGTTTTTTTGTAAGATTAAAGAATCACGTAAAGAAAATGTATTTTTGCTAAAACAAAGAACCATCGCCCAAACAATGGTCCAAATATTGTTTACTACAACAGTATAACGTGATATATATCCGCGTATCTCGATCATACGCCATCCAACCTCCCAATCTTTTGTGCAATCATTCTTGACCTAGCCATTCCTAAAGAATGGTTCAAACGTCATTTCAAATTATCTCCGGTCGTGTGCATGGAGACTGTAGCGGTCCCCACCTGGGGAGAGTTTGATTAAATGCTGACGCTTCATGCGTCCACGGCCATTTTAGGATGAGTCGTCAAGACGTCAACCACACCAGAAGCGTGTGTTAGCAAGCAGTCCAAGACATACACATACACCAGATTACCCAAGACACAACAGAAGATCGTGATTGGGACATTCTTGGGGAGTAGCTCTGGCCTCTGGAAGTAACTTGGTGTAGTATTTCGCTTCAAGGTTTTCTTGCATGCGATAGCTAATAGCTTGGCTTCGCTGGGCACGAAGTTGTTGACCGGCAACCGTACTTGAAATCCGTTTAGTTTTCTGAACACTGTAGTTTGCTTGAAAACGTCGTTTGCTTTACTTCGCCGTCGGAAATTGCTTGCTAACGCGACCCTCTGTTTGGAGCCTTAGATTACTTGTTTAAGACCTAGTACCAAGTACGCCTTCTCCATCTGAATGGAGCTAGCTGTTGTTTAAGATCAAGTACGGCCAAATTTGTTTTAGAATGGATAGATGATGCCCTTGCGTCATTTCCTTGTGGCAAGCACAAGCACTACATCCGGACAGGGTGGGTGGTGCCTGGTCGAGGTCGACGACGACGATGGTGATGCATGCGCTGACAGTTTAGCAGGTGCGCTAGTTTTGGGGTGGCTGCTACAAGGAAAGATTCGACGTCAGTCTGATGATCTCATTCGGAAGCCGGAGTTCATACATATCGCCGGTTGGACACTGCGCCAAGATTATTTGGGAATGACGACGCGGAGCAAAAAAGGGAAAACAAAAAAAGAGCTCATGGAAAAAGAAAGAAAGAAAGGGTGCCTTGACTTTGGTATCGCAACATGCACATCCAAGGTTTCAGACTTGCAGATGCAGCGTGTTTGTGTGCTGCACATGGCACGCGACACATGCTTTCCGGGCGAGATCTGCTTTTCTTTATCCGCGGACCCCCAGCGAGATGTTTATTCGTTTCACGGGAAAATACCCCAGCACAGGCCACAGGGCATGTGGCGAGAGGCGAGTCAACCCGCTTCCCGTCTGGCGCAGCTACCGGGTTCCTGGTTCCTACCCCCGTCGCTTGCGCGCGCGCGGCGGATCCGGTAACGGCGCCGACGGCAACGGAGAAGGGGACCGACCCCACGCTTGCGATCGCGTGCGCGCCCGCCCGCCTCACGAGCCCGCCGCGGTGGTGGAGGCGGAGCCCGTGGTCCGTGGACGCCTCCGGAGGGCCCAGCCGCCAGGCAGCGCGCGGGCCCGGGTGCCTGTGGACAGCAACCAGACAAGGCGGGCGGGCACGGCGTGGACGTCGCTGACGTGCGCGGGGGCCGCCGGTCCGGGCGGCCGGGTCAAGCCAAGGCCAAGCCTAGCCAGGCGTGCGCCCGTGCCTCGTCACGCGCGCGGATGGGTGCGAGGCCGGGTCCGAGTGCGGGGTGCCCCCGTCCTTTCATTTTTGTTTTGTCGCCAGCGATGCGTGCCGCGGGCAGGCGGCGTCGCCTTGCGCTGCCGCCGGGACCCGCCCCACCAGGGTGTGGTTTCTGGTCTGTGCCTTTCTGGAGTGGTGGTGCGACACCGCTCGGCCGCCTCTCTCGCTCGGGTTCGTAGCAAACCGCAAGTGAATCTGCAGTGGCAAGTCGGAAAAGAATGTGCACGCAGCACGCCGGTGATCCCTCTTTGACGATCACGTAACTAACCCGTGACAAAGTGGAACACGTTGCTTATCTAATTTAATGCCAAGTATGTCGTGCGTCACGACACGTCTGCATCGCATCGTATCGTATCTTCTGCGCAAGCAGCTCGACTATAGCTTGAACACCGCAGTTGTCCTCCCCCGTGTGAACGTGACGTAGCTTGAACACCGCAGCAGGAACACCAGTCGCTCGCTCGTGCCTTTAATAAAATCCCCGGGCGAGCGCGTAAACTAACCCAATCCAACCGCCTCATGTGACGCGAGCGAAAATAGTAGAAAAAGGAAGAGGAAAACGTAAAAGAACCAATCCGCTCGGCACAAAAATCTCTGCTATCTATTGCCGCCCCCTCACCCCTGTCTGTCAGTTGGCACCTCGCTCTCCAGATCTTCGTCGTCTTCCTTCCTTCCGAGCCTTTCGTCGTGGTAGACCCTCCCCTGGCCCTGACCCCTGAGGGCGAGAGGAAGAGCGAGGATGGTGCAACGGACGCTGGAAAAAAAGGCGTCTTTTTTTGAGACACGGAGCATCTGCCAGATTGATGTCGTAGATTCGGACAGGCGAGCTCGCAGGGGTTTTGTTTGCCAGCCCAGCGCTCTGGCCCCTGGGGGAGTGGGGGTGGCTGGGCAAGCGGCCAAGCGCGTGCAAGCCGTGCAGGCGGGACAGGATGCAGCCCCAGTTCTGTCGCCGGAGCCCTTGGCTGTTGGCGCCCTCTGGCTGATGGCCCTACGTGCCGGCCCTGGTCTGTGGCTCTGTGCCCCTGCCTGCCCCGCATCGCGCTTGTAGCCTTGCGCCAACACGCAGTGTGCGCTGCTGGATCAGCAGCGCCGCAGCGCGTCGCAACCGTCATTTTGGTCGATCTCATCGTCCACCGCACGCCGCCGGATAAAACGGTTGTTGCGAAGGCACGCGCATGCGAGAGCGATTGTGTACTGCGTCAGTGCGTTCCTGATGTGGAAGGAGATAAAACGAGAGGACATGATGAGGACATGATACACTACTACAGTCTACAATATGTATAGTCAACCATGGGCACGGCGTGCGGATAAGCTGGCCCTGTCCTCCTACAAAAGAAGCAAAGCTCATCAGAGAAACGGCACTGAGCTGCAGTAGAGGCTGCTAGAAAAGTTTACCAAATTTTTCTACTACAATTAGTGACGCTGCAATTTACCCCAAACCTAGGAGTAGTAAACGCCTATTAGACGGGAGGGCCGGAGCCACAGCTTCGTCGCACGAACCGCGGAGCGAAGACCGCCGCATCGGGATCAGCAGCGCAAACAACGCCAGGCACCGCCTCGCTGCGCCCGGACCTCGCCGTCCCATTTCCAACACCCAGGTTTGACTTGCAGATACCCAGAACCTGCTGCAGTGCAGCATGGATGAGAGTGAACGAGAACACACACAACCAGAGTGATCTGATCCAGCACGAGCACGCATGGATGAACGCGGCCGGCATTAACAAGTCTCTCGTGGGGAGTAGGATCGCCGGAGCGGCGGGCCTGCAGTGGATCGTGTCGGCTCGGAACAAAGATTCCGGGGGCCAGAGCATGGAAACGTGTATTCCGCCTGTCCCACGTGACCGGCCGGCACGCGGAGCGCCCCGCGCCGGCTCGCCGGCTGCGCCCCACATGCCCCGTGCCGTGCGCCGCCCGCGCGCGCCCCCCGCCACCGCCAGCCTGCC
Source organism: Alloteropsis semialata (assembly GCA_004135705.1). Classification (NCBI taxonomy): domain Eukaryota; kingdom Viridiplantae; phylum Streptophyta; class Magnoliopsida; order Poales; family Poaceae; genus Alloteropsis; species Alloteropsis semialata. The sequence continues at coordinate 59,842,953 of CM014270.1, forward strand.
TAGCCGCGCGCGGGATCCGAGCACGTACGCACCCCGGCCGGCGGCGATCCATATGGGAAGAAGAACCACGCACGCGACCAGCGCGGCGCCGGACCTGTGGCTGACCTGCCGCTTTGTTAATGCGAACGGAGCGACTTAGCCATGGTGGCCGCCATGGGAGGTCGTTGAAAGCGAGCTGAGAGTGCTAATGCACGCGGTGCGGGGATTGATGCACATGTTGATGCTGGGGTGTGCTTGGGCACAAGTCAAACAAGCAAAACGAATACTGGGCATGATGGCGATGACATGAGACGCCATGTGCTCTTTCATCGGGATCTTGGGCGTGTAGCTGCGTCTGTGCTAAGCTGTCCCTGTGCGTGTGCGAAGCGTGCTGCTAGCTGCCTGTGTTCTATGTTGGTCTGCCCTCTGCATGAATGCCATCGTGCCATGCGTAGAGCGTCATGGGTGTGGGTGAACTTGTCTTCGAAACAATTCTCTTGTCCCAGATAAAATATTCGGGTTGTTTCTGTATCCATACGTTTTCCCCACAATTTCTGTACTGGTATTATTGTGTTCGTACTGCTATTTCAGTAACCAAGCTCTCTGAGGTGTTTTTTTTAGAGAGTGAACGACATAAAGAGAGAGAGGAAGGAGACATGTACTGGGCTGAGAAAAAGAAAAAAAGACTTCTGCCTCAGCCCAAGTAATGCCATTCGCTGCAGTCTGGGCCGGTAGGGACGGCCACTTTCAGCTCCGCCCTATACGGGCTGGGCCTAAACTGCCAAATCTGAAACTCCCTACTGGGTGGCGCCTTCAACCAATATAACCTGGGCCATTAACGCCTAGATCAGGTATTGGGTTGAGATTCTACTATTCTAGGCGTTATTGGACTGCAACACCCGGTGTGCGCGGTCCTCGCACCGAAAAGCGGGCTGCAACGCTTTCTCCACCCATCAGCCCAGAGGCCCGTGGGCATCTTCGATGGCGCGTCGAACCGGCGACGAAACTTTGATCTCGGAGAACACGCCACGCACCGATCAGATCGGCTATTGTACCCACGCTGCCAATTGGAGATGCTAGTACTTTGCTAGCAGTAAACGTGTAGCAAATTTACTCGCAGAAGAGGAATAAACCAATTAAGTAGCTCGTTTAGTACAGCTTCATTCTGCTGAGCCGTGCGGCCATCATCGACAACTGCTGCATCAAATTGTACGTGCTAAACGATCCCCGCTTCTATCTATAAGTACGAAAAACGAAAGGAATTCTTCTTCCCGGACCTCACATTTAGAGCAGTGCGTAGAGACGCTAGAGCTGAGCTAATGCTATAAACGAACAATGCGAACGCATCTAGCAGTCGTGAGCTACGCCGTTGGCCTTCTTGGCGTCGCTGCCGTCCTTGGTCGACACCAGCGGCTCCGTCTCCTTGTCCGGCATCTGCAGGCGGCAGCAACACATCAGACCAGATAGATGCATCGAGCTGGCGCATAAAGCTTCAGCTCTACCGACGATCTCGAGCAGCGTGCTGTGCGTACCTGTGACACCGGGAGGGCGTCCCCCGCGGACTTCTTCCTGCCCTCGCGCACCGAGAAGTAGGAGTAGAGCGCCATGCCGAAGATGGCGACGAGGATGCCCAGGATGTTGCGCGCGGTGAAGGGGTCGCGCAGCAGCGTGTACCCGAACGACAGCACCAGGCACGTCTTGAGGTGCCCCAGCACCTGGTACGTCACCGGCGACGTCGTCCCGATCACCAGGAACGTGCTGAAGTTCACCGACACCGCGATCAGGCACGACAGCACGATGAAGCCCTGCCAACACACACCTCGTCATATTGGCCCTGGTGGTCACCATTCTGTCCTATTCTACTCGGCATCTTGTCATCTCTACTGCATGATCCATCCATGGAGTGGAATTTTCAGAGATCGGCAGGGTATATGTATCTGTACTGCAACCTGCTGCACAGAATGTATGACGGAGCTTACCACAACTGGGAAAGTGTATTTGTGGGCGAAGACGCTGCGGTCGGTGAGGAGCTGATCCACGAAGGGGCCGGTGGCGAACAGGATGGCAGCTTGGTAAGGCGCGGATTGGTACAGGAGCTGCGTCGACGAGACCTTCAGCTTCCTCTGTATCGTGTTTGTGAGCTTCATTCAACAGGTTAAGGATACATCATAGCAATAGTAGAAGATGCTGACAATCAATGCGCGGCGCGCACATGATGATTCTAAACATGCAGGATGTTCACCCTGAATGGTGAACAGAAATGTTTCGCATGTAGGATACGATTTGGCCGACACAAGTCGTTGCGATGGCGAGGCCAGAGAGGACAGACCCAAGGAAATTCAGCTTGAGGTCGGTGATTGAAGCAATGCCAACTCCAAGCAGCAACACCAGTAGAGAGAACTTGATAGTCTCACTGCAGTTGTTAGTTATATTGTTACGAGCACAGTGATGAATAATAGGAAGAAATGGTTTTGTGCAGTACCAGAAAAAAGTAAAGGCAAGCATACTTTTAATTTATCTAATTATTTCGATAGACCTTTTCTATCTCATTTTATTTGATGGATAAATGTTCTGACAAAATAGTTTATATAGAAATGTTTATACAGTACATTCAGAACATCTAGTTGAAGGCAGTACTAATTTTTAATTTTCTAACCTGAATCTTTTCTTCAGGAATATAGTCTCCAAAAGCACTGTGAAGGGTATTATGGCCAGCTTTGTCATCTGCAGAACATACTGAATTTGAGCATGTGCTGCCTTCATTTACAAGAAAAAAAAATATTGAAGAAAAGAGGACTGACCTGGTAGAACCCGATGGAGTTGAATCCTAAACTAAGATTGAGAAGGCCAATTGAGGTTCCATTCAGCAACCCGAACAAAACTACCGTTTGCCCATCAATCGCCTTGGGCTCGAAAAAACGCAACCGCTGTGCAACATGAAGGGTGCAGAAGGTCACCATGAGATGCCAGCTTGTCAGTGTTGTAGCTGCATTGATCATAAGTACATATTATGTCCCGGTAAGTACTGAACTGAAAATTTGTAACCCTGCATGATTGAATGTGGACTGTAGAGCTTGTTGGTTCCTTACCAAATGGAAACCCTAGTGTGCTGATGAGGGCTTTGTTGCAGATGACAATGGCGACCGACGATGCTACGGAGAGCGTGAGAGACCCAATCACACCGAGCTGGAAATCGGCGGTCATCTTGCGCAGCTGCTGTTCTGCTGCCCTTGTCAGTTGAGGACTCTGAATCTGCTACCTGAACCTGCAAATGTAGATGGCGGTGAAAAATTTTTCGCCCAGCATTAAATGCAGAGAATCTCACATGCATGGAGTACTAAATGAAGTCTATTTGTAAAACCTTTTTACAGATGAGTGCAACTTTGCGCGACGAATCTAATGAGCATAATTAATCCATGATTTGCTACAGTAATACTACAGTAACCATCCTCTAATCGTGTGGTCAAAGGCCTCATTAGATTCTTCTCCGAAATTTACCTAGGGGCGTGGAGGTAGTTTTGTAAACTGCCTTTATTTAATACCCGAATTAATGGTCAAAATTACATTTAATACTCCAAAAAATTTTCCAACCTCCAACTAAACACAGCCGTAATATCCACAGTTAAGTACCAGAACAAGGTATCAGACTGAAAGAACATAAACTATGCGAAATGTGTACTATGGCCACTTGTAAATGCCACGCCTAGTCGTAACCTGTTGATTCAGTCTAGGTGATTTCCAGAGGATGCGCAGTACACTGAAAATCTGAAACTGGGGAGGGGGACAAAAGGAGGTCCCCCCACTGGAATGCCTGGATCGGTCTTATCCATCAGCGTCAGCAACCGTGTTCCAGAAAAGAAAATGGATGGACGTTGAACAGGTAAGACAAAAGATTGTTGTCCGTGACCTCCCAAATAAGCTACCGCCAAATGGCTCGTGGCTGGGTCGCGTAAGGAGACCATGGCTGGTGTCCGAAAAGATTCCGCTCCAACGCTGGCGTTGGATGCTTCCCCAACTCCCCGAGACCGTCTTTCTTGTCGCGCAATCGAGCTGACGAAACTCTTGAGTCCTGAGCTGTGGAGCATATATGCCTGCAGATGCAGGCAAGTTCATGACAGCAACTTCCCCGGATCGTTTCTCGTCGTGTGCAGTCGAGCTGATGAAGTTGCTGAGTTCATACGATTGTGCAGAACTGCAGCTGCAGGATTGCGGTTGATGAAAGCGTCCTCGCACCATGGAGATACAGCAGTGCAGCGCAGAGACGTGGTACTGGACGAGCACGCCGAGTCCAAATGGAAAATAGGGCGTCCAGCGAAGCTGCGGAAGTGGCGTCCAGCTGAAACCATGACACACGCCGACCTGGTCATCTGGCTGGACTTATGAATTTGGCCCCTTTGACAGACTAGGTCCAGCGAGTCTGTACGAGAGTGGCCAAGTGTTTCGACGAGTCGAAACCATGGCAGCCAAGCGCAATCGCACATCTCTATCTTGAAGAACTATCACTTCTCTTGATGGGTTTTAACATTTCTGCAGGTAGTACTTCAGAAAATAACACACTGAGGACCTAGAGATGGGCGTGGTTCAGTCTGGACCGGGGTGGTACAATGATTGAAAGGGATCCTAGTTGTTATGAAAATGATTGACCACGTTGCGAGATGATGGTTGTTACATGAAGGCGTTTTAAGAAAACTATATACTCCATGCGACTTTTTTTTTTGAGGAAAACACTATTTTTTAAAAAAAAAAGATAAGAAATGACCGCACTAACCATATTAAACGGACCCATTCAATTTATATCCAAACAATTTAAATAGATGTAGAAACGAAAATATTCCATGCCTTTTCGTTCAGAAAACAAAACAAAAACATTACATGCAGTTAAATAGTTAAATGTTTTTGAAAAAAAAAAGACACCACGGCTTATGCAAGTTGGATAACCTGGCCACTCGGTTCAATTGCTTGCTTGCATCATTGCATGATCCGTAGCAGCCAAATGCACTCCAACCAAAGAATTGATTCATCAACCAAACACGCAATTCAATGTTTTTACGGCTGCCGCCGCCTGAGGACTATTCAGGGGGTATTGACACACATAGCCTACACATCTTTAAATTGCTGTAACCGTAAGCCTAAGAAACCATGAGAATCAAAAGCAAAGCCCAATTGCAAATTCACGAACAACCTGACACAAAGGCATGAGCAGTACTCACTTCAAATTGTGACGTGTGCTAGCTCCTCCCTCTCCTTTGCTGCTACCCTTGTCCTCCTAGCTCCTCCTATGTGTGTTGGAGAAGGGGTGGTGGGAGGTCAGAGGTGTGGCATCTAATGGCGCTGATCCCGAGCGGTGGAGCCTCGGAGGAAGAAGAAGAGACGGAGGGGCGGCCCGTTTTTATGTGCAGGCACCTGTGGGCCGGGGCGCGGGGTGGTGCTGGTGGCGTCATGGCGTGTGTGTGTGGACGCACGGTGGGGGAAGTTTGGTCCCGTGCTTTGACGCCGGTGGCCTCACGTTCGCTTCCTGCTGCTGGTGCTGGTGATAGAGAGAAAACAGCGTGCGTTCGAGGAGCGCAACAGCTTCCTCCCTGACCTGTCACCAGCACGGCCGATCGACCGAGTCCACATCACCGACATCGAAAAAGATGGTAGCCGAACCAGGGTGTTTATTTTAATTTTGATCTCGAACATGATATTATCTGACGCATTCAGTGTTCAGTTCAATTGTTGTTGAGACAGTTTAGTCTTGGTGTTGCAGCATAGAAGACTGAATCAGAGGAACTCTGAATTTTTTTGAAATGGAGAGGAACCCTGAATAACGGCATAGAGAACTGATGATGTCGCCACTATATTTAGACTGAAGATCTTGTTGCACATAGTTCAGATTTCAGAGCATACAGATGGTGCCAAAACATGGACACCAGCCCAATGTGCAGATGGACCATTTCGCCACCGCCCAAAGGGATCTTTCCTTCATTTCGGAAAAGCGTAGGACCAAGCGAGAGAGATCTTTGGTTGAGGTTCACTGTTGTCGTCCAATTTAGCACTACAACTAATTTGTGTACTAAGGGTTTGGTTATGGCCACCAAGCACCATACAATATTCCAGCTTTTAATAAAGGCCATGTGAAGACGACGACGTCTGATCTTCATTGACGCATCAACAGAACTTTGTAGTACACTGATCAGCGCCTTTCAATTGTTTAATCATATATGACGTGGTCAATAAATGGACAATTACCTTGTCCTTAAGAACGATGACCAATCAGCTTTATGATGATTAGATAACAAGAAAGCCTAAATTCGGATGTTCTCTTGTGCTACCCTCCGATGGTACTCAGGTGATAAATACTACTCCCTCCGGTTATTATTAGATGTCACATTAGATTTGTCCTAAGTCAATTTTGTCTAATTTTGACCAAATTTATAGAAAAATATAACAACATTACAATACCAAATTTGTTTTATTAAATCCACTATAGAATATATATTGATAGTGCATATATTTGGTAGTATAGATGTTGTTATATTTTTTTTATAAACTTGGTCAAAGTTGTACAAGTTGGACTTAGGACAAATCTAACGTGAGATCTAATAAAAAACAGAGCGAGTAATATGCAAATCTCAGGCCATTTTCTTTTACTTTTTTTTATTCTTTGAACCGGTGAAATGGAGTAAGTTGTTGCAACTTGCACAGCAGAAATCACCTATAACTGTATTTCAAGTAGTATTATGTTAACATTTATTTGTCACAAAGGTATGTATCACGTTAACATTTACCTGAGTTTTAACTGATAAAACTGACGTTCGGTGCAAAATTCAGGTGGAGTGGAATCAGGCGCTGCTGAAATTAAGCATGGATCCGTGCATAGACCCCTGCACCGACTAAAATATAACCAGCTCGATCAAGTGCCGCATCTCTAAAGCTGATTCTCCGACCTAACAAAGGCACTAATCGAATAGAATTAAGCCCAATGGGGCGCATCACATCACACCAAAGCTTTCACCGGTCCAATAATTGGCAAGGAAAACAAACACCTTCCCCTTGTCACTTGGGGCGCAAGGGTGGAGGGACGCAGGTGGTTGCAGCAGCAGAAGCAGTAAAGCAAGCGTCGGCCTAAGCTTTCCGTGAATGCAAGCAAAGGCAATCGCCCAACCCAACAGCACCGCACTGCTCAGCCGTCGATCGATCGGAGCAACCGAACCAGCTCCATTATTCTGGTGCCCGTTCGGTGAGACCTCACACCAGTCAGCTCGGCCCCGCCGTGCCTCTGAATCTCCGGCCCCAGAGGAAAAAGAGCAGGCCGGGTGCCGGATCAAATCGAGATTTCAAATCAAAGAGTTCAGTGTCGCAGTGATGATATTCTATTTGACGGGCATGGAATAATTGCAGTGTGAGCTGCTATATTTGGAGGGAAAAGATCCATAAACTGGCCGTGATTATTTAAGATGATGGCGTTCGTTAATGCTGCCTCAGGTTAGGTGCAAAATGGCGTGGGGACAGTGGATTAGTGCTCCAAGAATAGTGCATCTGCTCCGTTGCACCTGCACCTGCTTCAGCTTGTCGGTGACACACGTGTTGTGTTTCGTGTATGACTGGTGCACGGAAATCCTGTGAAGCAGTGAAGGCGCAGCTCGTTCGCGGGCACTCGTCCGCTCGATGTGCATCGCCAAACGGAAGCGAGTAGTTTCAGAAAAGGAGAGGAGATTCAGACCTTCAGTTCTCACCTGTGTTCCGCCGCAGGTATATGGCAATCAATCTAGCTACACATGTAGACAATATAAAGCCATTCCAAGTCCCAATTTGCAGTTTCGAGATTTTCAACTTGAGATCATCAGGCTGTGGATACGCGGGTTCGTTTGCAGAACTGAAAAACGTAAATACCTCATTTACGCCTTTCCACTTGTTCTCTTGGTCAAAGAAATACTTAGTTTGGATACAGAACAGAGACGGCGCAGATGGACATATACCGAGAGCAGGGTGGGGTCCACATGATCAGCAGCACGAAGGCACCAACTGACCACGTGAAGCCAGCATTGTGTGAGCTTAATACTAATTAAGGGCCTGTTTGGATCCGTCCCGCTCCACGATTTTTAGCTCTGCTCTAATAATTTCAAGCCAAACACCACCAGCTTCACGTTTTGCAGCTCCACGAAAAACGTGAATCTGGAGGCCAACTCCACGTTTTTTGTGAAGCTCCTCAAGAGGTGCTCCACGTTTTGCAACTTCACGGTGGATCTGCTCTATGGTGGAATTGGTGGAGTGGAGCTGCGTGGATCTGATACAAACAAGCCCTAATTACTGACCTATTTATGAAAACGGCACCACGATAATACTAATTGATTAATTATTTACTAATTAATTGTTATGGGTTCTTAACGAGCGTTGTGAAATCACTAACTCACATGATAGAAAGTTGTTATAATTACTAAGTATTTATTTAGATTTTAAAGCAACTCCAGCAATACCCTCTAAACAGGTCCTCTATTTTTTTAAACAAAAGTTGCCTCTATTTTTTAGAGGCTTGATTTTTCCTTCAACTCCAGCGATACCCTCTAAACAACCCTCTACTTTTATTGGCCCACTTGATAGTTTTTATTTTAGAACATAGAACCCTCTAGAGACCTCCTAGCCCTAGGGGTGTGGGAGAGGATTTGAAGGGCTCCCTATTTTAGGGGCTAAAATGGAGGGCTTGCTGGAGTTTTTTTTTATCCCAGTCCTCTAAATTTAGAGGGCCTGCCGGAGCTGTCCTTACAACTTTCAGTGTAACTATTGTTTGGACGTATAAATAACTCATATAATAAATTATTTCAATAACTTAGTATAACATCGTACGAGAGAGGAAACACAATACAACATTGCAAGAAGCATGCGAATACATTACGGAGTATACAAGAAGCAGCCCATTTTCCACTCGAACTTGCCAGTTATGCACACCCAGTACACCCATTTGCTATTTTCTTTTTTTGGTTTGCTAGTAGATGTTGCGTGGTCGTCAATCCGGTTGTCACCAATGGAGTAGTCATATGTGAAGCTCGTCCTCTGTGTCTTTCTGTGTGGTCACATCTAAATGAGAAAAAAAAACATTACACTACCATAAGAAACATATTTTTTTTAAAGGAAGAAACATATTTTTTAAAAATAATTAAAATGGTGTAGTCATACATGCTTCTTTGATGTGATAGAGATATATGATAGTTGATTTTATACTAAGTCATACATGTCTTAACGATATGCTAGAGGTATATGACACTTGATTTTACATTAGGCAGATCTCACTAGGGGGGCCCATATACGTACCGAGCATTGCAGCAATACAGCATTTTGCGCGGGCATGGTGATCATCATCGTGGGCTCGTCGTATTTGGTCCAAGCAAACTCCGTGCCCCGGATTTAGAGGCGGAAGTTATTACTTGTTAGGTCGCGGTCCTTTTTAGGATGGGCCCAGGAGGCAGTCCTCCGCTCCACTGGACCGCAAGTTTTCCAAGGCCTTGGTCAACTCATTGGATCTGATGGGGATTCAGGCCCATGGGCTCCGAAACAAACCCTTCGACCGTCACAGCTCCTCCAAGACTACAACGTCAAAAGCGTCCGAATTGGCGGCGGCGGCGGCGGCACCGTCGTCAGGTCTTGCGAGTTCGACGGCGAGGACGACACCGAGCTTTTGGATGGCGCGGGCAAACTGTACTCCTACCAGAAATCTCAACTTTTCGCTGCTCCTTCATCAAGAACCAATCCTGTTTGTTCTTCCGGCGATTAGTAATCTACTAAACTGGAGCTCTTTTCCCTCGTCACTCCATTGGTATTCATGCACAATACAGCTCTACTGATTTTGCAGTACAGACAACATAGGATAATCTTACTGGAATGACCAACCAGCAGGTTCCAGGATTATGCAAATCCTACCGAAGTTACACGAAACATGAAGAGGAGGATGCAGTGAGGTGAGACTACAAGTTCTCATCATGCCAATATACAAATCTATCTTACATTACTAGGGGTAGTAGCCTGGTACTACATCCACAGCCTGCTTCCACGCTGCGCTTCCACGATCATCTTCTCCTCCTTTGGCATAGGGATCTCGTAGTTCTGAGGGTAGCTCACCTGTTCCATCTCCCATTTCATCTTCGGCACGATTTCCTCATGCTGAGGCAAGTACTCCTGCGAAAAGGGGAAATTCTTCCAAGTTTCAGCCCTTCTTTCTGACATTGCAGTTTATGGTTGCTGTTTTGTATATTATAGACTCATCCGCATTGTACCATGTGCATTGCTTAAAGCCAGCAATGCTTTAAAGCTACAGCTCACCTGAATCTGTGCTTAGGCTACTATTGAAGTATTAGTGTGAAGACCTTGACAGTGGATCAAGAACATAAATGGATATAAGATTATGATATATGGTCTCACTGAAAAAGCATTTTACTTGATTGCTATGTTTTGTGCCGTTTGTACAGTGCTTCATGTCAGACTAAACTGGACGCCAACTGATTGAGAAGGCAAAACATACAAGCTACTATTGTAGAGAAGTCAAGCAGACATCTTAACCTTTGCTTAGAAGCAAAGATTATGTGCGGACAACTTAACCTTTGTATGTTCCTGAATGTTTTGACCACATTTATAATTTTGGGGCACATGGACCTTGTCTGTTCTGACATAGTTTGCAGAAGAGAAATACTGATCTACGCACCTCTAACTTGTGGATTAATTCCTTGGCAGTTGGAGCCAAGACGATGATATTGCGGGCAGTTGGTTTGATGAACCCTTCTTCCACTGCTTTGTCGATAAAAGACAGCAGTGGGTTGTAGTACCCGTCCACATTCAGCAGCCCAACCTGCAGAATAGCAGAAATATTTGTTGATGAATTGTTGTAAACAGAACAGCAGTCGTCCCAGCAAATAGTTGATGAATTGTTGTAGACAAGTGAATGGATTAGTACTGGTTTGTTATGAATGCCAAGTTGAGCCCATGCAATCACTTCTAGCAGCTCTTCAAGTGTTCCATAACCCCCTGCAAGGTAAAGCTCAGCAATCCAAGGCATTTTTCAGTATGCATTGATTCTAAATGCTGAATTCTGTTTATCTTTTCAAGACTATGCAGGTTCTTAATTCAGCATTCCAGGATCTATTCTTGGAATTTTCAGATTTTCATGGCCTAATTTCTTTGTTGTGCAGGGGAAACATTTGTCTGACGATTTGGAGCAGATAGCCTTGTCAGAGTCAAAGCATGCAACCTGAACTTTATCACCCACACTTCCACTACCAGTCGATCATTGCAAAAGCTGAAGAAAGCGACCACCAAATTTTCCAGTCACAACTACAAATTCATCACTTTCCTTTTCTCAGATGACACACACACTCACCAGGCAATGCTATAAAGGCATCGGACTGCCTGGCCATCTCAGCCTTCCTCTGGTGCATATCAGCCACCGGTTTCACTTCCCCCACCGTCTCACCTGATATCTGCAACCATCACGCGCGCAAGCAACAGGTATAATATTTTACCAGTGCACCAGCTTTTTGCTTGACCTAAAGAGGACCAACTTTCTGGAGATGGAGACAGAAATGGAGTATGACCTGACTGTTTTACATCACATTTTTTTTTAATCAGAGGACACAAGTGCAGGGGAGGCAATCATGGTGCTGTTATGGGGGACAGGAGGAAATGTGATGGGCTTTTTCATTGTTTAATTGAGCCGGCATCTGCTGGAGAGATTGCGGTCAAGATCAGCAAGATTTCATCGATCATGTGGGGAACACAATTTCAGTGAGCATTTCTCCTGATCTTTCATCATACGTTTGCTTTATTTCCTTTCTCACTAGCGAGAAAGACAAACGAGAAGGATCTAAAGACAGTATCATGCATTTTTCCTTCTTTACTCTTCTTTAATGCACACAGTAATAGATTATTTCTGAAGACAAACATGAATCCATGAGGATTTAGCACTTAAAGTTAAACACTAGGTTTATCATGGTAGACAAAATTTTGTCAAGTAAAAAGTCATGAGGTACCATGATACTTAGAATTAAGAAAACTACGCGTATGAGCCATGTAATTTAGAATTTAGATTACTCAATTTCAAAGTAATATTGTTTTCAAGGAAATGATAGCATGTGACAATAATTAGTCAGAAGCTAGAGATGGAGGGTAGGAAGAATATGGGTACCTCTCTAGGCATTAGAGTCTTGGGAATCACCCTGCATAGACGGACAAGAAGATGACAGAATGTAAAATTTATGAATAGAGGCAGACATGATAGATCCAACACTTTCCGACACGAAGCAGTTTCATCAATCTCTAAGCTATTCTTTTGATGCACTATCAGCTAGTAGTATTAGATTGATAGTTCAAATGTGCTAAAAAATTATTGTTTTCTTACATACCCAATGACATGCCTTCCTCCATTGTGCACTGCTTGAGAGACCAGGCCCATCAACCCTATACTCCCTCCTCCATACACCAGATCAATGTTTCTTGCCACCTAAACAGATCAGGGGGAAAAATCTCAAATACTCAAAATTATGGGTGCTACAAAACCTTGAAGGTATGGATATTGAGACACTATGCATCTTAATTACCATTAATATTCAACGAGAAAACAAAAATGATGACAAATGAAGCCATATTTCATCAAATATATGTGCAGTAAATGAGGAACAAGTCCTAAAATTTTGTGACTACAGTAACATGCATCCTGCAAAGACGTACGACTGTGTGGCCTCTTAAACTCCATCACTGAACATGCAAAAGCATCACCAGAGTGTGGTTGATGTTTCGATGGTCAAAACAAATTAAAGAGAGTATACTTCAATTAAGACTAAAGGTATGATATGATTAAGATGACACTAATGTCTAGCTATCTATTTGACCAAACAGACAAAAGCCACAAGCACTAAAAGTTATAAAGGAACTAAATAAAGAAGAAGCAAGGCAGACTTGAATTACCAGCTCCTTTCCAAGCTCAATGGCTGCATCCTGGTAGCTCTTCTTCTTGCCATGGCTGCTCCCGCAAAAGACACATATCCTCCTGAACCTTGATGGCAACGCCGCCACTGCTGGTGCCTCTTCGTCGACCTTGATCTCCATTGCTCCTCTCTTCACCTTTCTGGCTGCTTGTGGATGTCTGCAGGTGTTACTTGTTGTGGTGGTGACACAGCTTGGAGATGGGATATCCCACTACAGCAAGGCTTGGGCCGGTTGGCTGCACTCGAGTGCACACCACTACCTGTGGAGGCATTGTTGTATATATAAGTATATAACTATTTTATTTGGTTTCCCCCCTTGAAATTAACTTTCAGTAGTTATTTACTCCCTCTTTAAATACATGAAATCAAGACAAGCAAATCAGTTTACTTTAACTAATTAGCTTGTCCTAAATATAATATTTTTAAGGACAGAGGTAGTATTATATTTAAGGAGCATTTGGCATGCTTCGAAACAAATTAAACTATGCATTCTGTTTGAACAGTTAAGAATGTTCAGATTGGTTGATTTCTGAATGTTCGTTTTTTAAAATTGTCATTTTATTATGGTCTGTGATAATTCACGTTGATATGCCATTTGATATTCAAATTTTCTTTCAGTTGGTTTATGCATTTGCGTCAAATAATGGAACATGTATCACGACGAGATGGACTTCAGAAGGGCATTGGATGCAAGACAACTGTAAATTGCAGTGGCCTACAGGTGATCTCACACCAAGGAGAGCAAGGACACTTGCAGAGCGTCTACAGCTGCACTCAGTCGACAACGCAGGACTGGTGGACGTCATGTTAGCCTTCAACACCTTGGAATTACTGGCCCTGCTGGTAACACAGGACTAGGCAATTTAAGAGATGTCTTGAATGCCTAATCGATCGAGTGCGGCAAAGCTAACGGTACATAGTTTGTTCATTCGTTCGGCCAGATGTTTTGTTAGGTCAAAGCTTTGAGTAACAATTGCTCTATTAATGTTTTGGTTATGTGATACACAATTGTAAGCATAAGTTTTTTTTTTTGAGAACGTGCATAGCACGCTTTATTAAAGAATTTTTTTAATGCTAGTCTGATAACATCAATTTTGTCTCACAAGAGATATGCATAGCAACTGCTGGTCAAAGCATTATCTTAATGAAACAAGATATGCCTTAATATTTTGGGCACCATTTTCCAGCCCTTGAGTTCAATTCAGCACATCTATAACCTATTAATCACAGGAAAGATGAAATGCCCATGCGGCACCAGGTTTAATCCCTTTCTATCAATGCAAGCTAGGCAGTATACTGTCAGGTTTCGGCCGTTTCAAAAAAAAAAAAGCCTAAAGAACACAAGGTTTAATTTTGCAGGGCCGTAGCCCGTAGCGTGTGCTGGTGCGTGGCTGCTTCTGCTTCTGAATATGCAGGCACTAGCATGTCCTCGAGGAATTCGATCTCGGGATGAACATCTCTGAACTTTCCCTTTCAAAAAAAAAACAAAATATGTACAGTATGTAGTACATATATTGTTCTTCAGAAGATATAGTGTTTGCTGTTGTTCATACATACACTACAACAGGCTGCTATCTGCCTGAGAATTTACATTTTTTCATTATCTCCTATGTAATCTTGACCCCAGGTGGAGTTGTTTTGATTCTAATAAAACGTTATGCGGAAAGACGCATGAATAGTTGGATCCTCTCGAGACCGCAACTAAACTACCAGTCTTGTTCCATCCAAAATCTAGATAACAATTATTGTGTCCCGAAAAAGCATCATGTTGTTGTGGTTCACGAAAGTAACATGATAGCAAACAACCTGTAACCATCCAATGTGCTTTCAAGAAATTAGAGGACAATTCTACAAATCCAAATTGGGAGTGCGTCGAATGATTTGCAGGCAAAGAGTAAGAAACAACCACAAGAAGTTAGAACTTGGAATCAAACGAAACATTATAGATACCAACAAAACATCAAGACGATAAAAGATCAGGATAGGTTGCTATGCAAATCCAAGACATCTTCATGAAGAACATGTACTAAAAAAAATTCTCTAGCTAGGTTGTGTCATGTTTATATTACTAGATGCTGGTTTCTGGTATTAAGCTGTTGTACAACTTGGCACCCCAAATTGCAAGGTACGAAAACGCAATGATGATCTTACATATAGAATCGAAATTCACAATATTATGTCGATCGATGACAGTTAATGAGCTTGCCCCCCTACACGACGGTCGTCCTGCCGCGAGGGCAGAAGACAGTGCATGTCCCGTTCAAGCTTTTACCCCACTCCCCCGTACAAAACCAGACCAAGCATGCTCAGTGCTCATCATTCTCCCGTGTCCCCAGGTCAGGGCTCGCTCGACCCTGACCCTGGGCATTGAGAGACTACAGACCAATGTGCTGACATGACACGACTAGTAGTTTTATAGTGCTCGTGAACCGTGATGTCCCTGGGCTTCCCAAATCCTTTCTTGTGGCCCCAAGCTATATAATTGGGTACTGATTTATTCACACAGTAACAACAACGAACAGTAACATTCTCAGGCTGAAAAGGTCTCTGGAGTTACAATCACAAAAGTAGCTAGCTTAGTTTTAAAAATCAATTCGTTGATCAGAGCTCTTCTTCCACTTCAAATGCGGAGACAGGTTCCATTTCCATGCCCATCATTCTTCTTGAGCAGCGCCTTGCTACAGAAAAAAAACCCCACATGTTACAGAAAATGCATGCCACATGTCATGGACAAACGAGATGTAGCTAGAACATGAAATAAGTTCCAGCTGAATTTGCAGAAGTTCAGATAAACCGCAAGGCTAGATCCCCTCGTGGCTTGCCTGGGTTCAGCATAACAAATGGAGCAACTTGGCACTTTTTTAAGCGAAAAAAGTAAACTTAGATGGTGAACACTCAAAAGTAGAGGTTACCTAATAAGTATGATTAATCATCATTTTCGGGTTCAGTCGACCCTCGTCGCTCTCCACATCTTCTCGTCCTCTCCCTCATGTTTCTCTCATCTAGTGAGATGAGCATGTTGAGAATTTTCTACAACTCATCAATCCCTTCATTGGAAATGAAATCGCATTTATGTTCAGAAGCACAGAATCGACCTTATTTCTGGCTGACTACACCAAGCCCCAACGCGCTATGACATGTTTATGCTCACATCAACCTCCTTTGGATATATGTGACTGTCTTCAAATGTTTTAGCTAGTCAGAGTCGTAGCACCATCGCCCTTGAGTTCGTTCTCAGTATAGGTCAGCCACTTGAGTGACTCCATTACTTCTGGGCATTCTTCTGAGGCAGGGGCTGCTTTGGTGGTTGCTTCATTTCCAGCAATTCCAGGAATATCTAACTGAGGAACTTCCTGGGCATTGGTGTTTGCTGCTGTAAGTCTATATCCTTTTTTCCTCAAGACTGGTGCACCAAGACAATACCAATACCTAATGAGACCAGAAAGTTCTCTGGTGGTTTTGCTGAGAGCTTTCCCAGTATCAACAAACAAGCTGTCACGTTGGCATCACCCTTCTTGCTGAAGCACATTCTTTTACATGAAACTCATGGTTCGGTAATTGGACTAGGAACTTCCTTAGCTTTGATCGCCTCATCAATACAAGCAAGCTTGCGAAAACAGATATACCAAACATGGTGTCAGCAGGCAAAGAACAAGTGATTCATATTTTGTGATTCTTATAGGAATCTTGACACTTGACAGAACTTCCGGCCCAAGAAATTGCCTAGCTTTGGCCACCACCTCAGATTTTGGGCACTTGCACTACAAATAGCAAGCATGGTGTCAACAAACACAATATTCATCTTTTGCAGAAGTAATTGGGACTGTTCTCAGAAATTCACACATCATTCTGACAGAATCCCTCGAATACATATGGATAACAGAACTCCCATCACTATCAGGCTCTTGAAATGCTCGTCTGCTTTGGCAAAGCACGCCTGTACAACCCTCTTATTAGCACTCTCATGAGCATCCTCCTTGCTCCAAAGGTCATGCGGAACTGAAAATGAGGACTCTTTGGACATCATCTTGGTCAGTGACTGTACGAGGGCCTCACTTGCCAGATTACTGAATCCATGGAACTCCTCACAGCAACCTAATGGTAGAGCACCACATATTAGCATGTCAAGCAAACAGCATCATACTAAAGCAATCGAAGTGGGTGTCCCTGAAGAACCAAACCTTACCAAATATAACTTACATCCATCTATCTATTTATGATCCCGTTGTGCCTACACGAGGCCAACAATTGATTTAGCAATATAGGGTCACTAGACTTTTGCCATTGCCATAGAGAAATAGTGAATACTTCATGTCTTTAAGATTTGCCATACGGTTATCGTTAGACGTTACAGAAGAGGCGCCACTGCCTCACTGGAAGTAAATTGCTTGAAACGAAATACAAACTATGGGTACGCAAACACTAATAGAGAATCTTCAAGACCTTGTGCAAAATCAATAAAACCGCAGCAGTTCACGGGACTGAAACAATATCCGCCCAGACCTGAATCTCAAAAAGGCTACAAGTTGTACAGAACCTCTCAGTCGGAACAGTGATTCAATTGAAGCGATCAAGCAAACCAGGGATTCCTTACCAGCAAAAGAAGAAGCCTATTCAAGTCCGAGTGGATCCACCACCTCCACGCCGGTCGAGTGGCGGAGGACGCGTGGGGCAGGCATTTCCTTCCGTGATTCCGTCCACATTACCAATCGTACCCGAAAATGACACCAATCCTTCCTCCTCCTATCTGCCCACACAGCCTTCTCCTTCGTCTCTACAGTCTACCTATAATCTGGTGTAACATCCCTAGGTTTAAAATTTGGTGAATTAAAAATTTTTGTGCAAACTTGTGTGATAACCCCAAAAGTGCAACATCACTCTCTCTAAAAATTACTAATAATTGAAATATGTGCATTGCATTAGGAAAATTGTGTGCTAGAGTGATTCGGCTTTCTTGGTTTTATATGATTGTTTGAGTGGAAATCGAATTTGAACTCAAACCGTTCAAATTCGAATTCAAATCCTAACTAAACTAACCAACACCTAAACTACTAACAGGCCTAAACTCCCTAACCCGGCCCACCTAACCCTCAGCCCGGCCCAGTCCTCTCCTCTCCCTCACTCTTCCGCCCGGCCCGCTTTCCCCATCCCTCGGCCCAGCTCGAGCCGCCGGCCCAGCCGCGCCAGCCCCCTTCCTTTCTCCTTCTCTCCCCGCGCGCGCCGGCCCACTCCCACCGCCTCGGCCCACCAGCCGCAACGGCCCGTCGCACGCTCGCCCGCTCGCCCGCCCACTCTCACTCACGCTGACGTGCGGGCCCCACGCCCACAGGGCCTTCTTCCCCGCCGCGCGGACGACGCCGCCGCGACGCCCGGCTCTGCTTTTTCCCCTCCCGCGCGCAACGCCCCGCTCCTCCCTTCAACTTTTCGCCGCAACTCACGCCGGGCGCGCAACCGCCCGGTCCCACGCACATGCTCCTGCCCCCTCCCTGGTTCCTTGGCCACCAAGAAGCCCCGGCCGATCTCCCCTCTACAAAAACCCCCTTCTCCCTCCCCGATTCCGGCCAATTCCAAATCCCCAAGGGCGGAGCCCCTGTCCCCAAGCCGCCCCGGTTCGGTTTCAAGGAGAAGGAGAGGAGGAGTGGAGGCGCGGGCGTGTGGAAGCCGGAGCCGTCCGTGAGAAGCCCCGGAGAACGCCGTCCCCGCCGTACCGCGACGCCGCGTCGCCACCGTGCCGGAGTCGAGGAGGAGAAGCCGCCGAGGAGCATCACGAGAGGGTCCGCAAGCCGTTCCGCAAGCTCCGCAACACGATCGCGCCCATCTTCTTCTCCTACCCGTGAGTTCTCGTTCTCCTCTCGCCGTGGACGCCGTACTCTGCTCGCCATGGACGTCGTGATGTGCCTGTTGTGCTCCGTGTGTTGATGAACGCCATCGTGCCGCCCCTGAGCCCCATGCCTGTCCGGCCGTCGAGCCGCACCCTACCTTCTGCAGGAACCTAAGCCGAGCCCCTTCCCTTCTCTCCTTGCTCCGACTGTTCGCCACCGTGAGCTCGCCGTGTGCACGCCGTTCGTCGGCGTTCGCTTGGCCCACGCCCCAAAACCCCCTCCAAACCTTCCCCGAACCCTTGCTCTTGCTCTCTTCGCGTGCGCACCACGGGCAGGAGGCCCGGGTCACGCACGAGGAGCCCCGCCGCCTTGATTCTCTTGCCGCCGCTCGATGCTCGCCATGGTCGCCACGCTCGCGTTCCCCGCCGCCTCGCCGTGCTCACCCTAGTCCCTAAGCCCCTTTGCTCGCTTCCAAGGGCCGCGTGCACCACGGACAGGAGGTCCGGGCCGCGTGCACGATGGTCTTGACACCCTGTTCCTCGTCGCCGTTGAACACTTCGCCGCGCGCGCGCTCTGGTGGCGCGCCACGGACGCCGTCGGGACGCACGCACGGCGACCCACACGCGCAGCTGGCCACACAAACCCGCACCGGATCCGATCGCCCTCCCCGAGTCGCTGCCATGTGGGCCCCGGGGCGCCCGAGTCGCTGACTCGTGGGCCCTCCTCGTCAGTCGTCCCGGCCTCTCCTTCCTCACCCGACCGGAACAGACCGGCCTTGGGCCGTAGTGGTAGCGGCCCATGAACCCTTCGTCCAACAGAACAAGTCCGGAAAGCACCCCTTTAACCTCTGAAGCCCGCGCAAGATCCGGCCCGAGAACAGCCCAATCCACCGGCCTTTTCCTTTTTCCCAGCTGACAGCTCGGTCCCACATGTCGGCCTCTCTGTGTCACTGACAAGCCGGTCCCACCTGTCATCCACTCCTAACCGCTGACCAGTGGGCCCCGTTGACCGTTGACCGTTGACCGGTCAACGCTGACGTCATCATGACGTCAGCAGTGGCCGACCCCACTGATGACGTCATGCTGACGTCAGCATGCCACGTGGCGCGCTCTGGAGATGACACGTGTCGCTCCCTGGTGCTGCCACGTGTCACTGTCTTTTCTTTTTCTTTTTCGGAATTTCAGGAATAGATTTATCTAAGATAATTCATAATAAATTCATCCTAGCTCAGAAAATTATGAAACTAGTCTCTATAAATTCATAAAATCATGCTCTACGCGTTAGAACAGGAGTTGAGTGCTTTTGGGCTCTTTTTGCTTCTTCTTTGGAGTTTATTTGAATATAGGTCCGATGTATTTCTTTTCTCGTGAATAGGACCAGCTGAGGAAACGCAAGGAGGAGACGGCTTCTACCACTACTCAGAAGAACCAGTTGTCGAGGACTTCTACCAAGAGCAAGGTTCACGCCCATCCGCTTTTGAATCCTATTTAGGCATTGCAACTAGTATGCTAGCGCTTTACTTTATCGCATGATGATGATTCTGTCCTATTGCATAGCCTTGTTTAATTACCGTATTCCTTGATAAACCTGCTTTACTTTGATGCAATGCTTGCATGTGTTATGGGATGGTTGTGATAGGATTCTTGGCGTGTGTGGGGCAAAAACCCGGGAAAGGAGTAAGGGGTTTTGGGAACTTTGTAGGGGTGAGCAGATTAACTCGATCTTCGTATCGAGGGCTGGGGTGTGTGCTTGGGCACATCCTACGGAGTACCTGTGGCGGGTACATGATCTTTGTGTTACTTGAGGAGTTTGGCGGCAATACCTGTAATGGGTGCGCGATGCGGACCACTGGAGGTGGATACGCAATTTGACGGTGACGCTCACCCCGGCACCAAAAACCGAGTTGGATTGCCTGGTTCATTGAACTTCGTACACACCACTTACATCTACGGGGGATGTTCCAGCCAGCCTAGTTAAGTGCGGTACCCGGACTGTAGGAGTTAGCGGAAGTGTAAGGGGAAAAAGGCTGGAAGACCTTTGTTTCCCGAGAGGCTCGGACCCGGGATTGGCCACCGCGGGGCAGGCCATCACAGTTCTCGGACACCGAGTTGCGTCCTCAGTGTATCCTAGGCCGGGAAAAGCAGGAGGGTACCGTTCACTGGCTAGGGTCTGTGCTGTGGGTTGTGTCTCAAGTTGGCGACGGCCAGCTTTGCAGCCCGAGTGGGTCCAGGTGTACAAACTCTGCAGAGTCTAATCTATATATAGCCGCCGTCCGCGGTCAATGGACGCTCCAATGAATTTCACACAATCCGCCATTGTTTTAGGGATTTCTACCTCCCCTCTAGAGTAGGGCCTGCCTCGGGCAGTTGAGATGCGAAGGGTGGGAGCTTTCGCATCGCCTAGAGAGTGAAGAGTGGAAGATGCTTGGTGACGGGTACCTGGTGTGCCAGGAGTGCTCGTGGGTATTGTGAGATTGGTTTTGGGATGAAGTGCTGCTTGCATAGGATTAACCTTAAGCCTATCCTTGATATTTCTTATACTAGAATTAGGCCACTTAAAGCTTGCATTACGGATGGTGACGTGGAACTGTTCCATTCCTTGGGAACAGCTTATGATGATGCAGGATACGAGAGCGAGTACGACAACCACGCTGATGGTTGGTACGATTGAGGTTGCTGCTGTGCTCAAGCTGAAGAGCCTGTGGGGATGACCGCCAAGACAGAAGACTAGCTACCGCTTCGCTTAGTATTTCATATTGTCGCATTTAGCCCAAGAGGCTTGTAATAAACGTACTTCCAGAGTTATCCACTATTGTAAGACTTTTATGTAATGTTTTATACTTTTATTCGAAGTATGGATGTGATATTCCGCTGAAATGAGTTCTGTACGTGTTAGCTGTTGATCCTGGGACTAACACAATGGTACAGGGATTCGGATTCATAGAAATATGAGTCCGGGTCGTTTCATCTGGTGGCCTGGGGAGTGGGTTTAGTTGACGACTAGGCCGCCTACTTGGACGCCGGTGGTACGACATGGCGGTGGCAGGCGCGCGCAGACTCTGCTGCTTCGCCGGCCGCCGCCGCCGGGGATGAACCCAACAGACCAGGGAGAATATTCCAAGTAAGAAGGGGAGTGGAGCAGGGGAGTAAGGCCCAACGTTAGGAACCAACGATGGATTTGGGCGAGTTATTTGAGGCCTGCCTGACGTGCTGGGCCTTCGGTCCTTGGGCCGTGTTCGGTTGGAGGGACAAATTTTTTTTGTCCCTCCATTAAATGCTACTTTGACCACTAATTAGGGGTATTAAATAAAGTCAGTTTACAAAACTACCTCCACAACCCCTGTCAAATTCGCGAGATGAATCTAATGAGGCCTTTGACCACGCGATTAGAGGATGATTACTGTAGCATTACTGTAGCAAATCATGGATTAATTAGGTGCAGTAGATTCGTCGCGCAAAGTTGCACTCATCTGTGAAAAGGTTTTGTAAATAAACTTCATTTAGGCCCTCATGCATGCGACAGTAATCTGGGACAATTTTTTTGTCCCGGCTGCCGAACACGGCCTTGGACGAATTTCATGCCCAAGTGGACATGTTAATCAATGATATGGATGGCTGAGATAAAGGTTACACCAACGCATTTTGGCCGTGCTGATTTTAGGTGTTTGGATTCAGCAGGGCTAAAAATTAGCCCTGTCACATCAGATGTGTTGGCGATCAAAATTGGCACAAGACAGTAAGGCAGGAAGAACCGGTGGAACCGGATTCTCAAACCGGTGGAACCGGTTTGGCTCACTGTTGCCCATCTGACAGGGCAGACCGATGGAACCGGTTTAGGAGCCGGTGGAACCGGTTTTTCCCGAGTCCTAGTAGGTTTGGACTCTTTTTAGTAGATCCGAGTTGTAATAAGACTTTCCTTGCGGGGCATGACCTCCCCACCCTATAAATATGAAGGGCCACGGCTGATTGAGTATCAATCCAATCGATCAAACACTTATTACCTTTATTTTTTTGTCATCTCTAAACCCTAGCTTTTTCAACTTTAATTGTTGTTCGTTCTTCGTCTCTACGGCGTTTGACGGCGTTCTGAGTGGCCTGCCGATCTCAGAGCAACGCTAGGCGCGCCTGCCCTGACGGGGTCCCTCCCGGGCCGGCGATCTTAGGTCTACGCAGCAACCCCTGAGGAACCGGTTTCACCGGATCCTCAAACCGGTTTCACCGGTTTCGTCTGGGTGTGCTGCAGTCGATCGATCTGTTGCAGATCCGCGCGAGCTAGCGCAGTTCTGTGTGTTGACCGTGAAAGGTGTCAACACATTTTTGGCGACTCCGCTGGGAAACTTGGAAATCTTGGTTTTAATAACTGATTTATCAAACCCTAGCCAGATGGGATCTACTTCAGATTTGGACAAGGACAACATCATCGTGCCCTCCATTGAGGAGATCGGTGATGAAGAGTGTCAAGCATTCGAAACAGCCCGAGCGTACTTCGAGAATCAATTCTTGATGGGGCTGAAGAAGGATCGCCAAGGCAAGGTGACAAGAACTCATCAATTCATGATGCCGGCGTTCACAATGAAAGACCAAAAGGTGGAAGAAATACCTCCGGTAACTATGCACCCACCTGAAACTTCTGTTCCTAAATCTAATGAAGAGCTTAGTGCAGCATTTTCACATACCGAAGAATTAGTATGCACACTTGCGGACAGGAGGGATAAAATTGATAGGTTGGTAGAATCTTCTAGTTATACATAAAATTACCACCTATGCAACATGAGAATATGCATGCGAATATGTCGGCTACACCAAGGAAAAGTGCCTGAAAGCCCATTTTATGGTGTGTCGGCTAATTTTTATTCAGGACAGGTACCGCCGCCAACACATGTTTCGCCAGCCTCGGCGAAACCGGTTTCACCGGTTCTGGAAACCGGTGGAACTGGTTCTGTCGCCCCAGCTGCGCAGCAGTTAGTACCACATACTACACCTCCTCTTTCAGTAGGCTCTAACCGAAATACAGAGGTAGTTAATGGATCTGCTTATATTGGAACTCGTGCATATACATCACCCCCATACCTAATCAAAACAATAATTCCAGTGGAGTTTCTAATGATGTATATGATCAATATTTGCGGCAAAGTCCTAATCGCACGTCTCATGTTGCTCAAGTTCAAAGTACAACCACAGGACAATCTGAACTAGCTCGTTCAAATTTATATGCTGAATTTTATAAAATGAAGGACGAGTTAGCTAGTATGATGCAGGATAAACTTGGTATTGATATGGGTAATTCCAAATTATATCAGAAACCATACCCTGCTAATTTTGATGCTGTTCCTTATCCCAATAAATTGGCGTGTTCCTGATTTTGTGAAATTCAATGGTGATGATAATAAGACCACTTAGGAACACATTAGCCAATATATTGCTCAACTAAGAGAAGCTAGTTCTAATGATGTTTTGAAAGTTCGCTTGTTTTCATTATCTTTAACTGGAACTGTTTTTTCTTGGTTTTCTTCATTAACTCCTAGCTCAATTAATTAATAAAATTAATTAGAGCAAAAATTTCATGATTACTTTTATAGTGGGACTGTTCAGTTGAAATTGACAGATTTAACATCGGTTAAGCAACAAAGAGATGAATCTGTTTTAGATTATTTTAAACGATTCAATGAAACTAGAAACCGATGCTTTAATTTGTCACTTTTTGAAAGGGATTTTGCCGATGTTGCTTTTAATGGTTTAAGATCCTTTATCAAAGAAAAGATAGAAGGTTTTGAACATTTTTCGGTTAATCAAGTGCAAATAAGAGCTTTAGTTGCTGAAAATCGAATAAAAAATAATAAGGATACATATAAGACTCATCGTTCCAATGTTCATATTGTTACTTATGATTCTAGTAGCTCGGACGATGATGAAGATGTGTATGTTGCTGAACTTGTGTGGCCTTTTAAGAATAAATCATACACATATCCATCTCTTAAGCCAATTCAAAAGAATCGGAAAGAAGAAGTGCGATTTACTTTTGATGTTTCTAAATGCGATCGTATTTTTGATGAATTATTAAAGAATGGAAACATCAAGATGTCTCATGTTATTCCTTCACCTGAAGAGCTTAAAAGACGGGCATATTGCAAATTACATAATTCTTTTTCACATGATACTAATGATTGCAATGTTTTCCGTCGACAGGTGCAATCGGCCTTGAATGAAGGACGTTTGACACTACATGAGATGCAGGTGGACAAAGCACCTTTCCCTGTCAACACCCTTGAGATGCAACCTCCTAAGTTCTGATTTGGCCACATCAAGTCGAATCAACTAAAGGAAAAAATATTGTTGTGGGTGATGAGAAGCCAAAGGCTGAAAATTTGAAGGAAAAATCAATTGTCAGGGAAGTGGTGTGTGAGAAGACCCCCAATGACATAGAAACTTTCAAAATCACTGCAAGAGTCACGGATCTCGGGGGCAAGGATCGTCAAAGAGACCGTTTGAGCCTGTACAGGACAAACCGGTTCCATCGGTTTCAGAAACCGGTTTAACCGGTTCTGGTCAGGGGCGTCCGAAGATGCTGAAGCCTAAGCGTCCTGAGATTGGAACCTGGAAAATCAATGTGGCCAAGGATTAGGGCAAAGTTGCAAAGCCGAAGCCGACTTTTGACCAGTTGTTTTCCAGATATGCTAATCAAAGGCCAGTTGATGAGAATTGGCCGGTAAAAAAGAGAAGGAGATCACCTATGCGTCAAGAAAAGCCAATTTCGCCTCAAAGGGCGAATAACCGGCAGAAGGGTGATGGTGCTAGCCTTTATCCTCAACAAAATCAGTATTAAACCATGCCATGGATGCCTCCGTATTATAATACTCCATATCCGGCATGGGATTACAGTGGGATGAATATGTCTTATTACCCTATGCAATATTCTCATTTTCATCCAGGATGGGGTAATAACAGAGTACCAGCACATGAGAGGTTAGTGGATAACCGTTCGGCTCCTCGTCGATCAGGTTGGGACGTACCACCTAAATCCGGTGGTACCAGTTTCCAAAACCGGTGGAACTGGTTTCCTCAGAAGAAGCAGCCGTCTCCTCCTAAGCAAGTTTATTAGCCTAAAAAGGTGGAGAAAGTTGTCCAGAAGATGGAGGTCGACCAAGAGAGGACTACAGCTGCTGATGTGATTCAAATTGGTGACTTTCAAGTAAATCTAAAGGACGATGACAAGATGCCAATGGTGATTGATGATAAAGCTGAGCCATCAGTCCAGAAAGATGTTGTTGCAGAACCTGATGAGGGTAAGAAGGTTGAAATTGACAAATCTAAATACTTCATGCCTAGATGGTGTCCTCCAGGTTTGACACGCACACAAAAGAGGAATTTGCAGCGGCTTCGTTTTCAAGAACAGAAGGAGAAGGAGCTGGAGAAGCAGAGGGATGAACATTTCAATAAGTACAGGCCCATGATTCCTCCAGGCAAGGGTTGGAAGAAGATTGAAACTCCAGGGCAAAATCCGGTGGAACTGGATTCCAAACCGGTGGAACCGGTTCTACCCCCTTCGGTGTCTGCGGCTGCGACAGAACCGGTGAAACCGATTCTGAAACCGGAGGAACCGGTTTCTGCTGATCCAGGTCCATCTCGTATTGCTTCTGAAATTTCTGTCACTTCTACATTTGATCAGAGGCTGTCATCGGATTCCCAAGATATGGACGATGAACAGCTGGTTGATTATGGGTCGTCACCTGAACATATGAATGTTGATGCTAATGTGGTGCACATATCTTCGGATTATTATGTTATTCCGGAGGACGAGTTGGCTCATTTAGACTTTGGCCCAAAAGAAGCTATATTTAAAGGGCCAAAGGATTCTGAAAATCATCTAAAGGCGCTGTACATGAAAGATCATATCAATGGGAAGCCAGTTTTCAGGATGCTTGTTGATACCGGGGCAATTGTCAATTTGATGCCCTATTCTATGTTCAAGAAGCTTGGTGGATTAGATAATGAGCTAATCAAGACCAACATGACTATCAGTGGTGTGGGAGAAGGCGAGCCTATGAGTGCTAAGGGCGTTGCTTCTATGGAGCTCACCATTGGGAGCAAGACGTTGGCTACCGCTTTCTTCGTTGTTGAGACCCAAGGTAACTTCAATTTAATATTGGGCCGTGATTGGATTCATGCAAATAGATGTGTACCTTTTAGTTTGCATCAATTTCTTATTCAATGGGTAGACGAAGATATTGAGGTTGTACATGGAGATACATTGGCTTGTGTTGCTGTGGCTGATGGTTCTACCATGTCTATGCATGATCATGTCAGGTGCTTGACAGGTTTAGATATTTCTGACTATGAGATGATCAGCTGTACTAGAGATGGCTTTGTGCCTGCTGTTCTAAAGCCGGTTGAGTATCGGCTAAACCATTTATTGTGAATTGATGAATAGTTCAGAATGGTTGCAGCAGAGACTTGAGCACTATCGGGCACAAAAGAACGATATGTGTGAAGCCATTGAAGATTTTGATGATATGAGTAAATTAGGACAAGGTTTTACGTCGGCTGATCCTTTAGAGGAAATTGATATTGGTGATGGTACTGTACCTAGGCCGATGTTTGTAAACAAAAATTTGAAAGCTGATTATAAAGCTGAATTAATCGAGCTGTTGAAAGAGTATGTTGATTGTTTTGCATGGAATTATCAAGAAATGCCTGGTTTAAGCCGCGAGTTAGTTGAGCATCAGCTGCCTATTAAACCTGGTTTTAGGCCTTTTAAACAAATTGCTAGACGTTTCAATCCTAATATATATGACCGGATTAAAGAAGAAATTAATCGGTTGTTGGATGCAAATTTTATTAGGCCTTGTCGTTATGCTGAATGGTTATCTAATATTGTGCCAGTTGAAAAAAAGGATTCTGGTAAGCTCAGAGTTTGCATTGATTTTAGAAATTTAAATAGAGCTACTCCTAAAGATGAATATCCTATGCCTATAGCCAACATGCTTATTAATGATGCTTCTGGACATAAAGTTATTAGTTTTCTTGATGGTAATGCTGGTTACAATCAAATATTCATGGCC
>CM014270.1:59871761-59882902 GCA_004135705.1 Alloteropsis semialata
ATAAACTCAGTGTGAAATCTCTTTACTGCCTTCAAAATTTGCATTCAAATATCTTCAAGGTGACGTTTGGATTTTGGGAAATGGAAGTTGGGATAGGGAAATAAAGGGTGGGATAAATTTTATCCTATGTTTGGATAGTGGGATACGGAAATGAGTATGGATTGGGATAGGGAAATGGCAGCCTCATTTCCCAGCTATCTAATCCCAATGGGAGGGGTGGGTTACACTCGGGAAATGAAGAGGAGGACATAACCTTAACCCAAACCAAGGATCAGCCAAACATGGGAAACGGAAACAAATTTCATATCCGTATCCCTAACCCACCTCACATTATCCATCCTCGTAACCCAAACCCATTCCCTATCAGTATCCAAACGCCACCTTAAGTCCTGTTACTCTCACTAAATGGCTGCAAAAAACAGCACCTTTTTCCTGGA
Source organism: Alloteropsis semialata (assembly GCA_004135705.1). Taxonomy (NCBI): domain Eukaryota; kingdom Viridiplantae; phylum Streptophyta; class Magnoliopsida; order Poales; family Poaceae; genus Alloteropsis; species Alloteropsis semialata. The sequence continues at coordinate 59,872,199 of CM014270.1, forward strand.
CTGCATTACAATCATGCATTACACAAAATACTTAAAACAAAAAACAGTGGTGCATTTCACAACACTATCGAGAGGAAGTGAATCGGTGACTAAGCTGCCGGAGAAAAAAAAAATGGTAGCTACAGCCAACGAGATTGGGTTTCGGATCCCCCTCCCCCAGCGCCCCAATCCTCTCCCCAACCCCAACCCCTCCGGGTGCTTCTCAAGCTAATAGATATCCGAATTCAGTCCAAGAAAATAAATCTGAGGTAATGGCCACGAATAAGAGAGGCTACCTCTGGCCGCACAGACTACCACTCGCCTGTGCCTGCACGGTGGTCGCTGAAGCGGAGGACCCACCGGTGCTTGTCAAGCTGTTAGAGGGCCGAATTCAGTCCAAAAAATGGAAATGTGGAGATAAACAGAAACATGTGGTAAACCACGCGGTGGTGAATAAGGGAGCCTACCTCGGTTGTGCCTGCACGACGCTCGCCGGAGCGGAGGAACGAGGTGGGTTAGGGTTTCGCTGCCCAATTTTGGAGGAGGCGCTCGGAAATCAGCAGCTTGTACGGAGTTTTGAAGGGAAGCTTGTACGGAGTTGAGGGGCGTTGCCAAGACATGTCTGGTTCGAGGGCAGCAGCAATGTAGTCATGACTCATGAACGGCGGAGATCTTCTGGAGGAGAATCTAGCGGTGCCGCACAAGTTGGCGGTGGAGCTGCTGACCAGGAGCTCGGCGCGGGCTCTTTTTGCCGGTGGTGGGAAAATCGGCTTTCCAAACGCTCTTCAAACGGTTTTTGCCGCAAGCCAAAAAAAAAAAAGATGATTTTGCACAATCATGGTAATTTGCACTATGTCCATTATTATATTTAGTTTTAATAGAAAACCACCAAAATTGACTATGGTGCCGTCTCCTATTCTGACCGGACGGCACCGCCGGTACAGGGTTTGTTGGCACCGCTACTGATGTTGTGTCTGGTCCAACCGTCCGAGGAACGCCCTCAAAGGCTCAAACTACACGGGGTGCTCCATCTAGAGTCAATTCCATAGTTTTGGTGGAATGGCTCGATTTTTCATGTTTATAATAATTAGTTTGTGAGGGATACAAGTAGGGCCGGATATCGAGCTGATATCGAGTTGAAGGCAGTTTTTCGAGTTTTTTTTGAAATTAGCATAATCCTATTTATCATAGTCTCCTGAATCGTTTGAAACCCAACTTCATGCTGAGCTTAACGAACCGAGCCTAACGAGCCGAGCCGAAGTCGAAAGTCATTCTAAATGAAGTCATTTTAATTTAAAAAAAAAATGAATCCAATCGGAGCACTTTTGTACCGAGCCAGCCTAACAAGCTTTTTGTCCAGCCCTAGATACAAGTCCACAAACTAAAAAAGAAAACAACTTCCAAATGACAGGGTAACTTAGCGCGTGACCGATTTCCCCGCAGCTAGACAGGGCACATTGCCTCGGCCGCGTGAGCAGCACCCTGTACCTTGCAAGGGCTGTCACCAGGGCCCAGCAAGAGGCCAGGCCGCCCCGTCCTGATTAGCGTGGGCCTTGAAGTCAAAGACATCCTGGACCTCCGCGTCGGCCTGGAGCCGGAGACCTTCTTGAAGTCAAAGACATCCTGGACCTCCGCGTCGGCCTGGAGCCGGAGACCTTCTGCTCTGGAATTGTTTTATTTTTTAGTTACCTTTTTTTTTACAATTTTACAAAAATAATTTTACTCCACAAAATTTTTCAAAACTAGCCTACTGTCGTCGGCTAAAATGACGGTAATGTGCTACAGTGCAAAAACCGTCGGATGAACTGGTGGTTACTGTAGAACATGGCATTGTAGTGATTAACCGCCGGTCAAAGGCAGTATCTCCCTTCTTAACTTTTTGGTATGAACTCGGATGGACATAAACTTTATATGAAAAGTGTAGATCTCATCGATATCTATAACTTTGTAGTTTAAACTTTTTCATTTGGAATCATCTTGGTGCTCAATTAATCGACGCAATATTAAAATCTAAAATTCGGCGAAATTTTCCTTCTTTATACAACACATCTTCAAAAATCATAATTTTTTCATATAAACTCGGATAGAGATAAGTTTTATACCAAAATGATAGATCTCGACAATATCAACAACTTTGTAGTTCAAACTGTTTCCATTTGGAATCATCTTGGTGCTCAAATGATCGACACAATGTTCGACACAATAACTTCTCTACAACTTTGTACTTCAAATTTGAATTATTTAAACACCAAGATGGTTTCAAATGAAAAAAGTTTGAACTACAAAGTTATCTCGATGAGACCTTCAAGTTTCATATAAAGTTTGTCTCCATCCAAGTTCAAATGAAAATGTTATGATTTTTTTAAAGAAACACTGTCGGGAGAGGGGAGATACCGGTAGTTGAACGGAGGGTAAATCTCTAACCGTGACGCATGCTACAGTAACCAACGGTTCATTCGACTGTTTTTGCACTGTAGCCCATTTCAACCGGCGGCAGGAGGCTAATTTTGAAAAAAACAATTGTGAGGCAAAATTATTTTTGCAAAATCGTAAAAAGTATAATTAAAAATAAAAAATTCCTCTGCTCTATCCTTGACTCCAACCCAAACACACGAACAGAGAAAGAATTCAAACAATTATCAGAGTGGTGTTGGAGAGAACACTGAAGACGAAGAAAGAACTCAAGTAGCACATGGGCTTCGATGGGCCGTAAGCTGGCTCATCAGTCGTTACTCTGGCCTTGTTTAGTTGGTTGAATTTGCGTGGATTTTCTGTAAAAAAGTACATTAAAAAATATGTTATCAGAGAAAGAAAACACGTTTTTCAAACATTACTTTTACAAACTAAACTGGGCCTCCGTCTAAGCCCCCATGTGTAACCGCCGTCAGTCAAACTAAACAGGGCCTCCTTCTAAGCCCCCATGTGTAACAGCCGTTGGAGGAAGCGCCGTCTCGTTGAGGCCTTGAGGGAAAGGCATCGCCTGACGAAGTTAAAGAATCCGCGCCGAACATTCAAACCAGTTGAGGCAACCTAACCCTAGCCACCCCAGCGTCAGCCGGTGCTCACACCCGGCGACGCGGCGTTGCGGCGACACCGCTCGGCCGCTCCGCATCTGCGCGACGCTCTCTAGGCACGGAGGTGGAGTCGCCCGAGCCCGACGCCCTCCAGCCGCGCCGACGCGAAGCGGTCCTCCAATCCGCGCTGCCACGGAGATACCCTCCAGGGGCCACTAGCGCCGAGCCGCCGCCGCCCGATCCGACGCGTCGCGGCCTTCCTGGCCCCGCGCTACCGTCGCTTCCTACGTGGCTGCAGCGGCCCCTGCTTCGAATCCCTCACGGCCTCACTGTGAGTCGGGTGACGGCTCGTACCACGTGTCCACCTAATAAGTTGGTTGAGATCCTCTTAACTACCAATATGGTAGTAACCACTTTTAACTCCCTTTGCATTAATCGTGGGCTTTAAATATTTTAGATTTAATTGGAATATAAAAGGGCCAAGCCCAAATAAATCCAACAATCCCCACCAATATTTCACGGCACACGAGAAATGCCCTCAGCCCCATTGCTGTTTTGATATACCAGTGTTTTGGTAGAGACTGTTAAGTTGAACTTCCACCTAGAGTAAAGGCTATGCTCATCCACAACTGACCAATGGACTATGCCTTGAATTGGCAGTCTTGTGCGAACAAGTTTTACCAGAACCCTTTTACTGATACTAGGCTGCTTATTGCATCCCCGCGGTTTGGAGCATATAAGTCAAACTCCAGGCCTTTCATGAGTATCTAGAGATAACCCACTCTCATAGACTGTGACTAGCAGTCGAACTCATATAGGTGTAATTCTCATAAGATGTTCTGTAGGTCAACATCTCTGCTTCTCAAAAGCCACTCGAATTACATTAAGGTGTACACCATCCTGCCATACAGAAAAGAAGAGAAATGCATCCACCCTGGAATTAACTTGTTTCAAAGGTTCTCTTCTCTCAGTCAAACAATAGCTTGTTTCCTCATCCTAATTCACGGGATCTCCGATCACATAGGACAGGTTCTCACTATTGAGTGACTCACATGGGTCTCATTCCCAATTCCTTGGATGCAAAATCTATCACATTTTGTGAAAGACCCTTTGTAAATTGATCTGCCAGGTTCTTAGCCGTCTGGACATAGTCCAAGGCAATTACTCCAGAGGTTCTCATTTTCCTGACAGACTTCAACCGCCTCTTCACATGCCTTGATGACTTCATGTTATCCTTAGAACTGTTTACCTTGACAATCACCGTCTGGTTATCACAGTTCATTAGAATCGCCGGTATCGGTTTTTCAACCACTGGCAAATCCATAAGGAGATCACGTAGCCACTCGGCCTCCATTGTGGCGGTGTCTAATGCCGTGAGTTCTGCTTTCATGGTAGACCTCGTTAAGACGGTCTGCTTGCAACACTTCCAGGAGACAGCACCACCTCTAATAGTGAACACATATCTACTTGTGGCCTTTATCTCATCGGCATCAGATATCCAGTTTGAGTCACTAAAACCCTCCAGTACCTTCGGGTACCCAGTATAGTGAATCTCATAGCTCATTGTACCCACTAGGTAGCGCATTACTCTGTCCAGAGCATTCCATTGATCATCTCCCGGATTAGACACGAACCGGCTAAGTTTGCTTACAGCAAACGAGATGTCAGGTGTTGTAGCGCTAGCTAGGTACATAAGTGAGCCTATGATCTGGGAGTATCTCAGCTGATCTTTCATGTCCCCTTTGTTTTTCTTTAGTATTTTACTAGCATCATAGGGTGTTGGAGCAGACTTGCAGTCACTGTATCCGAAGCGACTCAAGACCTTTTCCACATAGTGGGACTGTGTAAGTGTCACCCCACCATCACCTTCTTTTACCAGCTTAATATTAAGAATAACATCAGCTTCACCCAAATCTTTCATCTCGAAATTCTGAGACAAGAAATCTTTGACCTCCTTAATCACGTCAAGACTTGTCCCAAAAATCAAGATGTCATCAACATACAAGCACAGGATCACTCCTTTGCCCCCACCATAGCGATAGTACACACATTTGTCAGCTTCATTCACAACGAAGCCAGCAGTCGTGAGGGTTTTATCAAACTTCTCATGCCACTGCTTAGGTGCTTGCTTGAGGCCATACAGAGACTTTATCAACTTGCACACCATTCCCTTTTGACCTTCTGCTATGAACCCATCAGGCTGATCCATATAGATCTCCTCCTCTAACTCTCCATTTAGGAAAGCTGTCATTACGTCCATCTGATGAATGAGAAGACCATAAGAGGCTGCCAGGGACAGTAGCACTCGAATTGTGGTCAACCGGGCAACTGGTGAGTAAGTGTCAAAGAAGTCTTCTCCTTCTTTCTGAGTATAGCCTTTAGCAACAAGCCTTGCCTTGTACTTTTCAATAGTACCATCAGGCCTTAGCTTCTTCTTGAACACCCACTTACATCCCACAGGTTTGCACCCATAAGGACGTTCAACTACTTCCCAAGTTCCATTAGACATAATTTAATCCATCTCACTCCGTACCGCTTCCTTCCAATAGTTAGCGTCTGGAGAGGAATATGCCTCTTCAATGGTTTTGGGAGTGTCATCCACAAGGTACACAATGAAATCATCACCAAAAGACTTTGTAGTCTTCTGTCTCTTGCTCCTCCTAGGAGCTTCATTGTCATCCTCCTCAGGATTTTCCACAAGTGTTTGTTCAGTGTGTTCCATCACAATGGCAGGTGTAGCTTCTATAGACAGTTCTCTGCTAGATGTGCTTTCTTCCCTCTTCATAGGAAAGATGTCCTCAAAGAAAGTAGCATCTCTGGATTCCATTATTGTACCAACATTCATGTCTGGCACTCCAGATTTCACTATTAAGAATCTATATCCAACGCTATGAAGAGCATAACCAAGAAAGACACAATCCACAGTTTTAGGCCCGAGTTTACGTTTCTTGGTTATTGGCACATTGACCTTTGCCAAACATCCCCAAGTCCGTAAGTAGGAAAGCGTGAGCCTTTTCTTCTCCCATTCCTCGAATGGAGTTTTCTCTTTATTCTTTGGAGGAACACGATTCAGGACATGACACGCTGTCAATATAGCCTCACCCCACCATTCCTTAGAGAGTCCCGCTGTGTCTAACATGGCGTTAACCAAATCAGTTAGAGTGCGGTTCTTTCTTTCGGCAACCCCATTTGACTGAGGTGAGTAGGGAGGCGTCCTCTCATGAATCATACCATGTTCCTCACAGAATTGAGTAAACAAGTGTGAGAAGTATTCTCCACCACGATCCGACCTTATACGTTTGATCTTTCTCTCAAGTTGATTCTCCACTTCAGCTTTATAGATCTTAAAGTAGTGTAGTGCTTCATCTTTTGACTTAAACAAATAAATGTAACAGTATCTAGAAGAGTCATCTATTAATATCATGAAATACTTTTTACCCCCCCTTTGTCAACACGCCATTCATCTCACTAAGATCAGAATGCACGAGCTCCAGCGGTGCCAATTTCCTCGCCTCCGCGGCCTTGTGAGGCTTGCGAGGTTGTTTTGATTCAACACACACAAGGCACTTAGAACCTTTGACCGTGGTAAATTTCAGAATTAAATTTAAACTAGCCAAGCGCGACATACAACCAAAGTTAACATGACACAGCCGAGAGTGCCAAACATTCGACTCATCATCATTAACCACATGATTCACCACATTATTACAAGCATCTGATAAAGAAAGGTGGAACAAACCTCCGCAATCATAGCCTTTTCCAACAAAAGTTCTGTACTTAGAAAGTACACATTTATTGGATTCAAACACTAATTTATAACCATCTCTACACAGCAGAGAGCCGCTAACTAGATTCTTCTTGATAGTAGGGACATGCTGCACGTTCCTCAGCTGCACGGTCTTTCCCGAAGTAAGCTTCAGATTGACCGAACCAACACCAAGTACACGCGCATGTGATCCGTTCCCCATTAACAAGGAGGTAGTTCCGCCGACCTGATAAGAAGAGAACAGACTGATGTCAGCACACACATGAATATTAGCTCCAGTATCAACCCACCAATCAGGTGACTGACAAACAGAAAGGACCATAGGTAAATAATTACCGTACCCCGAGGTTCCTCCGTTGTCATCGCTAATGACCATGTTGGCTGCTTTCGGCCTGTATTTGCTTTTCTCACAGTCTTTGGCATAGTGCCCTTCAAGACCGCAAGTATAGCACTTGCCCTTGCCCTTGCTCGGCTGGTTCTTCTTCTTCTTAGAAGTGGTTGCCTGATTAGCCTTGACTTCAGGCTTGTTCTGGTTCTTCTTTTTCTGCTGGCACTTGAAATTTCACTGGACCAGGTTTGCACTAGAGGACCCAGCAATTTCTTTGCCGCGGTTGTCCTTCGCTCTCGCCTTCTCCTCAACATCGAGAGACCCACTGAGCTCATACACGCTGAACACTTGTCTCTTATGCTTCAGAGAGGTAGCAAAGTCCCTCCAAGAGAGCGGCAGTTTAGCAACCATGCTTCCAGCCACAAACTTGTCGGGCAACTCGCATTTAAAGCCCTCTAGCTCCTTAGCCAGTGACTGAAGCTCATGAGCCTGTTCCACTACTGAACGGTCATCGACCATCTTGTAGTCGCAAAACTGCTCCATGACATACAGCTCACTGCCAGCATCAGAAGCACCGAACTTGGCCTCAAGCGCATCCCACAGCGCCTTGCCACTGTCCAGTGACAGATAGCTGTCCACTAGGTGATCAGCAAGAATGCTAATTACGGCACCTCGAAACAGGTTATCGGCTACCTGGAAAGCTCTCTCTTCATCAGCAGAGAGATCCTTAGCCTTACCCTGTGTGACGTAAAAGCAGTTCATGTAGGTCAACCAAAGTGACATTCTACTCTGCCATCTCTTGTAGTGTGTTCCATCGAACACGTGTGGTTTAAGCGCACTTGCAAAACTAGTAGTTGATAGCCTATCACAATTATAAGGTTTTTGGATTGTTAGAAATATAGGCAGTATTCGACACATTTTAATTCCGAATAAAAGCATGTAAATCATAATGACAGTTGTGATCCAGTGAGAACATGATATGTGCATGTGTTCAAGTTCAATCTCATATTAAACAAGAACAAAATAAAGAAGCACAGAAGCTTCAGAATGTACCCTGAGACGGGGCCGCTGCCGGAGGCATTGGCTGCGCCGTTATCAACTGGATTATCCATACTAATCGGTTGACCTTGTTCGGTGTAGCCGTACAAATTTGATGCAGTGGTGAGTTGATGCAGTGCAGTCCCTCGAACGGCACCGGGAAGTAGTGAAAAGACCGACACTAGGCCTAGATGGGGGGTGAATAGGCCTGTATAAAAATTCTGCAAATTTCACAAGTAAATGTTAAATAGGCCGGAATTTCTGGCGCTGTGTCGGAACTTCCGGCTTCCCGGAATTTCCGGCACAGGGACAGAACTTCCGGCTCAACACAAACCTGAATTCGAGATTCAAAAACTGAAATGAAACTAAAGATTCTATATGAATAGAAAGTTCACCACAAGTGTAAGGAAGCTTAAAACTATGATCTCTAGCAGCGGAAACTTATAACAATATAGATCGGGTCAAATTAAGCTCAAGAACGATATGAATATGAAGAACAATAACAAGAACAAGAGACAAGGATTTGTTCACCGAAGTTCACTCCACTTAGGAGCTACGTCTCCGTTGAGGTGCTCACTAAGAGCCGGGTCAACTCTAACCCCTTGCCTCCTTCAATCAACCACAAAGGCCGGATTGAAATTCTTACTATTGTCCCACAAAGGGATGAAGATTACAAACGTCCGGCACTCAACCACACAAAGTTGGGAGTTGCCGGCGACGCCTAACCGTCTAGGAGCTCAGCTCCAAGAGTAACAAACGCGAATTGATGAATCAACCAATGCTTCAAGTGCTTCTTGAGATGAACCAATGAAGAACTCACTCAAAGCTTTACTCTCACACCTCAAGAATCACTCACCACCAACCCTCTACTCAAATCCTTGCAAGAAATGGCTCTAGAAGGAGTTGGGAGTGTGAATTCAATGCTTTGGAGGCTTTTATTTCGGGTTAGGTCAGCAGCAAATGAAGTGGGGGCTGAGGGGGTATAGATAGAGGGCCCCCAAAAACTAGCCGTTATGCACTGCCAGGTCACCTGCCGGAATTTCCGACATAGAGTCAGAACTTCCGGCAAGGCACTGTTTTGAACTAAGAATCAGCTTTACGAACAGCCCCACCGGAACTTCCGGCGTAACCCACCGGAACTTCCGAGCCCGAACAGAGCGCACCGGAGATTGTCCTCCGGATATTTCCGGGCACGCCCAAGACACTGAGTTAACACGAAGACCACAGCTGCCGGAAATTCCGGCACTACGCACCGGAGATTTCCGGCGGCAAACCGAGCGTGCCGGAAGTAGAGCAGCGGCTATTTCCGGCCCCACCGGAACTTCCGACGCAGTGTCGGAAATTCCGACAGGACGCTGTGCAGCGCCTGAAAAACTAAAGTTAGATTTCACTCTTGGGTAGTTAGTATCTCAATTAAGCACTTTAGGCACTCTTGATTCATCAAACACGTCCCCCTTGATAGTACGGTGATTCCTATACTCAAATTCAAACCAAAAAATGAATTTAAATCGCCAATGAGCTCTTCCACCATACATAAATAATTGGGGACCTTCTTTTGATATTCATAATCCTTTCTTTTCTTTTATTCCTGCAACATACATAAATAATTGGGGACCTTCTTTTGATATTCATAATCCTTTCTTTTCTTTTATTCCTGCATATACTTCAATACACGCATCAAATCTCAAATTCTAATTGTCATTAACACCAAAACACTTGGGAGGCCTAGATGCACTTTCAATCTCCCCCTTTTTGGTGATTGATGACAATTCAATTTGGGTAAAAAAGATAGGAATAAAATCATGTTTTTGTACCCAATTATATTTAGAAAAGCTCCCCCTAAATATATGCATATTCAACTCAAATGGCCTCAAATGCCATTGCACATATTATGTTAGAACTTTTCAAATATCTTTGCATACAAAGGTACAAAAGTGCAAGATGTGTCAAATTATAACCGTGATGCATATGACATGGTATATCACACAATAAAAGTGGAGAATAACATTTCATCAACCATTCATCATCCACCAAGCATCACATCATGAATAAAAGGAGTTTAACATCACACTAGCACAAATAAGTCTTACAAATGAAAGTTTTCACTTGGCACACATCACACATCACACCAAACATAGTTCTTACATGTCCAAAGATAAAAACATGAATAAAGATAGATATGGGGGGTCTCCATCCATCAAAGCATCACAAATTCACTCCCCCTTTGGCAACAAGCACCAAAAAGAGAGCTACTCGTCGTCGTTGCCATCCCCATTGCCTTCATCTTCGTCTTCCTCCTCTTCTTCTTCGTCATCCCCATTTCCATTGCCGCCATCATCGTCTCCTTGGCTCTCATAAGAGCCCTCTTCTTCGGTTTCCTCATTCTCACTTTCTTGACCACCACCAAGGTCTTCTTCTTCAATTTCTGGCCCAAATGTGTAAGCTTGAGAAGACGAGCCACCTTCCTCATAGGGATTATAGAAAGGTGGAGGAGGAGGGTAATCCCTTGGTTCATGAACTGGAGAGTGAGTAATATCAAGCTTATCCATTATATCTTTTTGCCTTTTCTCAATCTTCAC
>CM014270.1:59889190-59902316 GCA_004135705.1 Alloteropsis semialata
TTTAAAATCACATTAACCATTATAGTGTGATATAGAACATGGCTTCCGTTCGTAGCTATGCATAAGCATAATTACTAGTCTAATTAAAAACCTCGAGTTGACAGTGGCCATGATAGTAGGATTGCTTTTATGTGTGGTAATGCAAATATATTATTAGCCGCACATAACAAATACAGTAGCTAAGAAAATTTGCTAGCTAGCAACAGCTCGATGATCAGTCCTCTTCTTCCACCGTGAAGTCCGGCTCCATGGGCTTCTTGATCGGCGCCTTGCCGTCGATGCTATGCCGGCGGGACCGCCTCAGGCTCCCTCCAGCTCGCACGTCGCCGCCCTCGCGCACCCTGATCTCCATGGACGCGCGGCGGCGCTTGTGGCGCCGCCAGGCGGCCTGGATGAAGCACGCGGCCCACGTGCGCCACTGGTGCGAGTAGAACCGGAACCTGTGGCGGATCCGCGCGCTGTGCAGGCGCCGGAACTGCGACGCCACGAAGCGGAGGTCGTCGGCGACGAGCGCGAACGCCTCGACCTCGGACACGGCGCGCACGGTGCGGGTGGACTGCGGCAGCGACGCCGCGGGGCGCGGGTCCAGCGCCCACGTCAGGAGCTCCTCCCCGCAGAACTCGCCGGCGCCGATGCGGCACGAGTTGAAGAACCCCGACCGCCCGCCCTGCGTCGTGTACGAGTCGAGGTAGCCCCGGATGATGAAGAGCATCGAGTCCACGGGGTCCAGCTCCCGCACCAGGCGCGTGCCCCGCGTGTACAGCGCCGGCCGCAGCCGCTCGCAGATGGCCTCCAGCATCCGCTCGTCCATCTCGTCGAACAGGGGCACCCGCCGGACGAGGTCCAGACAGAGGTGGCGCTTGATGTCGCGGCGGATGTCCATGGGCAGGTCCTTGAGCAGCGCCTCCTCGTCGACGCCGCGGGTGGCCACCCACTTGTACTGGTGGTACCGCCTCACGCACTGCTTCAGCGGCTGCGGTATCTGCCGGTGGTGCATCCACCGCTCCATGTCCGTCCGCTTCGACCGCCACTCCTCCAGCCGCACCATCGTTGCCTGCAGATAAGACTGTCGATCGAGACAGCATGTCAAATTGTCAATCTTCAGATCACCAAGTCCCTTCAGTAGACCAATGATCATGATTTTAGCTTACTTGCATGTTGCCGATGAGCAGGCCAAACAGCACCAGCCCAAGAACGCCGATGACGATCGCGAAGGCTATTTCGCCGATGAACAAGCTCGTTGACAGATTCTGACCTAAGCAACTGATGCCCATTTTTTTTGTACAAGAAGTTAGAGTTTGACCTCAGTCAAACTTTAGAAAATTGCAATCATCGAGACAGCATTACAATACCTCAGGTTCTTGAGCCCCCACCAGAAGCAGTAGAAGTACTTCTGGGTGAAGGAGGAGGAGGTGAGCTTGGCGTCGAGCGCCTCCGCGTAGATCCCGAACGGGTAGAACCCGTTGCTCGTGGTGCACAGGCTCGTGATGTTGCTCAGCGCGTACCAGATGGTCCTGTTGTTGCTCACCGTGTTGCAGTCGAAGAACATGGTCTGGCACGCCGGGCTCTCCAGCATGCACGCCTCCTTCCAGCACGACTCCTGCCGCTGCACCGAGAAGAGATACCACAGCGCTCCCAGAACCTGCATGAACTCGATCGTCACCGGTTCCGTCCAAAAGCAAAGAATTTGCTTCATCCAGGCCTCCAGGGTAAAATTAAGAAGCTAGTTTGAGACGACGAAAAGGGTGAACCCGGATAGAGACGTACGTGGCTTGCGAGCATGTAGAGGATGAGGTTGTAGGCGGCGCCGGCCCACGCCGTCTCCGTCATGACGCCGGTCGCCATGACGATCTGCCTCGACAGCGGGAAGATCTGGAACAACCGCGGGAGGTACTGGAAGATGATGCTGAACCGGAGGATGTTCTTCCGGTTCGCCGTCGGCGACTCGTTCAGCCTCGGTATAACGATCCAGATCACGAACTGCACGACAAGAGAAACCTCTCACTCTCAGTACTGTTCATCAGAACATGATCCAGTGTCAGCTTTCGGTTCTTGGAGCTGGCACCAATGGCGGCTGACCTGCGGCAGCGGCAGCGCGGTGACGAGGTCGAACCAGAACGTCCGGCCGAGGTACCTCCTGGCGATCTTGTAGGGCTGGATGACGAGCTCCCCTCTCCCGAACACCCGCGACGAGGGCGCGATGAAGGCGGTGCGGAAGCGGAACAGGATGTGCGCGGCGTAGAAGAGATCCAGCAGCGAGCGGATCATGGAGAGCGTGAGCGCGAGCTGGTACTTGAACTCGATGCACATGTTGCGCTGCGTGCCCGTCAGGTACAGGAACAGCGGGTCCACGAACAGCGACAGCAGGCAGGCGGCCAGGAACACCTTGTTCCAGAGGTGGATCAGGTGGCCACGCGGGTCGAAGAAGAGCCGCCCGCCGGCGTGCATCAGCGACTCCAGCTCCTCCGAGAAGGCACGCGACAGCACCCGGTCCCTCAGCGTCGGGTTCCGGCAGGCCTTCTCCAGGCAACCGCCGCGGAACCCCAGCCGGCATTTCCTGGGGTCGTGGTGGCCCTTGCCGTGGTGGTGCTTCCTGCCGAGGTGCTCCAGGGGGCTTGTTCTGAAGTGCTGAACCTCGATGTCGTTCTGAAACCTGAAAGTTTCGCAGAGACAAGAACATGATGGCTTTCACTGTAAACAAACATTGATCCTTCCTGCTGAAACCTACCCATGTCCAGTAATGTGGCATCTCAACTAGACCGAAATCTCAACTTAGATGACGCTCACCTGACATTTCGTGAAGCACCAGATGCCATGGCGATCTCACACGGCTTCTGGAGACAAACATTACGACATTCATCATCGATACAACTTATAAGCAAAAATTGGTGCTAGGATCGATGTGGAAACCTTCGCGCCAATAGATCTTCAGCTATGGGGCAGAAAGGGACTACAACGTTGTGCTCAGCCATAAGAACCAAAAAGGCCATCTGCAACTAATTGAAACTGGTATCCCGTGATTACACTTAATAGTCCCCAAGCAAATTGTAATATAAAGTTCCATTTGGTGATTTGGACAAGCAAACACCAGCCACATGATGCTCTCCGAATATATTTCTGGTCCTCTCTGTTTATGCACATAAAAAGAAATTACCTCCCAAAATCCATTCGTTTTTACTGACCGATTCCTAAGTGAAGTTCAGAAATCATAGTTAGAGCAAAAATTGAACATTATATTTACCATGGCAGAATAGAAAACACAATCATTTTGCCAGGGCAACTTAAGGAGAAGTTGACTTTAGACCTAAAATAAGTGAATGTGCGTTGCGATGTTTCACTTTCCATGGTTGCCCTGAATCACGTGACCTGCAGGTTCTAGCCGTTTCTTTCGTACCCACAAGATGGGTGTTGAAAGAGCAGAATGATCTGAAGATCTTGCTTCAGTCATGCCGTCATGGCATTCTTGGGGGATGCACCGTTAGGTGGGTTGATAAGTTCATATGGCAAAACATTCTAAGATGATGGTAAGTGCAGCATGAGAATTTGTAAGCTTAATCCTTGGGGTGTTTAAAAATCCACTTGATCAATTTTGTGCTTGTTCTGTAAACAGTTCCAGAGTTTACACTTCCATGCTTTAGTACCAGCCATACACGAACAATTGTTCGGTTGAATTTTGCCAGTTTTGCTCTGCACACGGCTTCCACACTATACACTTCTTTCTTCGAATGGGCTACATTATAAAGGGAAAGAAAATCCGGCCCAAAATGTACCCCATCAGAATTCAGAAGGATTTGGACCTCATATTGTTGGGCCTACTCAAGATGACTGGGCTCCATCGCGGCGGCACGCGCATGACCTTCGAGGCAGGGGAGCGGCATCGCCGCGTCGGGCTCGTCGCCTCCGGCCTCCGCCGTCCGCCGGTCGGTCCCCGTTCGCCGTCGCGGCCGTGCAACTGTCCAATCCAACTCCAGCTCCTACCTCATTCTCTCCACTTTCTCAATCCAACAATAGTAGAGCACAATGCCAGCGGCATTGGCCTTTGGTTGGTGTGACGGGATGAACCGGGTCGAGCGCGAGGTCCTCCTCTACGGTGTCTCCTTCGGCCTCCAAGCGCTCGATTGCTGGGAGCACTAGCCTCCTTCTACCAATCCTTCGCCGTTTTCCCGTCCTTCTTCGGGTACCTTTTGTTGTCGCATTTTTGACTGTGCTGTTGTTATGTTACCTCCTTATTTTGACTGACCTAGGCAGTTAGGGTTTCCCCTCTCCCCAACTGTGTTCCTATGTTTGCCGCTTCAATTAAAAAAAATAAACCCTGTGTTTCTGTGTTTGCTTTGCTTTCTCTCGGATTGGGGTCTAGGGGAATTGGAAACGTGTAACATTGTTGATCTATAGGGTTCTGACTATATGGCCCTTATAATTTTTTTGGAAGGCGTTTACTGACTAAATAAACTACTAACTAATCACTCTGGTTGTTTCAGATCAATTCACTATGGAGATATACCACACAATCTTTTCTGAAAGCAATTCACCTTTGCGTAGTTATTCAAAAGTTTAGAGTAATGCAACAGGAGCCCCAAGCAAGTTTCGCTTGGCTAAAGATGAATCGTGACAGGAGCTAAAAAGAGGATACAATATGTATGAAAGAGTAGAATAGTATTTGTATTTGTAATAGGAAATAATCCTAGTAAAGGAAATATCAAATTTCATAGGTCATGGTTCTGGCACATGGATTGTTACTTTCCATGTGCTTTTTTGCTAACATCAATTATCTTTGGATACATTCCATTCCTTCAAGTCCCTCTTTACTGCATCTTCCAATGTCAGATTTGGCTGACCTTGCCATATGAATTCCTTGGATTCATATTCAGTACCATCTTAAATTTGTATTTGATGAAACGGTATTCGTATATGCTCTTTGTTTAGGCAAAAATGTGGATAGGATATATATGGAAAGAGCAGTATGCATCCAGATTTTTGATTTGTTTGCATTCCTTTTGTTAAGAGATGTATGGTATATGGAAACTATGTTTCTAGCATCCTTTATGTTTACTTCCATCGTCACAGTTGTCAACCCATAATCTGAAGTCAAGGCTTCTACATTTTCATGTGGGGTCATATATTTAACTTTTACACGCATCTCTATTATTTACATATATTTTTCCATATATTGTTGGGCTTTTCTGCAAAAAACCTCGTGCCGGTTTCTCGGTTGGTGGTGGCGGCGTCTGCGGACGTCGTATTCTCCCTGGAGGCATCGCCGTGGATGACCCCTCCCCCTTGGCCGTTATCGCTTCATTGTGCGGGGTGGTTGTTGGTTGCCGGTTGCATGGTGGTCTCGCTGGCAGTTTCTTTGTTGTGGTGGTCGTGTGGGGCGGTGGGTTTTTTGTGTTATAATTGTGGGTTTTGTATTTCACTTTGTCTATTAATACATAGATATAGATCGGTAGATAACCTGCCAGCTTCTCTTAAAAAAAGATGTATGAAAAAGTGCAGTAGTATTTGTATTTGTTGTGGGAAATAATAGGAAAGGAAGTCTCAATTTCATAGGTCATGGTTCTGGCACATGGGTTGCTACATTCCATATGCTTTTTTTTGCTAACATCAATTTCTTTGGATACGTTCCATCCCCTAGTCCCTTTTATTGCTTCCTTCTATGTCAGATTTTGTTGACCTTGCCATCTGAGTTTCTTGCATTCATATTCAATACATGTGAATTTCGGATGAAGTAGTATTTGTAGCTGCTCTTGCCATCTGAGCAGTATGCATCCAGATTTTATTTGCTTGCATTCCTTGGTATGTGAAAATATGTTTCTAGCTTCCCTTCTGTTTAGTACCATCGTCATGTAGCTGTCAACTGATAATTAAAAGTTAAGGTTAAATGTAGCGCTACGTTTTCATGTGGGGCAATATATTTAACTTTTACATGCATCTATGTTGTTTACATATTATTTCCATATATGTTTGGGCTTTTCTGCAAATATTGTGCCGCTGCCCATTGATTTATATGCAAGGACCAAAGGAAAGTACTATCTAGACCCACCGCTGTGACGTACTACCTTCTATACCATCGAAGAAAAGAGGGGCGGAATCGAGGACCTTCAAGCACTCCTTTGAGCCTGATCCCGAGAAGGTTTTGGATTTGGCAGGTAATCTTCTCCCTATACTTGATTTGTCCCGAATAGGTTGAATCCCTACTGATTCCGATCAGATTTATTTTTCACGGCGTCTGCGCTACCAATTTTTTCCCCATGTATTCTGAGTTCTGGATCGATCTAAATTTTTTTGCACATCTGTCATGGGGCGTTCATTGGGGAGTGGATTTCGGAGGTTGTAGCCAAAGTTGGTGTGTGGGTAGGGATGGGATGTCGCCGGTGACCCCTTTTCACTGGCGACGGTGTCACACCCCGTAGCCACCAGCGGTCAGGTGCAGGTGCAGTATCGTGTGGTGAGGAATCGCCGGGGACGTGAGATGGATTCATTTTCACCAACGAGGATGAATAGGAGAAGGGGAAAGTTTACATTTCAATTGTTCACCTGATGTGCCTTCCTCATGTACCTCTCTTTCACGCACTGACCACTGGGTCCTACCATCCATAGACCAAATCCACATACAAATAGCATAGGTGTTACAGAGGAGTGTGGTGATAGCATGCACTGGAGGTGGGGCATAGGCATGCCTTATTCTTCAGTTTGTGGGTTCAGAAACTTCAGAACTCAAACCACCAAATGAAGCTGTTGTCTGTTCAGCAACTTGATGCTGACATCAAGGCGCAACCAGAGCAAGCAAGGAATACTGTTCATCAGCCATCCTACAGCTTTGTTCAGTTCGCTTTATTCACTGCTTAAGTTGCATTGTGTGCGTGATGCCCATTTTCAGACTGTAAAATAGTGTTTAGTTTCCATTTAGCTTGGGCATATTTAAGCCTCGATGTATTTGATGAGCCCTGGTTCAGTAGTAGTACAGTATAGTAGGATGGAAGAAGGGACTCTAAGAACCATGGAGATATGCAGAGAACCCTAGTTCAGTGGTAGTTGAGTAAAATAGCTGCCTTGTATCCTGAAATTCTGCTAGTTATACAATCCTAACTCGATTCAGGCAACAATTCATCGTTGTCCTTCAGTTCTTGTTCGGAATTTCTTTGTGAGACACCTATGTTCCTGACAAGGCAGGGGGCAAGAGATGAGGGACAAAGGGCCAAAGGGGTGCTAAGCCCTTGTTGGTGGCGTCAGAAGCCCTGGCGTGAGTTGCTGCCACCTATGGGTCGGCTGGACCAAGCTGCACGTGTTCATAACAACACCACAAACATATATAACCTATAAAAGATGCAAGGCTTCTCTACAGTTGATTATATTCATGTTACCCATTGAGTTTCCACTAACCATTACAATAAAAGTTATTGTATAACTCATGTACCCATGCTTCCTAGATCATCATTGGTGACATATATGTCATAATGGATGTCCGTTTGTGAACCAAGTGGGTTCACAGAATACTAGTCTATTCATATCAGGGTTATATTTTGCTCTGCCTTTCTTGCTGAGTGTGTGTGAGTCCTGCTATAGTCATGCTGTAATTTTTCTACTATCAACCATCTGAAAATATTTTTTCTTCTTGAATGCAATCTGAAAATAACTTATTGTGTATTTTGGAACAATGATTGAGGTGCAATATGTTTGGTTTCAGGACATGCATATGAAATAACTTGTCTCTTTACTACTTTGCAGATCAAATGTCCTTGCTGATTCCCATGGGCACCTCCAAATGCTACCTATTTATGAGGGTCCTTCTATTGACTATCATGGCAATATCATTTTCCATGAATGCTGCTATTGTGGCACTGATAGTTAAGGAATGTGGCTTTGCTGAGTTCATGAGAACCCCTAACACATTTCTTGTGCTGGCTGTTCTGCTGGCCTTTGACTTAGCAATCTATTTGGCATTCAAACTATTAGGGCCTGTAGATGAGAAAATATGCTCTCAGGGCTTGTTGGAAAACGGTCATGATTACAGAGGTGGCAATAAAAATAACTCCATCAAGACTTTGGGGACTGGGCTTGACCCAGTTTTAGGCTCTGAATGTGAAACTACTTTAGGAGAGCAAGTCATGGTTTTCAACAAGCACGATGAAACAGTTGACGTTAGAGAGACGTCCTTGTCCAAGATATCCTATGATCATTTGGGTCAAACTGTTGGTAAAGAAATTCCCATTTCTAAGGACTTATATGTTGAGCCTACTGATTCATTATCATGCCACAATTCATCTGTCCTCTCTGAGCATGAAGGTAATGCAAGGGATCTGACTCTTCCCTATGGACAAGCATCAACATCTAAGTTCTATTCAACGAACAATATGTTTGACATGATGGATTATCTCGCTGTTGAAGGTTTTGCTAATGCAGAAATTGTGAGAAATGCTGTTTCTGATGCCTTAAGTCAACAAGTTGATGAACTGATATCCACAAGACATAATGAGAAAAATGAAACCTTGAAATTCTGTAATGAATATACTAGCAACATGAATTTTGGACAATTTCGAGAGTCTTTTTCTGCACACCGCCAGTTTACTGACTTTCTTGATGACTTCTGGGGGAATTTGTTTGACCTGCATGGTAAATTGACAGAAAAAGGAAAGATCATAAGGTTGGACCTTCTTATTGGGCTGGATGTTGAGGAAAAGATCAAAAACTGCCTGTGCCGTTTTGATGGAACATCTGGAGGACTATGTGATCCTTTCAATCTAGCAAATCCAAATATCATGAAGACACCACCTTTGTTCAGAATCAATAATAGCATGTGCCCTGAACAGGGAAATTCCACACTGCCTGCTGTTGTGGAGCTCAGAAGGTGCATCATGGGCTCATTTCTCGAGAAAGATCCTAGTCTATTGAATGATGACGAACTGTCATATTTTGTTATGGAAAATGGTCAAGTACAATATGAAGTTCCCATATATGAAAATTTTTACAGGGTTGCTAAATCTATTGGCCCAGGAAGCAACTCTACATCCAACTGGGCCCCTTATCCATTGGAGGAGCTGAATGCAATGACAGTTCTGGTTAAAAAATGTCCATCACAGCAAGTAGCTCGACAGGCTTCCAAGACAAACATTTGTTTCTCCTACAATGAATTGAAAGGGTTACTCTTGAATTCTTTTCGGGCTTGTATTCTGAATATATCGGAGCTTGAGAAATCCGATTGGCTGTTGCAGCACAGAGGCGGGTATGATGAGAAGCTTGTTGGCTTGGCTGCTGAAATGGTGATATTTGGAGATATATATCCAAGCGGGGAATTCAGTCCGAATGCAGTAGTTGATTCTGATGGTAAAATGTTCAATGTTTGCACCTCGGTCCTGGGTTGTGGAGATGCATGTATGTTTGCACCTAGTCTCATCATTAGCTTTGGTGTTTGGTGTATTTCTCGAATATTTGAAGTTCTGTTATTGGAGAAGGCGCCTGTGCTTCTGGGGGAGTATAGCACGGTTCTCAATCGCCTTCAGGTAAAATTCATCTTTTGTTGCAACTGTTCATTCTTGTTAAACAATTCGCTTTCAAACGCTTTAATCTGCTTGTATTTATGCATTTCAAAATTAATTATAAACTTTAGTTTTTCCTTTCCAAATCCCTTGTCACGCATCCAACCAGTTTAGAAATTTGTGTCGTTGTAGGGTCAAGCGAACAAATGAAAATGAAAGGAAAAAACATTTAATCAAAATCCTAACTGTTAACAACTTGTTAAGGCCCTGTTTAGTTCACGCACTATGCATAACGTTTTGCATAACGCACGTTCAATTCCTTCAGCATGGATAAATTTTTTAAAAATTCTGGTGAGTTAAACATTGCATTCTTTAAGGCAAATTTTATTGCTTTCAGCTTTGTCAAGATGACAGCATAGCTTGCATTTGTCACATTTTGAAGCTGGTTTGACACCAAATATACAAAGATTGATCCGAGCTTTCTAAAAATGGTTTCTAACTTTAGCATTCTGAAATGTTGGCAAACACTATAGATACTGTTCTTTGTTCTGCTGACATAGGATTCATAATGTCACAAGTATTTCTTTCCTTCCATTTGTTTTTTTTGTGTTCCCCATTTTGAGCTACACAGTAATTACCATTGTGTTGCTGGACCAGCCTACTGATTTCTACTGCTGTTGTTGTACATTGTACAGGGTATTCTGGATCTTGCGTTCCTGAACCCTGTTCAACCTGTTTCCATATGTGCATGCACCGACACTGTCCCAACTTTGAGTTTTCCGGATGGAAGCCAACGTATCAGTGCAGAAGCTATGTTGGAGAAGCTGATGTTAGTTGAGGCCGACATCTTTGGTCTGAAGCGCTATCTGTTCAATGACAGAGAGAAGGGAGACCTGAAACTCGTGCTGGATCGCTATCGCCACACACTCTGGTTCTCCAAGGTGGCGTCTTAGGAGTAGTTCTCCTTTCTATAATATCAATTTTAATAAATAAAAGCTGGGTTCTCCAGCTGCGAACTGTGATGACAGATTTATGTTTTCCCCAATCATCTAGTATCTGTATGGGTAAAAGCTTGGACTAAAGCTGTGTGATGCCAACTGTGGTATCGATGGTTGTGAACTGAAGCTTGTAATAATGTGACAATCCTGGAGCTCTGGTTAATAGTTAATACCTGTGATTCCTGAGCCGTGTAGATTCGGAGCCAAGCCGCCTGGCCTGATGTCCTGTGTTGCATGCCATGGTGACTATTGTTGCTGTCCTACAGTAGGGTGGCATGCGCTGCGAATCTGCGACTGCATTGTTTGCTGTTTGAGAGCGAGACCGTGTAGCAATTGCCTGGTATTCATGGTGGGGCTCTGGATCTTGTGCCGAATTGCTGGTATTCATAGTGGGGCTCTGGATCTTGTGCGACTCGTGTAGCAGGCACGTACTGTTGAGTCCTTTGCGGATGCTTTCTTGGTCAGAAATGCCAGGTATGCTTTGTTGAATTGAATCAGTTGAGGTCCATCGAGCTCTGGTCGCTGGGGCTCCATTGTGACTTTGTGAGTTGAGACTATTGTTCGATGCGGCAGTTTGAGAATTTTTCGTCTAGTTTGTTACTGCTAGAGCTAATCATTCTGGTTACTGTGCTGGCTAGCTACTTCAGAGCAGATGCAGCATACTGTAGTTGTGGGACACGGACACTAAGCGCTAGTGTGCCACAGCCTGAAAACGAAACCCCCATTGCCACTGAGGTTCCAAAGTTACTGACCGATATTAATGCCAGGTTGAGATTTGAGAGGACTTGTTTATTACTTAGTGCGACAAAGTCAAATCCCACGGTATACATCGATTCACTTGCTGTATCTTGTTCATC
The DNA here is from genome assembly GCA_004135705.1 of Alloteropsis semialata. Taxonomy (NCBI): domain Eukaryota; kingdom Viridiplantae; phylum Streptophyta; class Magnoliopsida; order Poales; family Poaceae; genus Alloteropsis; species Alloteropsis semialata. The sequence continues at coordinate 59,900,519 of CM014270.1, forward strand.
TACATGCTTGAGCCTCCTCTCATCTTGAAAGGCGTTCGCCACATTCTGTTCACGCAAAGAACTTCCATGCCAAACACCAGTATACATCGATTGGTTGTGATTTGGGACCTAATTTATCGATGTGGTTCTGCAAGAATTAAGAATCTCTCAAGTTGCTGGATGCTGGCTACTTACTTGAGAAAAGCTGCCAGTGTGCCCCAACCTGAAAACGAGTTGGTTGGGTTCTGCAACTCGTTGATGCCTTGCCAAGAAGACTCGTTGATCACTTCTGAGGTTAGGTCACAGACAGGCCCCATTGACGGGATAACTTATCGAAGTTGCTATCCCAACACTATCGGGCAAAAAGCCTGCAGTTGCTGCTGCTGGAGATTAGATCCTTTAGAACTGATATTTTGCAATGGGAACTGAACACCTCATATATTTGGGAGCATAATCTGTCAGCAGCCCGGTCGGCCAAAAACTCCTCTTTTGACAATTCTTCTCCGGTCCAAAAAGGAAAGGCCGAGGAGCTACTTGGGCCGACATTGTGCTGCGGCCACCACCAGAGTCCGGGTAGTAGCATCGCAGTCACTGACGATGACGACGCCCAATTGCCTGCCCATCACGGCCCCGACGCTCCACATCGAGCCGGAAAGCAGCCTGCCCTTGGCGGCCCAGTGCACGCATTATTGGTTGGCCTTCCGGTCCCATGCCATGGCACATTGGCACCAGACCAAAGGTACCAGACACGACGGGCGCCGCGGCACGATCGTACGTGGTGACATCCATGGTGGGCGACAGGATGCGGGGAACGCCGCGCCACGAGTGGCCACGCGTAACACGAGCGGAGGAGGAGCCCCGATCTCGGTTCCCGAGCCGGTGAGCGAGCTGAACAGGCAGCCGAGCACCACGAAAGCAACGTGACGCGACGAGCGGAACGACCCGCCCGGGGAGCACGGCCGGCCCGGCGCCCGCGCGCCTCCCCACGCCGGCCTTCTCGACGCTCTCTCGCCGTGCCCGGCCGTCCGAGCGAACGGAACTCCGCTCGGTTTCCGCTCGCGGAGGCCGGGGCGGGCGGAGCCAGGCCGTCGCGCCGCGGGTTCGGGGCCGATCGAGCCGGCGGAGTTCGGGAATGCCCCGTGCGTGTCGAGCATGTGGGTTCACGCGTGGTCCGCGCCGTGCCGCTACAGAGACGGACGGAAGCCGGCCGGGCAGCCGGCAAACGGGCAAAGCCGCGGTAGCTTTCCGGCGGTTCGGGGCCGCGCTACCGTGCCCGGGACGACGGGCGTTCTGTGACAGCGCTGTGCGGTTGCAATTTCCTCGTGTTTGGTGGAACATGTGGTCATGTACTCATGCCACGTGGACGCGTCCAAGTCGTCTGCGCTCTGCAGCGCCTGGCGTCCGCCTGGGCGGGCAGCGTACGCAGCTCGCCATGAATGGTCGCTGCGCTGGTGACTGCCTGACTGGTGATCATCGCTGGCAAAGGCTGCCGCGAAGGACGGCGGCGTCCTGGCGCTGGCGGCTGTTCTGTCCAAGATTCAACACTGTGGGGGTGTTTAGGGCCTGCTTAGTTCCCACTGAAACTTTTGAAACTTTAAAACTTCACTATTCATCAAAGGGAATCTTACATGCATAGAGTATTAAACGTGTGTTAATGACAAAACCCATTCCATAACCTCCGGTAACTTTGCGAGACGAATCTAATGAGCCTAATTTGGCCATGATTAGACAACGTCGTGCTACAGTAAACAATCTCTAATGATGAATTAATTAGGCTTAATAGATTCGTCTCGCGATTTCCCATCCATCCGTGTATTTA
>CM014270.1:59924230-59951687 GCA_004135705.1 Alloteropsis semialata
CGAGCACAGGGGAAAGGGCGGAGCGCGCGGGCGTGCTGGTGCGCGAGCGGTGGCGGCACAGGGAGGAGGTGGAGGCGGCGCGCGGTGGAGCTCTGGGCGGCGCTCGGGCGCACGGAGGTGGGGAGGCGCCGGGGTGGTGCTCGGGCGGTGGCGATGTTCGGGCGAGAGCGAGCCGAGGAAGGAGAGGGCGCGCGCGGGAGCGAGCTGAGGAAGAAGAGAAGGAGGAAAAAGAAAAGAAGAAAAGAAAAGGAAAAGGAGAAAAGAAAGAAAAGAAAAGGAAGAAAGAAAAGGAAAGGAAATTTGGAAAAAGGAAAAAGAAATTTAGAAAAAGGGGAAAAGAGAAAAGGGGACGACGGCGGGAATCGCGGCGTCGGTCGGAGCACGCGCGACGGTCGGTCGACCGGCGCGACGCGCGGTTCGAGAAAAGGCGGGAACGGGGTTCCGGGTTTTCGGATGATTGGATTTTTCTGGAAACTGGATCAACGGGAAGATCAGGAGTTTGGGTTTGGATTCAGGAACAGAGGAACTCATCGATCAAAGGATTTTTAAAACTCGTGATTTAGGATTTTTTTGATTTTCCGGGTCGTTACACATCTTGATGGATGGGGTACGCAGGTCTTGGACGAAGACGCCGATTGGTACTTCGGCTCTGGTGAACCCTAGCTTGGAGAGGACATCAGCGGCGACATTGTCTTCCCGGAGGACGTGGTGGAGCTCGAGGCCGTAGAAGTGGGCCTCAAGTTTGCGCACTTCTGCGCAGTATGCGCTCATGGTTTCCTTGGTCGTGTCCCAGTTTTTGTTCACCTGTTCGACGACTAGCTTGGAATCGCCATAGCACACGAGTCGCTTAATGCCGAGTGATACCGCGATCCGGAGACCGTGGATAAGGGCTTCGTACTCGGCCCCATTGTTGGTAGCCTGGTAGTGTATCTGGAGAACGTACTTGAGGTGTTGCCCCTCCGGAGAGATGAACAACACTCCTGCGCCGGCTCCTTCGAGGTTGAGGGCTCCGTCAAAGTACATCTTCCAGTGCTCTGGCCGTTCCGCCGGGGTTGGCGTTTGGATCTCTGTCCACTCGGCCACGAAGTCGGCCAGTATCAGAGATTTGATGGCCTCTCGTGGCTCGAAGTTGATAGTATGCTCGCCGAGTTCTACGGACCACTTGACGATGCGGCCGTTGGCATCCCTGTTGTGGAGTATGGCTTCAAGGGGGAAATTCGAGATGACTCGAATCACGTGGGCCTGGAAATAGTGCCGTAGCTTCCTGGCTGTTATTAGGAGTGCGTAGAGCAGCTTTTGGGGGTGGGGGTACCGGACCTTGGACTCGCCGAGTACCTCGCTGACGAAGTATACAGGGCGCTGGACCTTGTATGGGTGGCCTTCTTCTGGTCGCTCGACGACCAGGGCCGTGCTGACCACATGAGTGGTAGCCGAGATGTACAGCAGGAGCTCTTCCCCGGGGGTCGGGCCCGTGAGAACCGGGGGTGTGACTAGGAATTCCTTGAGGTCGGCCAGGGCCTTGCTTGCCTCAGGGGTCCACTCGAACTTGTCTGCCTTCTTGAGTATCTTGAAGAACGGAAGTCCCTTCTCGCCGAGCTTGCTGATGAACCGGCTCAGGGCCGCCATCATTCCAGTGAGCTTCATGATATCTTTTTTACACTTTGGCTCCTTGAGGTTGCGTATGGCATCCAGCTTGACTGGGTTTGCCTCGATGCCGCGCTGGCTGACCAGAAAGCCCAGGAGCTTTCCTGACGCCCTAGACGTCAGAGTCAGCAGGGACTCTCTCGAGCGCTGGAGCAGCGCGCCGTGTTAAGAAATTAAAGCAGCATGAGCTGGACACACGGGAGGTGCAGTCTGGACAGAGCAGGCTGGATGAGCAGTCGGTGCGTGACCGAGGTAGTCGGCAAAAGTCACGGAGACATAGAAGAGCCGAGACATACAAATATTTACAGAAGCCGTAAAATATTTGATTGAAAATAATACTTAGCTTGTTTCGTAATCGAGTCAAGAATTGATATGTCGCATGGACGTCGTGTCCGAGTAGACAAGGTCGTCGACGGAGTTGACCATGAAGTCAGCCTCGTGTGAGCTCGGGATCGTGTGTTCCTTCGCAGTTAGTCATGCCTCCCTGGCTGCATGGCCCTGTAGATCAGTTATTCGTGCATGCCATGTAAGATTCAAGCAGCTTGGGCCTTGGTCCTCGGCGTGACGAAGAATCGACAACAGCGGAGTGGCGTCGCCGCGACAACATCAAACTTCGTCGAGGTCGTTGTGTTTGCTGGAGTTGCCGGCGATCGCGGCTGGCTCGTAGTCTTGGTGATTGTGCCCTTCCCTGCATGCGTGCGTACGCCTATGAGCTGGACAGCTTGGATTGTATTCATCTTGCATGCATATTAGAAAGAGATCAATTAAAAAATAATTCTTGTCGGGCAAAGAATAAACAAGGCACAATATCGGATCAGATTTGATATAGAAGAAATAGCGGATCAGATTTGATATAGAAGAAATATCGAATCAGATTCGATACAGAAGAAAGAATAGGAAAGAAACTTCCCTGCATTCCAATCATTGAATATTTTGCTCGGGCAGAAGCTTGCAGCTGCAGCCGTTGTTGACCGATCCCAATGATAGGGATGTCTTGAGGCGCCGAAATTAATTGTTCCCATCACGGATGGAGGAGCAACCAGCGGAGTCGGCGTACCAGCACGGATGCGGACGCCACACCGACGCCGATGGAGTTTTGCTTGTAGATGAGGCTGCCATCGAGCTAGCTGTAATGCCCCGCGATCACCCCTACCTGGCGCGCCAACTGTCGGATCTAATGACCGGCAGTCCACCCGGGGGTACCCAGATGGTTGATTTGTAGGCAAAGGGCGATCGCGAGACTAGGGAGCTCGAGGTAGCACAGGGACACAGGGATTATACAGGTTCGGGCTACCCGGAGGTATAATACCCTACGTCCTGTGCTCGGGGGTCTTGTATTGATTTGCTCGGCGTGGTTCCGGGGAACAACGGCGAGTTCTTGGTTACAATGGATGAGTGGCGTGGGAATCAGATGTCTAAGGGGGTCGACCTAGGCCGCCTTATATAGGCTGACGGCCTAGGGTTTACAAGTCGGTTATTTCTAATTACTGTCCAGCTCGAATCAGGAAACTAATCCAAGTCGGTTACAACATAATTGACGTGATCTCTGGGCGAGATCTGAGGATATCGCCGAATACCTTGCAGGCTAAGTCTTCTCCAATCTTGTCCATCAAGTCAGGGATCCTCGTGGGCCGGCCTGGGGTCGGCCCACATCCTTGTCAGATGTGGGACCAGGCCGACTGGCTATCCGGCCGGCAGTGGGCCCAGGGGTACCCATATCCCACAGGTCCCGTAGGTGCGATCGGGGCTTCTATTTGAGCAGAAGCCCATGCAGCCGCGGGCGCATCAGCGCCGCCGCGATACTCATGCGACGCAGTTGCGGGCGCATCAATGCCAGTATGCCACCGCGAATCGTAGTCGTTTGGGATTATGGCGCCGCACCACCATCGCTTGCCGATCCACGACCAGTCAATCGAAAAGTAATAACGGTTTTTCTAGTTGAAAATCTGATTCCGTTACTTATCTGCTGATGCTGATGTCTCCTTCCGATGGATGCACCACCAACAATCGGAGACATGGTGAAGTGGAAGAACACGAACGTTGCCGTGCGTGTCAGTCAATACATCACCGACGTCGATCGTCTTCCATTCCTAGAGGCCATAGAGCCTCCGTCCTTCTCCTTGTACAAGCATCATCATTTGGACGCCATCTCTTACTCTATCTCGTGAGTAACAGCAGAACGCCCGGCAGGGCCAGGAGCGCCGCTGAAAGGGTCTGCAGACCGCCGGCGGGGATCAGTCTCTTTCCGTCTATCAAATTGCAGAGCAATGGTGCTGATAACATGTTAAATGTAAATGTACTCGAGAGACAGCGAGAGACAAATGACAAGAGTGAATGGATGATTGTATTGATTCAAGTGTTTGATTACATATCTGTATACATGTTGAGGGGACATGTTGGAAAGATGTCTATCTATTCAGGAGGCGCCCCTTCTGGATGGGTGTCTTTCCAATGTGTCTATTCACAAGGGACACACCCTTTGAATGTGTCTACAACTATCTAGTGTATGTCTTGATTGGTTGGATGAAATCATCTTGAGAAGGTGTCTCTATAAAGAGACATCTATTCACAACAAAAACAATCATTAGCCTTTACTACTGACGCAAAAACAATTGAACCATTCTTCTCCTGTTCTGTTTTCTCTGTTCAGCAGATGGGCAGGGGCTCGCCATTCCACTCCTTGAGGCACTCCAGCAGTGGGTCAATGTGCTTGCCCTGGTTGATCGCAATGAGCACCTTGTTGAGCTCCTCGCCGGGAGACCGCGTCTTCTCGCCGGTGAGGTACACTGCCCAGCTCCTCGCGCACGAACCGGTAAAGCGGGTACGAGCGGCACTCGGTGATTCTGTTCGGTATCGCCGCCGTGCCGTTCTCGACGGCCGCCCGTGCAGCCTCAACCGCCTTGGGCAGCGCCGCCCGCAGCTCCTCCTCGAACTGGGCGACCTTGGCGAACACGGATGTCTCCGCGTTGAACTCGGCTGTGCCGTTGGCGAGGGCGCGCTCCACGAGCACGTTGCGCAGCTTCTTCATCAGCGGGTAGTTTGCGCTGCACGGGTCGTCGGCGTAGGCGAACACCGCCTCGCGCTCGATCTCCTGGAGCAGGTCCTTCTCGCAGAAGCGAGCGACGTGGAGACCGCCGGTGGAGTTGGTGCTCAGTGTCTTCTTCGCCACCGTCATCACGCAGGTCTTGACGGCGCTCTTGACGTTCTCCTCGATGTGGCGCAGGTCGACGGCCTGGCACAGGGCGATCAAGAACGTCGAGGACATGATCTTCAGGATCTCGATGGCCTCGGCCGTCTTCCTGGAGGAGATGAGTCCGAGGGAGTTCACGTCCTGGTTGTGCTGCTCTGCGCTCTGGACGTGGTTGGTCACAGGGTTCCCCAGGAACTGCAGCTCAGAGCAGTACGATGCCATGGCGATCTCGGCGCCCTTAAAGCCGTAGTCTAAGCTGGGGTTGCGCCCGCCGGACAGGTTGGAGGGCAAGCCGTTGTTGTAGTAGTCGTTGACGAGCTCAGAGAACTGCGCAAACATGAGCTTGCCGATGGCAGCAATGGCGAGACGGGTGTTGTCCATGGACACGCCGATGGGAGTGCCCTGGAAGTTGCCACCGTGAAGAGCCTTGTTCCGGGCGACGTCGATGAGCGGGTTGTCGTTGACGGAGTTGATCTCGCGCTCAATTGACTTGGTCGCAGCACGGATAACCTCAATTTGGGGGCCAAGCCATTGCGGCGAAGTTCGGAGCGCGTACCGGTCCTGCTTCGGCTTCATCAACGGGTCGAGCTCGCCGAGCTTCTTGGCAAGCTTCATGTAGGAGCTGCCCTCCAAGATGTGCTCCATGATGGCAGCAGCCTCAATCTGTCCTGGGTGGTGCTTCAGCTTGTGGGTCAGGTGGTCGGTGTACTCCGGCTTGCCGTTCATGACCTCGCAGAACACGGCGGACAGGACCTCGGCAAGGATGGCGAGAATGTTCGCCTCAAAGAGCACGGTGGAGGCAAGGCCTGAGCCCACGGCGGTACCATTCACCATGGCAAGACCTTCCTTGGGCTGCAGCTCGAAGAAGCCGCCCTGGATTCCGGCAATCTTGAACGCCTCAGCGGCGTTCACCTTGCTGCCGTCCGGGGCGACTGCCACAGAGTTCTCGCGCCCGGTGACGAGGCCGGCAATATAGGACAACGGCACGAGGTCTCCGGACGCGGTGACCGTGCCCCGGAGCGGCAGGCACGGCGTGACGTTGGCGTTGAGCAGCTTGACAATCGCCTCGAGAATCTCGAACCGGATGCCGGAGTAACCCTGAAGGAGGGTGTTGATGCGCACGAGCATGGCCGCCCGGGTCGCCTCGGCCGGCAGGACATGGCCGTCCGTGCCGGTGCCGAAGGCCCCGGCGTTGAGGAACCTGATGAGCTCCCTCTGGAGCGCGCCGCCCTCCTTGGTCCTCCGGTGCGAGGTGGCCCCGAAGCCGGTGGTGACACCGTAGCTGTCGGTGCCGTTCATCATGCTGTTCATGACCCAGTCGCTGCTGGCCTTGACGCGCTCGCGCGCCGACTCGTCGAGCTCGACCCGGGCCTCGCCGGCGCCGTTGGCCACCGCGGCCACCTGCGCGATCCGGAGGCTGGCGCCCTCGATCTTCACCAGCGGCTGGCGGTACTCGGCCACCATCCTCTTCACCTCGTCGAGGTGGCTGCCCATCAGCTCCTCCGCCGCCTTCCCCCAGTTGAGCGGGTCGGCGCGCGGCGTCGCCATGCACAGGCCGTCGCCATTGGCAGCAACACTGCTCTTCTCGCACGCCATTGCTCTCACAGAGAACTTGAAATACACTGAAACTACGGAATTCCGGTCAATGAAATGGATGTAACTGGATTCTTGGGACTCGGTACAGGAGAGCTTTGTGCTGCGCTTGGATTTGGTAGGCGCTGCTCTTCCTGAAGAGAACAGGTGGGAGTGGCGAGGTTTAAATAGGGAAGGGATCGGGCCGGCGGTGTGGACAGTGTAGACCGGTCCAAACTCGATGATGACCAAGGGCGATGCGTGATTTCGCCGAGCACACAAACGTGTGTTGATCTTGCGAAGGCAGAGGCGTGGAAATTTCTTGGTCGCCGCCTCGCCGGGCTGTGGTTGGTGCGCGTCGACACACCAAAAGGGGTTGGTGAGGTGAGAAGTAAGGACGCAAGCGCATGGCTTGACCTTGGCTGAATGTGCTCGCTCTGATTAGGCTAGAATGCGCTGCCTGTGTTGGTGACCTTGTCTTCTTGCTGCATGCTTTTGCTTTGGGATTGGACCTCACTTTGCTCTGATGAGCCGTTATCCATGCTTAGAGTGGATGCAGTATTTGTTGACCAAAGTCAGAGGAATGCTTGGGGGGATTGGGAATTATATGCCCTGTTTTTGTCACTATTTGGCTGATAATCATCTTGTGATCTAGTATTTTGTCGTGCTTGCCCTTTTGTGATGGCAAATTTGTTCGTTTTTATAATACTATTGTCAAAGAACTACAGCCAATTCAAACTTTTCGGACGTCACTCACAGAAAAAGTCCACCCTCTTTGGTCGTTTGGGGCTCTGGACATGAATGATTTTGTGATTAGTCCGAAAGAGAGTTCCACTTCGCCAGGCCACTGATACCTCGACTTTCACAGTTGGAGCAACGTTGAAATGCTGAGGGGGTGTTTAGATGTACCCATTATGCATAGTATTTATGCATTGGGTCGCGTGCACAGAGAGAAGAAATGAACGGACACGGTTCTCTAGGTGAAAACTTTTTACGTTTTGGGTGAACTAAACAGGGTTTTACGTTCAGACTGTAGAGAAGGGTTGATGGGATGGGGTACTAAAGCAATGCACAAGGAGAGATCAATTTTGAACCTTTTTTACCATCCTGATAGCGTAAAGTTAAAACGCTGCGAATTATTCCTAAAGAAACACTAAAACTATTTTTTTCCAAAAGAAACACTCAAAAGGATTTTTCCAAAAGAAACAGTCTAGTACGAATTTAGAGGAGAACTTTTGTTCTGAAAACCCTGGAAATTATCCATATGTACTATCGATTAAAGAAGGAAATGGCGTACTGGTACTGATAATTGAGGCAGGTATCGCCTAGCAGCCGGCCATGATACATTGGCCACCGGTTCTGCCTAGAAACAGAGACAATTTTTTTTAAGCGGCCGGGTTGTGCTGTTCATCGCCTGCATGCTTCCTTAGTCAGCTTGTTAGGCGGCTATAGATCATCAGAAGTCCCGATTAGCAATTCGGGTCTGAAGAAGTGACGCACGGCAGAGCACTGAGAAGCGAAATGTATATGGAAGTAGACATCGTACGTGGAGGAGGGCTAGCATAAACAAATCCCCTTTTTTCTTTTTGTAATTAGCATGTGTATAAGACTATTAGCACTTTGCATATGTAGGCATGTAGCTCGTGTGCAATTTGTGCACGGATTTATCTCTACACTGTTTGCTTCGTTTCAAAGACAAAGGGTTACTTCGTCTATTTTAAAATGCAAGACGTTTTAGTTTTGTTCGAAATCAAACTTCTCCTATTTCAAACAAAATTTAGAGAAAGCAACACCATATTAGTTTCACTTAATCAGCCATGGAATATGTTTTTGATAGTGTATAGATTTAGTGATACATTTTTTTATAACATTGGTCAACATTACAAACATTTAACTTGGGACAAAACTGAAATGTCTTATATTAGAGCAACTCCAGCAACATTCTCTAAACAAGCTCTCTATTTCTTTTAGTAGGGGCTACTTCTATTTTATAGGGACTTGATTTTTTCTCCAACTCCAACAATACCCTCTAAACAACCCTCTACTTTTTATTGGCCCACCTGTTAGTTTCTATTTTGGAATAGAGGGCCCCCTAGGCCTAGGGGGTGTGGGAGGGGATTTGGAGGGCTCCCTATTTTAGGGGCCAAAATAAAGGGCCTGCTGGAGTTCGTTTATTTATCCTCGCTCTCTAAACTCAGGGTAGTGGCTTATTTAGAGTGCCTGCTGGAGTTGCTCTAAAATCGAGGGAGTAGTTGGCAACACGATATAACACTTGGCTAAGAAAAATCACGTGGTGCTTGTCTCAAGAACACATGGAGTGATTGGTTCAATGGTTAGGTCATAGGTAGTGCGCTAGTGTTTCTTGCATGCTGAATTCTTTGTTGAATAGCTCACGTCTGCGACCCTAAGCCCCACGCTCCCACTTGCGCTGCGCACGATCTTTCAACACAATGAAAAGATGAAAAGGAAAACAATATGATAATGAGGCTGCTGCAGAGAATACTCTTCCGTCCCAAATTATTTGTCACTGTTGATTTTTTTCACAATGTATGACCATTTGTTTTATTTAAAAAATTTGTGCAAATATATAAAAAGATAAATAAAAATATCTTTGATGATAAATCAAGTGACAAACAAAATAAATAATATTAAATAATTTTTTAAATAAGACAAATGGTCAAACATTACGAGAAAAATCAACAGTGACAAGTAATTTGTGACAAAGAGACTAGATAGCAAACATACGTCTCCTGCTCGCCCACTGTTCCACTCTCTTTCAACAGATCTAAAGGGGGTGGAGAGGAAGCAAGGGGCCATGGGAAAAATCATATGAAGGTGGCATGGTCCATGTCCCTCCCTATTAATTGCTCCCTTTTCATTAATTTTTAAAGATATTATAGACATCCTTATTTTTCACAAGTTTGTACAATTCCTTTTTGAAACAGACTTTTTGGGCATTATCAAAAAAAGAGTTTTTTTGGTAAATTTTTGTTTAGCAATGCTGGTGAAGTTTGGTTAAAACAATAGCAAAATTTTTTTAATATTCTTTTTGCATGGCAAACATTTTTGAATCGTTTTGGTTCACAATTATTGTCGATAAATGTTTTGGTTCACAATTATACTACGGGCTGAACCCTATAAACAGAGAGCATTTATTCTCTTGTTTTTGTTCTTCCACATTGCTAAAAAAAACTAATGTAGTCAGTAGTCCTCCTGCCTTTGCTCCGAAATCTCCCATTCGGTTTCCTGCTTTTCCCATTCCAGCGAAATTCGGATGAAAATAATCAGCAACCCGTCCGCGACGGCACACAACTACACGAGCGGCCGAGCGAGCAAGCCGCCCGCATCCACCAACGCCGGAGCAGGATTGACTCTGCTCTTCCAAGATCTGCGGATCCAGCCGATCAACTCCCATCCAACGGCTCCAACCAACGCCTGCACCTCGGCCTTCTCCTCCGCGACTCCGCGAGTGAGCAAGGGCGCCGCCGCCGCCGCCGCTGACACGCACTTGCCCACCCCGGCGCCTTCACAGCTGCTGCATCCACTTTCGGAAATAGTCTAGGGCTCTACCGCTCTAGGCAACTGCCTGACCGGCGCGGAGCAGCAGGTCCTTCAGCACGCCGCCTCCTCCACGCCCTCGGCCTTCTTCCCCACTCCCACCACCGGTCCGCTCCCTCCCCTCGATTTGCTCGGGTTCTTGCCCACGTTTCTGATCTCGGGAGGACCATGTGGGCGTCCACTTGCATATGGATGGGGACGGGGTTTTCCTTGCACTTCCGATTTATCAGACTTGCATTGGCGTTTTTTTGGCTGATGCAGTGCCGGCTACATTGATCCAGCCTTGGATGACAAGAAGTGCCCCGGCGACGGCGAGTCCCTACTTCCCTGCTCAGGAATAAACATTGTAGCTAATCCCGTGAACTATTGAACATAGGGGAGGCTCAAGATATACTGTACGTTCATCTTCTTTTAGCTGTATCTCGTACTGGAAAAGGAATATTTCTTGCTGTTCAAAACATTTCATTTTTGCAGAAAATAAAAGGATTACATTATGATGTGATCCTGTCAAGCTAGCCCAATAGAATATTATAAGATTAATTGAATGCATAATTATAAATGTGGTTGGCGAGCCCTATCAATCGAGTTCGATGCTTATGTATGCCTCATAATATTGTGAATCTTTGATTTATACCATATGCCCTGTGTCTGCAATCTGCATTATGAAATTGATTCATGAGGATGAAAGCAACGGTTCAGTTTCTCAAACTGTATACTGTTTGGATAGATAATTCAGTCATGTATTTCTGAATACTGGAAACTTTCCATTCAGTTTTTGTTTGTCCATTTAGGATATGGCTTTAGATTATGTTGATCAATTACAAAGCGTTCACTGTCCTCAGGCGTTTTTCTGTGATGTGCAAACTCAGTAGGTCTTAGAGGTGAGCAAACATAGAGTACATGCTACTCTCTAGTAAAGGTTTGTTGTGATCAACATTCTTCGTTGTAGGCTTTGGTTATAGATTTTTTCTAGGGCCACAGCTATAGTTGGATCTAGGATTAGAATCTTGTGTTTTCAACCCCTTCAAAATGTTTATAGTTTTATGGAAATCATCAACGGTATGGGCATTTTCCACCCCAAAAAGTGGGAAAAATAAACTATGGGGTTACTGGTTTTGCCTTACCATATTATGTCTGTAGAAAGTTACCACTGAGTTCCTTCGAACATCATTCACTGATTTGTCTAGATATTCTTCCAAAGAAGCTTACTGCTTTACTATAATTACTTTGAGAAGAAAGCCAATTTATTTTCATTGGCACACCTTCCATTCTGCTGAGCTTTTTGCATTTTTTTTGATGTGTTTACCCCTAACTTTTTGTTCTGATTATTGACTGCTCCAATCTTGGTGACATATGATGACCATTTTGTTACAAAAAACTAAGAAACATGGAAATTAGTCTTTTCTGTTCAAGTTTCATAAGTTGCCTGTGTGCTGAACTGCTGATGGTCACCATTTTGTCACAAAACTGAGAAACATGAAAAGTTTGATAAGTAGTCAATGCTCCATTGACACTTGGTAGTTCTCATTCTGCTTATTTTAAAGGGATATGGTATGTTTTGAATTGTAAAGAAATGCTACATTGTTTAGGTGTTCACTACAGTATAAGGTTGATGTAATTCTTTTCTAGCTTATATTGCAGTGGAAATTGTTCTGAAATAAACATGGAATAAGTTCAGTGCAGTTATTTAAAAGATGGATATTATTGCTGTGGCATTGGCAGGCAAAGCTGAATGTCTCTTATGTGCAGTATCTGCTTTTGTCTATAAAATAATTAATGACTTTACTCTAGTAGATCATCACTCTATGCACTGTTCTAGCAGATGACTCAATTTTCAGGTTTTAATTTTGCATGTGATTGTTGCACGAGCTGATCATTGATCTAATTGCAGGCCTCTCATGGGCCACATTTTCTGCGGATGGATTTGTCAGTGAAATAAGCCTATCGAAGTATGAAAAGTTATGAACTGATGAGAAAAGTGATGTGAACAGTGAAAACAAACCTGGAGAATTAGCAGGTATTGTGTAGTAAAATGCTTTGGAAAAATCAGATAACAAGTGCTGTGTTTGGTCTTTGTGGTGGAGTGTGAACACCAGAGGTCTGGGATAATGTTAATGCTGTTGTTAATGTTAGAACCATATGAATTACTCTTTAAAATCCTTGTACCTGGATATACTGATTTGATTAAAATTGTAATTTTGATACGGATTTTTAAAATTTTCTTTGATCCTACAATGATTTTCTAACATTCCTGGATTTTTCTGATTTTTTGAGTGTTTTTTTACTCGGATTTCTGCCCCTAGGGCTCCCAAACAGCAGCAGGGGGCCATGAACCTACCCAGGAAAATCAGTTGCCAGATAAATCCCCCTAGGGGACTTTCCTTTGCTGGGTTAGATTCCTATTGCTTCCAAATTAGCCCTTAATTTTTGCCTTATTTGCGTCTCTGTTTATCCATGCAGATTGGACACTAAGGAGGAGAAATTAGAGGCGCTGTGGATGGCGGCCATGGAGTAGCATCACAATATTGGTGCCTTTGTTTCCCTTCCTTGTATCATTGCCTGCGCTTTTCACTCGGTTTCCCATGATCCTCTACAGTGCATTGAGGTCCGCTCGCAGACTCAGGTGGGTTCCTCGGGTTCAGCTCATTGTAGAGCACGGTGAGCCATACCAAGCACCAAATCAGTGTGCTACTGCTACCTGTCCTTGGCATGTTCAAGAATCATCACCTGCGTCAAGTTGTGGGGTCACTCATATTGGTCATGTTTGTCAGCTGCAGCTGTATTCGGCTGCTCCTGCACACGGAGTGGAGCAGAAATCCTTGGATGAGGATGAGGAGGACATGGTGGTGGATAAGGAACTCAAGCGAATGGAGAGGAGACGCATGTTCTGGACCGCGCGGCAGACTTTAATGGAGTACCTCCATGTCACGCGGGGGCTGGCCTTCGCCGATGCCGAGCATATAAGCAAGCACTCACCGGCCTTTGTGAGCAAGCTACTGGACCAGGTGAAGGATGCTATAGAGAACCCTGTGGAGGGGGGTGAGGAGGTAATGTTCAGGTCGAAGGTGAAGAAGGATGAGATGAGGAATGAGAGGGCCACTAAGGCGTTGGTACGGTTGTTCCGGTACCACCCTGTCAACGAGTTTGAGCCATTCTTCGAGAGCATGGGCCTCAAGCCGGGCGAGTATGATTCCTTTTTGCCTCGGGATCTCATGTTTCTTGCCGATGATGAGGCGTTGCTGAAGAACTACCACGTTCTTTGCAATTATGGGTTTGCGCGTACTAAGATAGGGAGGATATACAGGGCTGCTGCAGAGGTTTTTAGTTTTGGTGACAGTGTGCTTGCATCTAAGCTGAGTGCCCTTGAGGATATAGGATTCAGTAAAACAACTGTGATAAAACTTGTGACCTCTTGCCCTGTCATATTGGTACATGACCTAAATGCTGAATTCAAGATCATGCAGTGGCTAGATGATGGTGGCATTCAGAGAGAATGGATTGGTCAGTTCTTATCTGTAGGGAAGTCGTATGATTGGAAAAGGATGGTCGAAGTTCCTCAGTTTTTCACTGAACTGGGATTTGATAAGGAGGCTATTGGTAAATTGATCAGGCAAAGCCCAGATTTCCTGTTGGATGGTTCTGGAATGGTGCTGTTTAGAGCAGTTACTGTCATGCTGAAAGCAGGGTCAGGAAAAAAAGATCTACTTAATCTTTTCCTGGACTTCCCAGATGTACCAGCCAGGAATTTCACAAGGAACATACAGAGAGTTATATTATTTTTAGCTGAGATTGGTGTAGGTGATGAGGATATTAAGCAATTTGTGGTTGCAAATGCGTCAATGATTGGTTCTGCCCGAGTGAAGGCAGCCAACAGCATTCTTACAAATCTCTGTGTTGGAAAGAGGCGCTTGTGGAAAATTGTAAAGGAGGAGCCACGGCAATTGATGAAATACACATTTGGGTCAAAGGTCTGCCGCCTACCGCCTTGTGACAGGAGTACTGACAAATCATGGAAGGAGAAGGTAAAATTTTTGAAAGGCATAGGATTTGTGGAAGGTTCTGAGGACATGAAGAAGGCACTAAAAGTTTTCCGTGGCAAGGGTGATGAACTACAAGATCGATTTGACTTTTTAGTGAGGACTGGACTTGCTCCGAAGGATGTAGTGAACATGATCAAGACATCTCCACATGTTTTGAATCAGAAGATACATGTCCTCGAGTCCAAGATATTATTCCTTGTAAATGAGACAACTTACCCCCTAAGTGCTCTAGTTGGGTTTCCCTCATACTTGTCATTCACTGTAGAGAGAACCAAAGTTAGGTTTTTAATGTATAATTGGCTGCAAGAAAGGGGGTTGGCCCCTCCCAATCTTGCTCTAGCCACTTTCATAGCTTGTTCAGAGAAATATTTTATGAAGTATTTTGTAGAAAAACATGACATGGGGCCAAAGGTCTTGGAGAAGTTCAAGAGGGAGGTGGCTGAAACCAAAAACATCCATTGTATTTCAGATGATTAGCAGTTTAGCACAGTATTCTTTGCTAATTGATATTTTAACTTAGTTCCCTGAATATTGGCAGTTTATTTTTTCCTTCGGTTTTACTCTTTTCTGCGAGTACAGGTTTGCCTGTTGGCTTGGTTCAGATCAATCTTGGTGACATATGATGACCATTGGAAAACGTGGGAAGTAGTCTTTTATGTTCAGGTTCGATAAGTAGTCTGTGTGCTGATTATTGACTGCTCCATTTTTTCTTTTGAGGACATTGAGGTCTCCAAACTTCGTGGTTAATGATCACCATTTTGTCACAAAACTGAAAACATGAAAAGTTTGGTAAGTAGTCTGTGTTCCATTGATCCTTGGTAACTGTCACTTCTACTTATGTTTAAATGGGTATGGTATGTTTTGAACTTTAAAGGAATGCTACATTATTAGGGTGTTCACTACACGGTGAATTATGTTGCAAGGTTGATATGATTCTGTTCTAGCTTATATTGCAGTGAAAAATTATTCTGAAACCAACATGGAATAAGTTTGGTCAGTAATTTAAAAGATGGCTATTATTGCTGTGGCATTGGCAGGCAAAGCTGAATGTCTCTTTTTAATGCTATCTGTTTTTGCCTATAAAATAAAATGTTGAAGTGATTGTAGTAGATCATCTCTGTATACACTGTTCTAATAGATAACTCAATTTTCAGGTTTTGACATCTGATTATATCATGAACTGGTTATTGATCTAATTGCAGACCTCTCATGGACCACATTCTGCTGCAGAAGGATTAGTCAACAAAGAAACAAAGCCTATGAAACGTTGCAAATTGATGAGAGAAGTGACTTGGACACTGAACACAAGCCTAGAGACATCGCAGGTATTGTAAATTGATGAGAGAAGTGACTTGGACACTGAACACAAGCCTAGAGACATCGCAGGTATTGTGTAGTAGTGCTGTGAAAAAAGAAATCCATTAACAGGTGCCGTTTGGTTTGTGTGGTGGAGTGCGAACCTCAGAGGTCTGGGATAATGTTAGAGCTTCTGTAGGGTAATGTTAGAACCGTATGAGCTGGTAGATCGTACACACAAGCTTCTGTTCTTTTTGTGGCACTTTCATCTTTGCCACATTTGATGGGCTTACTTTTAAATTCAGACAAGTTGCCTTTAACTTTAGTTGTGAGGGCCTTTCAGCACTCACAACAGGCTTCTAATCTCTTAAATTTATCGACTAGGAGAAAAATGTTGTCATGCCCAATACATCATGTATTTTTTTTGACAGGTGGAATTTTAAGATAGCAAGAATGCAGAGCTGAACCTTCAAAGGAACACGTGGAAGCTTATTATTCACGGATCGGATTAAGAATTTCTGCGCACCACGCGTGCTGGATAGCTGGCGAAGCTTGTGACATGGCTTCCTTGCCAAATGGCCAGGAAATAAATCCAACTTGGCAGCTGGCTGACATGGCTCAACGTACACCCCTCTCTCGTCTCATACCCGCCGTCGCTACCAGGCATCAGATCACACTAGCTTTCCTCCCCCATTGAATACTGAATGCGATCACTACACCAGTTCATTGGGCACCTAACACCGGGCCCGGAGCTAGGGGCGTCAGAGACAGAGAGACAGGAGCCATACGCCCTGGCTATTTTGCCTGAACAAATTTAGCCTACGTCGCACGCCTCAGCACTTCACATATGCTACAAGGAACCTCTGACATGGACGCTGCATTCGCCTCACACTGCTGGCTGCGAGCCTCTAGTTTCTAACGACTGTCACAGCGCCATCGCCTCGCCAGGACACGAAGAATGAGGAGCCGGGGCCGTGGTGCCCTTGCGCCAGAGCCACAAGATCGTACATAAATGCTGGTCCCGGACAGGTTCCTGTCACCTTCGTCGTGTACATGTACTACATGTCAGGACCATGCACATACGCATCGGCCGATCAATGTACATTCATGGAGCTAGGTCCAGGGTAACGCGAGGCCTTCTCATGGCCTCAGCTATAGCTTAGCAGACGAGCGGAGACTCCGCGCCATGGCCTCATGTGAGGGGACCTGCGTCCATGTGAGCTCGAGGAACACGACTCGGGCTGTGGACCACTGGCATTGGTCGCGCTGGATCTGTGGTCTGATTTACATGGATGGAGGAGGCTCGCTAAATCGACGGCATGGCCGTTGCAGGCTATTGTCGGATCAGCCTGTGTGGATGTAATGCGCGTGCAAGAGCCAAATGGAGAAGGGGACGGCGAAGAATTTCAGTTGTGGGTTTGTCAGTTGGTGCTTTTCTGTGGTGATGGTGAACTCTTACCCGCTGCAGCGAAGACCCACAGTTTTCGGACTGCGCTCCACGGATCAGTATGGTCAGTCTTATGGATCCAAATGCTGGTTGCTAGTTCCATCTATTTCTCTTCAGTTCAGTCAGTGTAGAATGTAGATGAAGGTGACCAAGCAGATATAAGAACACCAGACGACGACTCAAGACCAGGACTAGACCAAGTTCTGCTGGTGTTCTCACAGCATGGAGGCGACCATGTGACGTTGTACACAGAATTAAGTTTGGGGTCCATGCCAATTTCAGAGAAAATAGTAGATCAACTAGTCTGACGAATGATACATAAGGTAGGACTATTCTGAAAATTAGGACTTGACATGATTGCCTGAGGTGCACAATTATGCTCTCCATGCCGACCGAAGCATCAAGAAGATCCAGAAATTGGGAGGCTGAGTTCAGGAAAACTATGACAGTCCGCGAGGCACGGCCACGTGAACTGCAATAAGCATATGATCTGTTCAAACAAATGCAGAAGTTCAGCAGCGTTTACTGAAGATACATCTTCTTTCAACCCAATGAAATTTCAGAGACATGCAATCTGTTCAAACAAATGTCTATTGAAATAACCAGTTATCTGGTTGCTACTACTTCATGAAAGGAACTAGGGAGAGCTCCATCCATTTCTCCTCAGTTCAGGCAGTGTAGATGAAGATGACCAAGCAGATACAAGAACAGCAGACGACCACTCCAGGCCAGGAGGAATAGAAGTTCCTGGTGTGTTCTCACGTCATGCATATCACGTGGAGGCAACAGGCAAGTATGTGACACTGCATACAGAAGTTTGGATCCATGTCTATCTGAAAGGAAATAGTAAATCAACTAGTCTGACGAAAGCTACACATGTTAGGACTATTCTGATAATTAGGATTTCGCATGATGCCTGAGGCCCACAATCATGTTCTCCGTGGTGACTGAAGCGTCAAGAAGATCCAGAAATCATGAGTCTGGCTTAAGGGAAACTATGACAGTCGTACGCTACGTGTAATTGCAATAAGCATCCGATCTGTTCAAACAAATGGAGAATTGCAGCGGTGTTGACCGGCCATCTTCTTTCAACCAAAATCAAATTTCAGAGGCATGTGGTCTGTTCAAACAAATGTGTTTTGAACAAAACCATGCTTTGCTGTCAAACTTGACCGGTTGCTAACAGACAAAGTGACGATCAGGTACTACTCCATTTTCATAATTGATCAAACAGTAGTGCCAATATGCCTCTAGCTACCTCCAGATAACGGACTTCAATCGTTTTTTTCCTTACAAACCATCGATGGTGTGCCTTTTCCGTGACAACTGAAAATGATTATTTTCGAGAAAATGTCTAACACCGATGGTGTGACATCCTGTCCTAGGGCTTAATAGGATTGATAGAATACTCATACCAACAAGTTGCAACTTCTTTTCTGGAAACTCATCTCAAAAGAACTCTGAGATTAAACGTGCTTGGTCTGAAGCAATTTGGGGATGGGTGGCCGACCGGGAAGTTCTTCTCGGGTGCGCACGAGTGAAGACAAAGTGCGCATAAAAGACTGTGTTGGTCTGTGAGGGAAGTCTTGAGGTCCTAGAGAGCTGCCAGGTGTAAGCGGACCCGACCTGGGGGTGGGGACGTTACAATTGGTATCAGAGCTGACTCTCGCGGTTTCACGGGCGCGTGGGGTCGCAGTTACGCAGGCATGATGCGCATGGCTAGTATGGGCCTAGAGTGGTCATACAGCATGGCACATGCACTGGCACTGGGCACACGAGCGAGACCAAGAGAGGACGTTTCTGGCTTGGGGTTGACCTACGAGAACGTCGGTCTTCTAGGGGTTGAGTATGTGACATCATGTCCCAGAGCTTAATAGAATTGATAGAATACTCATACCAATAAATTGCAACTTGTTTTTCGAAAACTCATCTCGAAAGATCTCTGAGGTTAAGCGTGCTTGGCCTGGAGCAATTTCGGGATGGGTGACTGACCAGTAAGTTTTTCTTAGGTACGCATGTGTGAAGACAAAGTGCACAGAAAAAACTTGTGTTCGTCTATGAGGAAAGTCTCGTCTTAAAAGTCTTAAAAAGAGCTGTGAGACGTAAACAGGCTCGACCGGCGTTACATATGGTCCATGAAAACACACTGTGCAACTTGTATGCACAGGTTAGATTGCATCCAAAACTCGACAGTTCAGTGTACCTGACTACCTGTCGTGGATCATCCTGTCCCCAATCAGTGCCAAACCAAGAGCAGAGACGCAGTGCCGCCGTGCCGGAGCCCTGAGAGCGCCCTGCCCTCACCCTCACCAAGACACCAACCCCCTTTCCTCGGGATATTTAATTATTTGCCATCGTAAGAAAGGCCACACCTTCAGATGCCACTATAAGAAAGGAATCAACACATTTGCCATTATTACATCGTGTTGCTTACAAATTTGCCACTTTGTCCGACGTGGCGTGCCAAATCAGCGTTCCACGCTGGAGAGGCCACGCGAAATGTCATTCCTGCCCTCGTCTTCTCCATTCACTCGACGCCGTCCCCCACCCGACCCAGGCCACCCCATTTCCTCCTCCTCCGTCTCATCTGCCTGGGTGCGGCTCGTCGCCGGCCATCCACCCGCGGAGGAGATGTCGCGCATAGCAGGGTCATCGTCGGCCGAGGGTATGGGGAGGGAAGAAGGTGAGGAAACAGGCTTGCCATTGGTGGTGTGCCCTCACTGCGGCAAGGCTAGGGTTATCGAGCGGCGCTCGAAGAAGGAGAATGCGAACCACGGCCGGGTGTACTTTAAGTGCCCACGAAATTTAACTTGGGTAAGTGTGGATTCGGATTTCGGTTTGTGCTGTGGTTGTAGATCTTGATGCGGGGTTGGTTGATTTGTTTCGATTTGGAGTTCAGTTGGCAGATAGGTGTGACTTCTACAAGTGGCAGAGGCAATATCTTGATGCATTGATCCAAGCAAAGGTCATTCGGGTGAATGATCCTGAAATTGATGCTGAGATTGAAGAAGAGGTGCAATCTGTCCAGCTCCAGCAAGTGCAGAGATCCCAATTAACTGGTGGTGCCATGATGCAGAACAAAGCAATGGAGGCCAAAGTGGAAAAGCTGATGAAGATTGTGATTGTCTTAGTTATGTTTGTTGTAGCATTTGTAGGCATGGTTGTAGGGTATGCTTTGAAGTGAACAATGTATATGGGGATCCCATGCATCTGTGATGAATGGTTGTAGATAAGGTATGAATGACAATGAACAATGTCTGTGTTTGGTTAATGAACAATCAGTTTGCGTGTTGAATGAACAATCTGTCTATGTGTTGAATGAACAATCTGTCTGTGTGTTGAATGAATGAACTCATCTGGCATGATATGCAATTTGTTGAATGAGTGAGCAAATGAGCAGAATAACAGATACAATGCAGCATATTGATCCAGGATCGATCAAATAAGCATAACAGGCTCCAGACCACAAACCACATGTGTGTCTTACATAACAGAATGACGGGGAATTTACATTTTTAGCATTATAACGGAAGCAGCTTACCAGATCAGCACCCTTAGAATGACCCTTACTGTGCCGACGAATCTTAGATTTCAACTGACGCGGGCCACCGACTGTTGCGGTGGTGTTCCTCACCGCAACAGTCCGTCAATCCAGAGAGCAATTTCTACTGTTTCTCCTACCCACCGACTATTGCGGTCATGCTTGGAATAACACCGCAACTTTTGGTGGCTCAGACACTGGCTATAGATAAAACGGCCATGGAATGTTGCGGTGGTGCACAATTGGTTGACCACCGCAACAGTCTGTCATTCCAGAGAGCATTTTTTTAATTTCTCTCTGGCGACCGACTGTTGCGGTCAGGGCACCGCAACTTCCTGAGGTGGCTGTGTAAACATGTGTATAGAAACCTAGGTCACCGACTATTGCGGTGGTGGCAAATACAGGCCACCGCAACTTGCTGTGACCTCGACATTTACACTTTCCAAGTTGGTTTTGAAGAGAATTTGGCTAAGCTAAGTCGTGTTCATGTCCACGGGTCTAATAGGAACTAAATCAACCCATTCTTGGGCAATGCCAAGAGGTTCTCTCTCTTTCCAACTCGTCTTCGAATATTTCTAGTAGTCTTCTTTGATAGTTGACTTAGGTCAAACATATATATATATTTGAATGAATGAATGAATGAGTGGCTGAATGAATTAGAGCATCACTGAATGAATGAGTGAATGACAGAATGAGCATTTCCAAACAGATGAAAATGGCATAACAGTGATGTTCTTCACTTGACATAAATAAGTGCTAAATAAGTGACATTACATAAGTTCAAGCAACTTGTCACAACCAAAAGAAGGGCAACAAGTTCAATGTTTTTGTGCCCAAATCATTACAGAACAAACATTACATCCATAACAAGCATCCAAAAGTATCATGTAATGTTTTTAAAGACCAGAACAACACATGGTCAGTTGGCATCCAAAAGTATCATGACACTAAGCAGTTTCATTTCTTGGCAGCTCCTTTATTCCTTGGTGTCATCTTTTTGGGTGGAGTAGCCTTCTTGACCTTGGTGGCTAACTGCTTCCTCCTTGGAGTCATCATTTTGGCTGGAGGCTTGTACAGCACTGTCTCCAAAGGGATAGGCTCCAAGGGCAACACTTGCTCTAAATCAAGTCTCCTGGAACAAGCAAGAGTAAACAATATGGATGTCACAACTGTAAAACAATCTGTCACAACTGTAAAAAGAAATTACCTCTTAGCTGTTGATGTGCCTCCTTGTTCTGTCTGAACATGTTGCTCTGGTGGTGCTTCAGCCTGTGCCTTGTCTCTTGCAGCAGCTGCAGCTGTAGCTTCAGCTTCTGCTTTCTCTTTTGCAGTTGCTGCAGCTTCTGCTTCTGCTTTCTCTTTCTCTTTTGCAGCTGCTGCAGCTTCTGCTTCTGCTTTCTCTTTCTCTTTTGCAGCTGCTGCAGCTTCAGCTTCTGCCTGCTCTCTTGCAGCTGCTGCCCTTGTCCTAGGTGTTCTCACCTCCACAGGTGTAGATGTGTCTTTCTTGGACTTCTTTCTGCCAACCTTTACTTTGCTCTTCTTGGACCTCTTCCTTTTCCTAGTCCCAGTAAGGGAACATCTTCAGCTTCCCTTTCTATGACCTAGCTCACCACAACCATCACACTGTGTTTGCCTTGTAGCTTTTCCTGACCTCTCCAAGCAAGATGGTATCCTGTTCTTTCTCTGCCTACCAACCCCTCTTTTGGTACCTTCTGGTGGATATAGTTTGAAGCCCTTGTCAACTTCTGGCCACTGATTCCTATCAGTTATATTAGGCCATCCTGCATCATATGCTTGTTTCAACTTCTGCACAGAATAAGCCATGTCCACATATTTTGAATATTGTGGCCGTCCCCTATCAGTAGTGATGACAGCCAAAGCATGTGGGCAAGGTTTGCCTGTGACCTGCCACTCCCTACAAGTGCATCTAAGTTCTGTCAAGTATACAACATGTCTTCTCACTTCCTCATCCTTGTATATCTCAGTGACTTCAGCTCTCTCATCAGTGCCCTTAGTGACTTTCAAGTGTCCTAATCCCCTTGAGGCTGCATTTAACTGTTGAACAATGGCTGGAAGTATGATCCCATCCAAAGCTCTAGAGACTTTTCTCCTTTTCTCAAACATGATTACTCCCTTCTCCCTTATAGCATCAACCATACAATGTAGAGGCAGATCTTTGAAGTCTTTGATCCATGCATTCCAAGACTCAGCTAAATTGTTGTTGATGTAGTCACATTTGATATCTGTTGAAAACTTTGATCTAGCCCACAGAAAGCTGTGGTGTTCATTGAGCCAAGGTTCTACCTTAGGGCTAGCTGCTAAAACTTTGTCCAGAAAATATTTGTGCTTGCCAACTGAGTATGCTCTTGCAGCTGGCCACATGTTTTTTCCATACACCTCACCAGTGAAAAGCTTCTTCATGTTCTCCATGAGGTGTCTGAAACATTCTCTATGTTCTGCCCATGGGAAAACCTGCTTCACTGCAGCTTCTAGGCCCTTGCATGCATCAGTGCATATGGCCAATCTTGGAAGCACACCAACTGCCTTGTGAAGTTGCTCCATGAACCAAATCCAATTATCTTTGGTTTCTGAATCAAAAAAACCAAAGGCTAAAGGGAACATCCAATTGTGCCCATCTAGTGCTAAGGCAGCTGGCATGTGACCATTCCATAACCCATTGAGAGCAGTGGAGTCTACACTTATGTAAGGTCTACAGCCACCAAGAAAGCCATCTATGCTGCCCTTAAATGCACAAAAAAATCTACTGAAATGCTTCTTCTCTTCATTTTGCACAATGTCTATCTCTACAATACTTCCCGGGGATCTCAACTCAACTTCTGCTTTGAACCTGTACAGCCAATCAAACGAATCATCCCATTTACCAAATAGCTTATCTGCTGCTCTCTGTCTACCATACCAGACCGTCTGATAGGCAATCTGTATCTTATATTTGTCCTCCAATGCTTGCTTGATCTCTTTTGCACCTAGATCAGGTTTTCTCTTCAGTAAAGGGATAGCTCTCTCAGCAACCCAAGCCTGAGATGCCATTGTCCCAATAACTCTGCTTGTTGAAGCACACTGGTGAGTATTGCTGTTTATTTGAACCTGCACAAACATCAAAGCAAGTTAGTACACAAACATCAAAATGAACAAATATACCTAAACAAAAAAAATGCCCAGAAAGTAGTTAGTATGTACCCTGACACAACCATCTTTCTGTGTCCTAGCCCTAATTACCCAGGGGCAGCCATCAGCTCTGCAATAACCCCTGAACCTGGTTTTGTCAGACTTCTCAGTGCCTAACTCAAATTCCTCAACTATAGCATACTGCCTAACTGCTAGCCTGAACTCATACATAGAAGGATATGTAGAGCCAACTGACATGTCTGGATTATCCCTATCCCAATCCATAACTGGCTCAGTAGGGTCTTTGTCATCAACAGGAACACCTGCATCTCTCATCTCTTCTTGAACTTGTTCAGACATAACAGGATTGGCAGATTCAGGCATAGCTGGTGCTTCAACTGTTTCATCAGCATCATTAAAACCCATTGACTCATACAATCTTTCCTCATCAACAACTGCAGCTGCCTCACCATCCATATCATCCTGAGGCATAATAACCAAAGTCTCCCAGTCAATTGTCACAGGTGCTGGTTCACTAGACTGATTTGCCTGTTCATTAAAGCTAAATGTCTCATCTAAACCTTCAGCAAAGATATTAGGACCTTGACTAGTCACACCAGAGCTACCAATTGAACCAGTACCACTGCTAAAAGGATGTTCACTCTGCTCATAGCCTTTGTCAACAACTTCAACTACAACATAGGCAACCTTGAACCTTGAGGAAATCATCTTCTCAAAGTGCTCATTCCTTCTAATCTTCCACTTTGCATCACTATCAGTATCCACTGACCACACTGCAAGTGTCTGACTACGACCCCAGATAATCTTACTTCCCATATCATTGACAAATGTATCTAGATTGTAAGCTTTGCTCCTATCAAACCAGACATCATGCCACTGCTCATCCATATCTAGCATACCATAGTCCAAATTCGCCTTAAATTTTTCACATTTAACAATTATTCTAAAGGCATTGTCAGGATCAATCCTGACACAAACATCAAAATAGAAAAGGTTTGCAGTTAGAGATATCCAACCCCAACCACATTCATATGCAGTGCAATGAAGCAGTCAGGGCAACTACTTGGCTTACCACGGAGGGCACTCGCTAGGCTCTATGACAATCAAATGGATCACCCGCGCATCTACTGCCTACGATTCACATGGACGAGCAGAGAAAATGGAGTATCACACCCCAACCAAAGCGAAGGGAATCCAGTCCTCCAAAATCCAAGACCCGCAAAAGCAACAAGCATGGAGGTCTTACCTTCGATCCAGCGCGTCCCAACACCCGTCGCCGCCTCCACCCGTCGCCGCCGCTCCGCGTCCAGCTAGGGTTTCCCGCGAGGAGGAGGAGGAAATGGGGTGGCCTGGGTCGGGTGGGGGACGGCGTCGAGTGAATGGAGAAGACGAGGGCAGGAATGACATTTCGCGTGGCCTCTCCAGCGTGGAACGCTGATTTGGCACGCCACGTCGGACAAAGTGGCAAATTTGTAAGCAACACGATGTAATAATGGCAAATGTGTTGATTCCTTTCTTATAGTGGCATCTGAAGGTGTGCCCTTTCTTACGATGGCAAATAATTAAATATCCCCTTTCGTCGCAGGCGCCCGCACCAACCACGGCCCGCGCGACCGAGCCCCCTCTGCCCCACCCCTACCGGCGAGCCGTCGACCACGAAATGTCGACGCTTTCTTCGCCGCCGGGACCCCCAAATTTTCTATTTGCAACGCTGAGCGAGCCCTCGTTTCTACCAGCTGATTGGCCGGCGCCCTCCGCCGCTTTTCCTCCGACCAACCCCCAAGCGCAGCCCGTCCGGCCCCCCCGCCCTATTTAAACGCGGCCTCCCCCTCCGTTTCGCTCCAGGAAGAGCAGCACCAACCAGTGCATCACAAGCTCTTCTCTCCACTCCAATACAGAGTTGCTCCGAATTGACAGGGCATCATCACCTACTTCTGATCTCCGGTAGTTTACAGCTTAGTGCTTTCGGTTCAATACCCTGCCACTTAGCAATGGAGTGCGAGAACGGCCGCGTTGCCGCCGCCAACGGCGATGGCCTGTGCGTGTCGGCGCCGCGCGCCGACCCTCTTAACTGGGGGAAGGCCGCGGAGGAGCTGATGGGCAGCCACCTCGACGAGGTGAAGCGGATGGTGGTCGAGTACCGCCAGCCGCTGGTGAAGATCGAGGGCGCCAGCCTCGGGATCGCGCAGGTGGCCGCCGTGGCCAACGGCGCCGGCGAGGCCCGGGTCGAGCTCGACGAGTCGGCTCGCGAGCGCGTCAAGGCCAGCAGCGACTGGGTCATGAACAGCATGATGAACGGCACCGACAGCTACGGCGTCACCACCGGCTTCGGCGCCACCTCGCACCGGAGGACCAAGGAGGGCGGCGCGCTCCAGAGGGAGCTCATCAGGTTCCTCAACGCCGGCGCCTTCGGCACCGGCACCGACGGCCACGTCCTGCCGGCCGAGGCGACGCGCGCGGCCATGCTCGTCCGCATCAACACCCTGCTACAGGGGTACTCCGGGATCCGCTTCGAGATCCTCGAGGCGATCGCCAAGCTGCTCAACGCCAACGTCACGCCGTGCCTGCCGCTCCGGGGCACGATCACCGCGTCCGGCGACCTCGTCCCGCTGTCCTACATCGCGGGCCTCGTCACTGGGCGTGAGAACTCTGTTGCTGTCGCCCCAGACGGCAGCAAGGTGAACGCCGCTGAGGCGTTCAAGATCGCCGGAATCCAGGGCGGCTTCTTCGAGTTGCAGCCCAAGGAAGGTCTCGCCATGGTGAATGGTACCGCCGTGGGCTCAGGCCTTGCCTCCACCGTGCTCTTTGAGGCGAACATTCTCGCCATCCTTGCCGAGGTCTTGTCCGCTGTGTTCTGCGAGGTCATGAACGGCAAGCCAGAGTACACTGACCACCTGACCCACAAGCTGAAGCACCACCCTGGGCAGATCGAGGCCGCTGCCATCATGGAGCACATCCTGGAGGGAAGCTCCTACATGAAGCATGCCAAGAAGCTCGGCGAGCTCGACCCGTTGATGAAGCCGAAGCAGGACCGGTACGCGCTCCGCACCTCGCCGCAATGGCTTGGCCCACAAATTGAGGTTATCCGTGCCGCCACCAAGTCCATCGAGCGCGAGATCAACTCAGTCAATGACAATCCGTTGATCGATGTCTCCCGCGGCAAGGCACTTCACGGTGGTAACTTCCAGGGCACGCCCATCGGCGTGTCCATGGACAACACCCGCCTGGCCATCGCCGCCATCGGCAAGCTCATGTTTGCGCAGTTTTCAGAGCTCGTCAACGACTACTACAACAACGGCTTGCCCTCCAACCTGTCCGGCGGGCGCAACCCCAGCTTGGACTACGGGTTCAAGGGCGCCGAGATCGCCATGGCCTCGTACTGCTCTGAGCTGCAGTTCCTGGGCAACCCGGTGACCAACCACGTCCAGAGCGCGGAGCAGCACAACCAGGACGTGAACTCGCTCGGACTCATCTCCTCCAGGAAGACGGCCGAGGCCATCGACATCCTGAAGATCATGTCCTCGACGTTCTTGATCGCCCTGTGCCAGGCCGTCGACCTGCGCCACATCGAGGAGAACGTCAAGAGCGCCGTCAAGGCCTGCGTGATGACGGTGGCGAAGAAGACCCTGAGCACCAACTCCACCGGTGGTCTGCACGTCGCTCGCTTCTGCGAGAAGGACCTGCTCCAGGAGATCGAGCGCGAGGCGGTGTTCGCCTACGCCGACGACCCGTGCAGCGCCAACTACCCGCTGATGAAGAAGCTGCGCAACGTGCTCGTGGAGCGCGCCCTCACCAACGGCACGGCTGAGTTCAACGCGGAGACATCCGTGTTCGCCAAGGTCGCGCAGTTCGAGGAGGAGCTGCGTGCGGCGCTGCCCAAGGCGGTTGAGGCTGCACGGGCGGCCGTCGAGAACGGCACGGCGGCGATACCGAACAGAATCACCGAGTGCCGCTCGTACCCGCTTTACCGGTTCGTGCGCGAGGAGCTGGGTGCAGTGTACCTGACCGGCGAGAAGACACGG
>CM014270.1:59951896-59966098 GCA_004135705.1 Alloteropsis semialata
AGGGAGCGAGGGATCGATCGAGAGAAGAAGGAAGGAGAAGAGGCTGGGGGGTTATAACCCCCCACCTTTAGTCCCGGGCCGTATTATGACCCGGAACTAAAGGGTAATTTCGCGCGGGAAGGGAAAATGCAACCCCTTTAGTCCCGGGTCGTGTGTTACGACCCGGGACTAAAAAGGGCTGCTTTTTTGCTTCCCGCGCAAATCCAGCCCCCTTGTTCTATTTCTTTTACTAATACACTAATATTCATTCGTATATATCATTATCTCTAAAAAATTTGCCCCAAAAAAACAAATAACAGCTGCTTATATTAGAGCTTACAAAATTTAATAAACATGCTAATATGAGTTATATAATGTTTATTTGTCCAATATTAGCAAAAAAATCTATAATTAAACTAGTTGATGTGATGTTTACATATTTGTCTTAATATTCGACACAATGCTCACAAGTATTCTCCCATACCTATTATTGTATATGATGTTCATACATTGGCAAGGTTAACTTCCAACTAGGTAATGACAGTCTGTAGCCATGAAACTTATGTCTTCCATAACCATGTTAAACAATTGTTGATGGAGTTTTTACTTCTCGATGGTTTTAGTGTGAGCCTAAAAGATTTGAATGTCCCAAGGATCACAATAAAACCATCGAGAAAAGTAAAAACTCCATCAATTATTGTTTAATACATGGTTATGGAAGACATAAGTCTCATGACAAAAGACTGTCACTACCTAGCTACAGATACAACTTGCTACGGTATGATCATCAAGTACACACACAAAAAAAGCATGGAGACAAAGCTTGTGAGTATAGAGTGGTCTATTAAGAAAATCTATGCATCCCATTGTCACACCCTGAAATTCTGAATTTCAGGATGTGAATAGATAGAGAAATTAAACAATGTTTTTCTCATAATTTTAAAACTTTGTCCAACATTTATTTTGTTGACAGGAAATTTAGAATAGGAAAAATAATTGGTTGTTTTTTTAAATTAAATGAGGTTGTTGCATTCATGCTCTTTGCATTGTTTTTGTTTGAGTTGTTTATAAATTCTTGTCCCAATACAAATTCTCATCCAATCCCAAATCCTCTCCAAATCCAAATCTCAATTCTTTTCCCCAAGTCAAATCTCAAATCTCTCTCTCCAAACTCAAATCTCACTCAAATATCTCTCAAACTCTCCAAACCAAATTCAAACAAAGTTCAAATCCCAATTCTTTTTCCCTCCCTTCCCTCTCTTCCTTTTCGGCCCGATTCAACTCACCTCCCCGCTCGGCCCAACCCGCAGCCCAGCAGGCCGGCCCATTTGGCCTTTCTCCCTCTCCCTTCCCCTGAGTCGCTGACAGCCGGCCCCGCCCGTCGGCGCCTTCTCCTCCTTCTTCCTCCCGCTGCCCTCGTTCTTCGGAGCCGCCGCACGCGCCCGAGATCTCCGCGCCCACGTCCGCGCTCACCCCGCATCTCCCTCCCTTTATTCACTCGTCAATCAATCACGCCTTCAACCAAGTCACCCCGGCTCTCGCTTCCCCTCTTTCCTCCCTCTGCAACGGGCGCCCGGGCCTCCAATGCCATCAATGGTCGGCTTCCACGCCGCCTCATCAATCCCCTTCACCTCGAGCCCCTCTGCTCCCCCTTCAACCCTCTATAAAATCCACCCGGCAACAACTCTCGCGCACGTACACCTCCTCCATCCCGAAACCAACTCGTCGAGCACCAATTGCTCACCGGAGCTCGGTCATCTCCGCCGCCGTCGAGGTAGTGCACCGCCGCCGTTCGATTCCTCCCTGTCCAAGCTCTCCTTGACCCTCCCTGTCCCGCTCGCCCGTTCGCAGGTCCATCCGAAGCACAACCCCAGCGCCCGTGCGACGTACCTGACGTCGGAGTGCCATCCCCTCTGTCCGACCCGACCGGCGCCACCCATCATCGTCGTCGGCCCTGCTCGGCTTTTCCCCGACGCCATCTACCCCTCTGGTAAGCTCGCCATGGCCTACCCTTCATTCCTATGCCATTTGTTTAGCTCCACATGCACCGTAGCGCTCAACAGAGCCTTCTCCGGCGAGCTTCGCCGTGGGAAATGGCGGCGCCGCCGCTCAGACCGTCGTCGGCCGCCGGATCACGTCCCCACCGTCCACTTTCAGATGAACGGCCGAGATCAAAACCCTCAAATCGGTCAGCAGGGACTCATACCGGTCAACCTGGCACTTTTGCTAAAGAGCCCTCGTCCTTTTCAGTAATCAACCCGCAGTCCACTCGCAGTATAAAATATTTATACATAAGCCCTTAGAAATCATGTTTAGGCCCCTGTTCTTTTAAATAATCTCGCCCGCCATCCTTTACATGGCTTTATCACATGCTAGCCCCTCTATTATCTGTTTATTTATGTTTGTGCCCTCGGTTTTTAATAAAACAGTACGCAGACTTTAGTTTTAATTGCATATAGGTCCCTGCAACCTTGTATCTAGTGTAGTTTCGCCGTTTTAAATCCGTTTTGGGCGATTCTTGCGGCCACGCGATCGTCTTTGCTTGCTCTTTAGTTTAAGGTGCTTGTTCTGTACTTTTAGTATTGTTTGCTGTATTGTTCTTAGTAGTTTTTATTTGTTTGCTTTGTATGTCGTGCCGTTGTTTGCTTCGAGTAGAAGGATCGCTGTTCGTGCAAGATCAAGAATTCCAAGTGAGCAAGAGCAAACAAGCAGTGAGAGTAACTTTGCGTTGGAGAAAGGCAAGTGTCCCTAACCATCCTTCTATCTGTGCTTATAATATATCATGATGATGTTAATTGGAACATGGAGAACCACCCAGGAAAACAGTGCAACCACGAGTACTATATGGCTCTGGTCTTGGCTAATTAATTAGATGAACTCTATGTTGTGTTGGGGGTGTATGATGGGCTGGAAAGGTTTGTGTAGGTTGTGCGGGGAAAGAAGGTGCGCCTTCTGGGAACCGTCTGGACAGGGACCAACACATACATAGAGGGATTCTTTGTAAAGGCCTTGTAGCGTCCCTATGCAGTCACACCAAAGGAAGTGTGATACGTGCCTGATCAGCACAGCGTGGTTGGGTATACGCTTCTTGTGGGGAAAGTGTACAAACTCTGCAGAGTATTAAAAACTGTTATAACAGCCGTGCTCACGGTTAAGAGCGGCCTGGACCCTCACATGATTAATAAACTTGAATATGGAATTGAATCGGAATTCTGGTTATTTCTTGTGGCCTTGCTGAGTACCAACCATAAGTGTACTCATCCTTGCTTACTGCTGCTCAGAAGGTGTTGTCAAGTTGTTGAAGATGGTGCTAGGCGTATGCAACCCCCAGTCGATTGCCTGTGAAGTGTTGGAGCCTTCGTTTCCAGGATCAGCTGTGACTCTGATAGTTTGTAAGTCTTTTATGTTGTTTTACGTGATACTGCTATTGTTTATCACTGATGAAGTCTCATATGTGTGTAAACTTGATCCTGGCGCACATATGATTATCATTCGGTTTTGTCCTTAAAACCGGGTGTGACAGAAGTGGTATCAGAGCTGTATCGACTGTAGGACGTAAGCCTAGATAGCAATGGTCGTTTTCTAAGGTTCTCCTTGATATCATAACATTCCTTGACTTGTCCTTGACCTTTTCCGATGATCTTTCTCAACCTTTGATCCTCTATCTCCTTTTGATAGTCTAATTCTCATACTTGACTCTTGATCATTTATCCCCCACCTTGTCTTGATATTGCTAATTCCCAATTCTTGTCTATTCAAGTCATTTAAGTTGATGGCTTTCCTCTTTTATCCCTTAGCTTGAAATTGCTTTTATGGACCCCTCCTTCTTTGTTTTCATTCTCCTCCTTATTTCTCTTATATTGACACTTTGGACTCCCCTTGTCTTCATTTCAAAGTGGTTTTCTCATCTCCTCTTGTATTAGGAAAAACAATAGATGCTTAGTACCACATGTCTTAACGCGTACTCAAGCCTCAGTGAAGAATCAAGCTACCAGAAGTCGAGTCAGAGCAATCGAAGGCTATGTCACACTCAAGATCAGGAACCGTCAAGATCAAGAAGTCAGATGTCATGACCGACGATGCCTTGTAGGACCGTAGGATCCCTTGCAGCCTTATTAATAACGTTTAGCATCGTCCTTGATTGAGTGAAGTTCTGTGAATTTCTTGATGATGCTTGTCTTTATGGACTTGTCTGATTCGTTTCTTTGTAATGATTGTTGGTGTATTATGGGTCTTATACCTATAATGACATCAGTTGCCTAGATGGGTTCTTCTTTTATACCTCACTGAATCCTTGTCCTCCTTTTCCAATGACGGATATCATAAGAGAAAAACCGAAGGCAACAATATCAGCAACAAGCATATGTCATTGCTCGTGTTAGATGAAAGCAAGTTGAAGAAAGAGAAGCTCTTATCTCCATGACCCCACTATAATGATGATTACAAGAATAAAGAAGAGAAGGACTACAACATGATGATTCTACTCACGACACATGACAGATGCTGACATCAAGAATGCTCTATTTCCTTTGTTACTCTTGAGCTATCCTCCTCTACCTCAATTTGCTAACAATCTTGATAACCAAGAAAAGATGAAGATGATATCATGAAGTACTCTTTCATGTTCTTCCATTTTATTTTGTTGTCTCCTCTGATCTTATCTTTACCACTCAACCAGATGGCAAGCCCCAATGGAAATCATGAAGCCAATGATGGTGATCTCCACATTCCACCCATCGCTCCAATGAAGGATGTTACAAAGCAAGTCTCACTCCCTGGAAACCACAACGTTGTCACGAGTGATAACCATGCGGTCTGGTCTGCTCCGTTGCTGTCAGCGTTTGACAAAGAGAAGCTATTAGCCATGCAGGCTCAAGTCTTGCAAGGACAGATGCAGTCCAACACGTCATCCCCTCATAACATGGAGATAACCAAATTAGGAGTCCCCACCGGACCAGTAAAGAGGCAAGTAGCTGAAGCATGGAACCGTCAAAAGAATAAGAAAAGCCGTGGAGCACCAAAGTTAATGATGAAGAGACAACATGAGGATATTAAGACTCCAGAAAAATGTCAATGTTGTGAGCATTATGGAAATCCATGTCTCCAGGTAGAAGATAGCCTAATGACTGCTGAAGAAAGACATCGTTATCATTTAGACATCAATAATCAGAAGAGGTTGTCTACCCAAGATCCAGTCATAAAGAAAGTTACTCAAGACGAAGATAGTGCTCAAACTATAAACCTCGATGATTGGAGTATCTCTTTCAAGGTATATCAACCCAATAGAAACAAGCAATCCAAGAAACAAACCAGTGAAGCAAGCAAAGAGAAGATGGAATTTTCACATCCACTGGTAGACAACAGTATTCAACCTAGCCAACCACAGCCTCAAATTGTTCAACCTCCAGATGACAGCTTTACCAAGAAGAATTCTGATGTGCAAGCTACTCCACCAAAACTTATGGTGAAGCAGAAACAAAGTCAAGATGGACATTTTAAAGGACCATGCTTTGGATGTGGTGAGAAAGGACACTATGTCAATAAATGTCCACTAAAGCGTAAAATGACCAGGTCCACTGATGCCAATTAGTGTGGAGAAGATGGACATCTTGCCAGTTGGTGTGCCAAAGAGAGTGATTATCAAGTGGTGTTAGATTAAGTTTCCCGAAAGTGTTTTTTTTCTATGTTAGTTGAGAAGAAGCATGTTTGAGGATCTTATGTAATAAAGAATGGTCTGGAAGAATGCTACCTACCAAAACTCTTGTTCTTGCTAGCCTATCCGAATCTCGGGACGAGATTCCTTTTAAGGGGGTAGTGTTGTCACAGCCTGAAATTTCAATTTCAGGATGTGAATAGAAGAACAATTAAAACAACGTTTTTTTCTCATAATTTTAAAATTTGCTCAACATTTATTTTGTTGACAGGAAATTTAGAATAGGAAAAATAATTGGTTGTTTTTTTAAATTAAATGAGGTTGTTGCATTCATGCTCTTTGCATTGTTTTTGTTTGAGTTGTTTGTAAATTCTTGTCCCAATACAAATTCTCATCCAATCCCAAATCCTCTCCTAATCCAAATCTCAATTCTTTTCCCCAAGTCAAATCTCAAATCTCTCTCTCCAAACCAAATTCAAACAAATATCAAACCCAAAACCTTTTCCCACCTTTTCTTTCCTCCATTTTGGCCCAACCCGAACTCCTTTCCTCTTCCTCCCCGCCGACCCAACCGGCCCATCAGCTTGGCCCAGCAACCGGCCCAGGTTCTCCTGCTCCTCTCTCGCTGACGGCATGGCCCCACCTGTCGGCGCCATCATCTTCCTCCAGCTGCTCGCGGATGCCCGAGCCGCCGCTCATCCCGCACGCGCCGCTCCCGCCCACGTCCGCGCTTGCCCCGCGTTTCCCTCCTCCTTCACTCGGCTTTACTGCGCATTCATCCGCAAGCCTTCACTCGCCCTCACTCCTCCCCTCTGCAACGGCCCTCGGGCCTTCATGGCCATGACTGCCGCCCCCTCCCGATCTCTCTCTCGCCCGATTCCACTCTGCTCCCTCCCCGCTCGACTATAAAAACCCGGGAGCGCCCTCCTCGCGCGCACACACACATCCCACATCAGAAACCACCATCCGTGCTCGCGCTATTCCTCACCGGAGTTCTTTGACGCCGCCGTCGAGGTAGAGCACCGCCGCCACCTCGGTTCTTCCTGTCTGGGCTCCCTTTTGATCCATCCGTCTCGCTCGCTCGTTCGCAGGATCATCTGGAGCACAACCCCGGCGTCTGGAGGGCGAAACCGACGTCGGAACCCCATCTTCACCGTCCTACCGTGATCGCCGCCGTTCTTCATCGTCGGCGACCACCCTCCGACCCTCCTCTCACGCTTGTAAGACCTCTGGTGAGCTCCCCATGACCCGCTGATGCTCCCCGTGCCATTTATTCATCTTCCCGTGAACCGTAGCACCCAGTAGCCCCAACGCCGGCGAGCTATCGTCGCGGACGCGGCGGCGCCGCCGTCTCCTACCGTCGCCGGCGTCCACTTTGATCCGCGCCATCCGATCGCGAATCAACGGCTGAGATCAGCCCCAGGATACCGGTCAACCCAGTCTGACCGGGCGCCCTGGCACTTTTTCTTAAGAGCCCCTAAGCTTTCATGAAATTAACCCGCAGTCCACTGCCTTTGAAAAATATTCACAACCATACCCTTTCCTTTTATGATTTAAACCCTGATCTTTCATATATTGCAACCCGCCATCCTATCCTCACCCTTTTGCAGATCGAACCCCGAAGATTCGTCTTTTTGCAGTGACTAATCACTGAGTCTAGAGATTCTTCTCTGCTAACCCCTGAGATCTATGGTTATTTATGTTTGTGCCCTCGGTTTTTATCAAAACAGTACGCAGACTTTAGTTTTAATTGCATATAGGTCCCTGCAACCTTGTAACTAGCGTAGTTTCGTCGTTTTAAATCCGTTTTGGGCGATTTTCGCGTCCACGCGATCGTCTTTGCATGCTCTTTAGTTTAAGGTGCTTGTTCTGTACTTTTAGTATTGTTTGCTGTATTGTTCTTAGTAGTTTTTATTTGTTTGCTTTGTATGTCGTGCCGTTGTTTGCTTCGAGTAGAAGGATCGCTGTTCGTGCAAGATCAAGAATTCCAAGTGAGCAAGAGCAAACAAGCAGTGAGAGTAACTTTGCGTTGGAGAAAGGCAAGTGTCCCTAACCATCCTTCTATCTGTGCTTATAATATGTCATGATGATGATAATTGGAACATGGAGAACCACCCAGGAAAACAGTGCAACCACGAGTACTATATGGCTCTGGTCTTGGCTAATTAATTAGATGAACTCTATGTTGTGTTGGGGGTATATGATGGGTTGGAAAGGTTTGTGTAGGTTGTGCGGGGAAAGAAGGTGCGCCTTCTGGGAACCGTCTGGACAGGGACCAACACATACATAGAGGGATTCTTTGTAAAGGCCTCGTAGCGTCCCTATGCAGTCACACCAAAGGAAGTGTGATACGTGCCTGATCAGCACCGCGTGGTTGGGTTTACGCTTCTTGTGGGTAAAGTGTACAACCTCTGCAGAGTGTTAAAAACTGTTATAACAGCCGTGCTCACGGTTAAGAGCGGCCTGGACCCTCACATGATTAATAAACTTGAAGATGGAATTGAATCGATGTTCTGGTTATTTCTTGTGGCCTTGCTGAGTACCAACCATAAGTGTACTCATCCTTGCTTACTGCTGCTCAGAAGCTGTTGTGAAGCCGCTGAAGATGATGCTAGGCGTACGCAACCCCCAGTCGATTGCCTGTGAAGTGTTGGAGCCTTCGTTTCCAGGATCAGCTGTGACTCTGATAGTTTGTAAGTCTTTTATGTTGTTTTACGTGATACTGCTATTGTTTATCACTGATGAAGTCTCATATGTGTGAAAATTTGATCCTGGCACACATATGAATGTCATTCGGTTTTGTCCTTAAAACCGGGTGTGACATCATCGTACATTTATCCTGGAAGCTTTATATGGTGCTTTCCTCGGGAAATAATATTGCCCTATATTTTCCCTTTATATACTATAATAATTCATTAAACTGGAAAAAGGATTGATCCTTTCAACAGCATATTATTTTAGAGCAAATTTTGGGCACTTGTGCAGAAGGCCAATGTTCGAAAAAGAACCCCGGATGCAGAAAATTAACATTCACTCAAGTACTAAATATTGCCATGTGACGAGAATATATTCCTATTGTTATCATTTGGTGGTGGTTTATAGTGACATCTAACAGGATTGCTATATAATAAACATATCTCTCCTCGTAGTGATACTTGCATAAGAGGATTGCTACATGAAACTATACTATCTCCACTTAATACTACACACCAACGCTTGAGGTTTAGATGCAAAAAGCTTGTCGGATGTGTCAAAGTATGTGGTTTTATCATAATACATTGAACCTTAATTTGTGTCACCATTTGGCGGCAGCTTAGCAACAGCCAGTGGAACAGAGGTGCAGCCAAAGTCTGGTAGCTCAGGTTTTAAATCTTGACTTCGACCAAGACCTGCAGCATGTATTTCCACCTGGAAAATGGGCTCAGGAAAAGTCTCGAGTTAGTCCTTTTGTTATTTGGAGATAGTGTGTGATCAAACTCATTTAAATTTCCAGAATGTTTCACGCAGCGCTTGACTCTGGGAAGAACCTTGTGAGACTACAAATTCAACAATTTAATAAGTATGTAAAGGCTGGCAAGTGTGATTATTTTCAGAAAAACACGACGATGCATGAACCTGCTCGGCCAATATGGTTCCGGTTCGATGTACCTTTGCTATGCCCAGGCTTGGAAAAGGCTGTCCGGTATCACCTGCAGCTAGAATTGTACAAAGACCAAAGGGTAGGGAGACAACAGTCAGTCTTTGGACTGATGTCATAAGCAAACATGCCGACCAAACACCACATGCAAAGGCTAGGATTTTGTGATATTATGACAAGGAAGAATTTAGCATTTTCACTTGACACCAATTGCATGACTTGTCCTTTGGTCACAAAACGACCAAAGGAATTTAGATTAGAGGTATAAAGCACACAAGAAAGGATTTTGTGGTCTGATCTTCGCATGCTGCAATTTATACCAGCCCAACAACTTGTTGGGTTCATGCCCAACAAAGCCTGGGCCGTGTCTTGCACCTTGCCAGCCCGTATCTATGTGGATATTCAGGGTACAAGTATGCATTTTCTCAAAAAGAAAGTTACCAGGGCATATTTGCTCGTGTAAAACAGCAAATTATGGCTAATGCTGAAAGAAATAAGTGCTCACAAGTACAACTCTTACACAGCTAAGAGAAGTCGCAGAGGGTTAAACTTACGACTCACACGGCTAGTATACAAAATTGAGGAAAAAAATTATTGGAAAGTGGCCTTTCACGAATTAGGGGATCACTTGAGGCCATCGCCGAGCCCAGCAGGCATTCCTAAGCTCTGTGCCAAGTCAGCCATTCTCTCTTTCATGGCCTGCAGGTATTAATCCAACACCGTTTTAGTATAAATTTAAATATAAATTTTACATTCTCTGTGTAGCATCAACTAGGTAATCTTTTTCATCTTATTAATAGAAAAACATCAAGATTCACACCTGGACACTCCTTTGATGTGCATCCTTGTAGGCATCATTGACCAGCTCAGAAAGTTTCTGAAAGGAAAATAAAAAAATTGTTGGGGAAAATCACAACATGCTTAAAAAAAGAGAAATAAAATCTCGACAAAATATGATGTTAAGGTGGGCCTAAAAGGCTTTCCTATCTCATATGTCAAGCAATAATCCAGCTATCTACTAGAATGTACACCAAATCCTACTGATCCACAAGTTTTCATCTTTATATGTAACTGAGATTAAAACAAGCTGCATCTTTTTCTAATATAAATGTGCACCTTGTATCCAGTGGTGGGGTGCATGCCTTCCCTTTCCCCTTGTGAACAATGAATTAGTTCCTTAATATAAACCATCAATGGCTTCTTATGCAGACAAGTTGTGTGTAAAATGTTAACCTGCATTCTGATGATATTTCTAATGCACATTGTTCATAGGTCAGATTGGTTAAGCACACATGCCAGTAGCCACAAGCAATTATTTTTCTCTTATTCGCAAATGTGCACAAGCATAATGTGTCTTGCTAATTCATATACAGAAATTGAGAAATAGGTTGTTCTAACCTGCGATTATAGCACTAAATTACAATAGTACAAAAAATCACTACCTCAGTCATGCAAACAGTCTTCACAACATGAACTCATGCAAACCTTCAAATAAAATAACTAAACTAGCAAAGGTATGATACATACTTCAGCACCCAAGTCCATTGCAGCTTCTGTTATTTCAACTCTAATAGGTTGTTGGTTTCCAGAAAGTGTAACCTGTTGAGTGAATAAAAAATAATTGTGAACATAGATAAGCACGGGAAGTATAGTAATACAAAAGAACACAAAGTGCTAAAAGTTAATACTCCTACTCCATAGTCCAGATACACAAGGCACATAAGACTCCAACTAAACTAAAGGGTACAGCACATAGCTTAAAAAACACTCCCACCAGGATTTTAGACAAGACATCTTGGCATCAATAGTCATTTTTTACTTGCAAGGCATCTTAACATGCAATGATCTGCATGTCTCTTTTATCCTTTGGTCATTGGTCTGCCAGATGAGAGAGATAGGATTGGAAGTGGAATAATAAATGTGGATTGCCTAAAGCACTAAGCTGGACTGCTGGAGTGAGCTTATCTATATGACTCTGTGCAAGCATGCCGCCAAAGGGGCTGCAATTACTCCAGGGAACACACATGAAGCAAGGGCACTCCAGTATTTTTATCACTGCTGTTTTCTCACTGTTAATGCTCCTTAATCTACATGTTCAAAGGTTAAACACCATTTTGCAATGGATGGAATACAAATTTATCAAAATGTCCCTTTCTAAATGATCGCATATATTATTCCACTTTTAGACAAATCCCGCAACACATAAACTATTTCCTTGAAGCCCCACAGATTTGACAGGGTTCGTAACTTTGAATGTCAAAGCAATACATAAGATTGACCTAAGATATATGCTCTTTTCTGTTCATAATGTATAAGGCAGGTTTGACCAAGCATGATATACAATGTCATCCTTTGACCATAATTTTCTTTTATGCTTCATTGTTCATTACAATAAAATTGACATAATATAAAAGCAGTTTCAAATACAAATCCAGTGGTGCCAAATTTATATCATATAATCTACAGATCTGTAGGTTCAGTGTTGGTCAAAGATTAACAAGGCTGAACCTTGAAACAAGTGCACGCCTTACAAAAAGAAAAGGAGGGAGTATGAGATCATGAGAGGTTGCATGTTCAGCAACTACAGGATTATGTACGCCCAGAGCTAATAAAAATAAGGTGATTTTGAGTACTTCATATAGCAATCAAGAACCATAACCTCAAGCAGTGGCTCTGATATATAGAACATGGCTAGTTTCAAATAAAACAAAAAATGATGAGATATTAGATGCTAGGATTTTTGTTTGACAGGGATACACAAAGATTAAATACAAAGAGTGTAATCAAATGCCTTAACTACTCTTAAGCATACCTTGATTAGTTCACCTTCACAATAGCCGTCAATCTCAGTCCTAAAACAGGATAAAAATAAAGTCATGTGTCCAGGCTATTTTGCATCAGCATAAGGAAGATAACTCAATGTTATAAATGCATACGCTGCAAGCTCCTTCTGCACCCGGACAGCCTCAACTTGGACAACCATTTGCGCCTTCTTAACAGTTTCATAGAGATTTTGCATATTTCCAAAAATACCTGCCTAAAGTTAATTACGGTATTAGAGGACTTCAAGATTGTTATAAACAGAATTCCAACTATAAACAGATAGATATACATATAAACTAAATGACAAGAATGAACTCGGCAACCTTCAAAGATACAGTATTACAAAGAGAATTATGTGTGTACACAGTCAGTTCTCACATGAACAACACTATCAATTATCCAAACAAAGAAAAAGCTAAAGTCTTGGGTGTCATAAATCGCTGCGAAAAGAGTAGGTGATAGCTACCCATAAAAGCTCATCTCCCTAATACTATTTGCATGTTCTCTCTTTGCCTCATGAATACATGTCTAATGTGTTATTATCCACAAAAGATATCAAATTAGAGAGTTTTTAGGTTTTAGCTATCAGAAATGGAACTCAACAGTACTGGAAATGAAATAAGATAATCAGTAACTTTCTTACTTTCGATGGTGCTTCATCACCGTTCTCATCTTTATCTTTCTTCCCCCCTCCAAATAAACTGTACACCCGGAAAGACCTATAACTAGCTCTCTTCCTTGTGGAACATGGCAAACAGAAAGCACCTTCTATGTTTGTTCTATTACCTGAACAACACATCAACAGTAGGCAGAAAATTTTCAGATGTTGCCCAATCCATTAAAATGATCGGCAAGTATGCACTGGTGACTTAATGCAAAAGAATGGCAGCCTAGAACGGTGCACAAGTAGCATTTTATTTATAGGGTTTGATTCAACAAAGGTATAAGAATTCGCAAGTACAGATGATAAGTAAATCTAAAACCCAGAGTAATTTTCTCGAATTAAAATAAAAACATGAGGAAAGGAAATGGAGAAACTGATAAGCCAGTACAGTACAGTTGAGCAATCGTTGCAAGATGGATAATGCTCATTTTTAGATTCGGGCACGAGCTCACCGACCGCCAATTCCAGCCGCTGAGCCGCCGGCTACCATCAGTGAACGCTACCCCTAACACGGCGGGGCACCACCAGTCTACCACCACAAACCGGACTCTCGCACCAAATCAGACACCAGCGCATGGGTTGTAATGCGCTGAGCTGCCGGTGGGAAGAAACCGATTCCAGATTCCCTACTAATAATCTCCAAAAGAAAACTTTATGGCCGTCCTCTAAATCTTAATCCGGTACAGAATCAACCGAAATGGAGAACAAAGATTGGAGCTTTGGGACTTACGAGTAGGGTTCGACGAGAGCGGTGAGAAGGCCACCGGAGCGAG
This sequence comes from Alloteropsis semialata, assembly GCA_004135705.1. Taxonomy (NCBI): domain Eukaryota; kingdom Viridiplantae; phylum Streptophyta; class Magnoliopsida; order Poales; family Poaceae; genus Alloteropsis; species Alloteropsis semialata. The sequence goes on from CM014270.1 coordinate 59,965,426, forward strand.
GGCTGCGGACGGAGCCATCGGGGGGACGAGGCAAAGGAGGTGAGGCCACCGCCTGCCGGAGACGAGAGAGGGAAGAGAAGGGGAGAGAGGCTTGATTTTAGGATAGAAGATATTGTTGAAGTGGGGAAAAGGAGGAAAGAAGACTGGGGAGAGGGACAAATTGGAAAATTGGATTTGATAGATATTTTGGGTACTATTTCTTCTTTATTTGAGGTATATCTAATGTATATCCCCCGTAGTCGAGGTCTTTTTTCCCTTTTTGCCTCCTAAGTTTACCAGATTGCGTAGTACTCCTTAGTCCTTAGTCCTTACCATTGAAATTTTCAGGACATTTTCTGTTGGCAGTTGGCGCCCCAAGAAATTGAGGGGTTGTATTTCAAGTGCAACTGAAAAGACGAAACTCCAATAGATATTGTATGAAAATGTATTCCATGAAAAATCAAACTAGCTATGGCTATTTGGTGTCATAAATAGTACCTTTTATATATTTTGGTCAAAGTAAAAAACAAATTGTCTTCCTACAAAACGAGATGCAAGCTTTTTTTTCCAATCCAAAAAAAAGGAATGCAAGCTTTTTTTGAAGTTTGGGGAGGAGGGGCGGGGGGGGGGTTCAAATGAATACTACTACATCTATCGTAAAAAAATATATTAGATTTAACTTGTGTATTTACAT
>CM014270.1:59967098-59981508 GCA_004135705.1 Alloteropsis semialata
AAACATATTTTCGTCATGCAAATCATTCAATGGGTAAACGATTTAATTTTAGTCTGTCCAGAAAATGAAATTCGTATATTTTCGTCGGCTGGGTAGACGAAATACCTATTTTTGTCTAATGGGAAGACGAAATTTTCATTTCGTCTACTCAGCAGACGATTATGGTATATTTTTGTAATTCCTCCACTTTTGTGTATATTTTTGTAATTTCGAATAAAAAATGTATTAAAAAAATTCCCCGAAGTTGTGCACTTCTCCCAATGATATGGGCTTTACTGCCACCTCGTCGGCGAAACGGAATTGGAATTGCGCCATGTGGGCATCTTCTTCCGCTAGATTAAGGTAGATGGAGATGTAATCTTTGGCCTCTGAGTTGTAGCCGTTGGGGTAGTAGTGGATGCGCCAGCGGTGTCCGCCAACGGTGAACGGGAGGGATTTGAGGCACTCTCCAGTTGGGGTCGCCTTGGTGCGGGAGTAGCCATCAATCCGGAGGATGTGGTAGCCCCTCGAGGTCTCGGCGACGATGGCGGAGGCAGAGGCGGACAACGACGGCTTACCATCACCCACCATGTTCGGCGGCGCCATGGAAATCCTAATCTATGGTTTGTGCCTTGTCTCTCCGGCGGGCGCAGCTGCCTAGCGGTAGGGGTTTTGCACGAAAGCCGCGTAACGGGGAAGAAGAGAAGACAGGAAGACGAGGTGACGACGGCTGGGGGAGGAAGAAGAGAAGACAGGAAGACGAGGTGACGACGGCTGGGGGAGGACTAGGAGAGAGAGACGGAGTCGCCGCGGTTTCCTTCGCGGAAAGCTTCTGATGGGCCGTCATAGCCATTAGGGCCTTTCGGAAAGGACTCTTTGTTCTTTGTAAACGAGTTGGGCCGCGCCAGTCAGTGCCCCTTGCGCACCGGGAAACCTATATATCTTCCGGAAGAATTTTTCTTCATTTGTCTTCCAATGTTTGAGATCTGTGCGGGAAAAACAAACGAATGAGATGAAAACGCGTGAGATGCCTTGTCCGGTGCACACCGGCTTGTGGAGAGAGTTGGACACATGTTAGCGTCCTGTTTGCTGGTGGTGGGAGAGATTTCGTTTGGATTTTATACTGTGATGTCTTTTTTCTCACAAACCACTAATGTGTTTTGGATTTCGTTTGAACCACAGTGTTACTTAGAATTTATGTAACAAAACAAGATCCAATATGGAAATATTTTAGTTCTTTTTAAAATTCAACGTTCGAAATGTACTAATTCAACATTTTGATATACATGTTCGATATTAGTTATATATTCCTTTAATATTCTCACAGAAAAATGTACAACTAGTTTATTGGAATTGTTGAAATAAGCTTCAATAAAAGTCGAATATGGTATTTTAAAATGTTGACTATGTTTACATTGGCTTCTCCGTCCTGCACCTCAAGACAGCAACACAAGCGGTAATGTTGAACCAGATCATTGAATTGTTGAATTAAGTTTGAACAAATATTGAATATGTTTTTGAACCAAGTTTGAACAATGTTACCATTTTTTATTACGATGTTCAACATTTTAGTATAATTCTATCAACTGTTCCAAATGGTTTTGTCAACATTCTAATATGGTTATTTTAATATTTCACCTATATGTTGTTCAGTGTCTAATTACGACATGCCATATGTTTAGCTCTTATAGTTGTAATCATGATGTCATGCCATACTAGGTTCCAACATGTAATTACATAATATATTGGTTAGGGCCGACCATGTGCCCTTGCCATATAAGGCTGTATTGGTTAGGTTTTTGTTTTTTTTTCTTGGGAAGACTCCGTCCCATTGAGTTCAAAAGGTTGTACTGGTTAGGGCCGGTCATGTGCCCTCTGCTATAGAAGATTGTGCTGATTAGGGCCGATCATGTGCCCCCTGCCTTAGAAGGCGGTACTGGTTAGGGTTTTGGGTTGTTGGGGGCGACTCCGTCCTTTCGGGTTCAGAAGCATGTATTGGTTAGAGCCAACCAAGTGTCCCCTGCCATAGAAGAGTGTACTGGTTAGGGCCGATCATGTGACCCCTGCCTTAGAAGGTTTGTACTGGTTAGGGTTCAGGGTTGTTGGGGGCGACTCCGTCCTATCGGGTTCAGAATGTTGTATGGTTCAAGAGCCGGCCATATACCCCTGCTATATAAGGCTAAATTACTTCGGTTTCAGTCCCCTTGCCATATAAGGTTGTACCGGTTAGGGTTCAGGGTTGTTGAGGGCGACTCCGACCTATCGGGTTCAGAAGGTTGTACGGTTCATGGGGCGGCCATGTACCCCCTGCGATAGAAGGCTAAATTGCTTCGGTTTAGGATCCCCTGCCATAGAAGGTTGTACTGGTTAGTGTTCAGGGTTTATGGGGGCGACTCCGTCCTATCGGGTTCAGAAGGATGTTCGGGTTTGCATTGGGGCGACCATGTACCCCCTGCCATAGAAGGTTAAATTGCTTCGGCTTCGGTCTCCTGCCATAGAAAGCTAGTTAGGGTTCAAAGTTGTTGGGGTCACTCCGTCCTATCGGGTTCACAAGGTTGTATGGTTCGACTTCATTTTTTGTAGTTTTCTCAACATTTGTATTTATAGTATTTCAACATCTTCAATATTTTACCTGCTCATGCAATTCCATGCCTAATTACACTTTGGTAACATTTTTTGTTGTTCTACGCAACATTTGTTATTATAGTATTTCAACATTTGCAATATTTTACTTAAGAAATATGTTCAACTTTATTTGTTGAATGTTCAACATATCCATTTGTACATTTCAACATATCTATTTGTATATTTCAACTTTACTATGTTCAATGCTGAACACTATTGTATTCATTATGAATGAAAATGTTCAACATTTCTTCTTTTGTAATGTTCAAAGTCACAATAAAAACTGACATAATGATTAACATTTCGAGCATCGTTCCATTGTTAATAGTTTTTGCTACACTACTTGCTGACATGTTTCTGTGGAAGATCAGTTGTCGAAGTAAATGCTACATTAGAACTGAATTATATTATCTGTAATTTGTACTCTGAACCTACAAATTCTTAAGTTTTATTATTAATTTGCAAATTCAAACTTTATTTTGTGAGTTGGTACCCACCCGCTATTTTTCCCACTTGCAACCACGTACCCAGCAAAAAATGAAATGCAGCAAAAAATTCTATCGCACGCAGCATTCAAGCTTACAGCACACTCACGCGTTAAAAAAGTCTAGCGCGCGCGGAACAGAACGAAAACCATAAACTGAGCTCTTGTTTTAATAAATTGGGCCTTCGTAACTATAAATGGGCTTTATAGATGGTTTCTTATATGTCTTCCGGTAGACATATAGGAGCCCCCCTTGCGCACGCTCAAACAATGCCACAACACACCACCACGCCGAATTTTGAATTGTCTAGGGTCCGTTTGTTTTAACTTCTAGATTGACGATGGTAATAACCAATTGTGTTCACAAATCTTTTTGTCATCTACTAGTGCAATGACATAAATAGGAAAAAGTCCTTTCAACCCCTCAATGATCAACACAATCTGATTTACATATCTCCCTCAACCAAAAAAACCGGATATTCAACACCTTAGACTATAGAAACCATCCAATTTACATCCTTCAGTGGTTTTGAAAGGTGTTTTTGCCGACATGGCGCCATATCAGTTGCCCTACGTATTGCCAAGTCAGCTATGAGAAGGGTAAATTTGACTGTGTTGATACTTGATAGTGGTCAACTGACTTTACCAAAAATATTATAAATTATTTTTTCTTAGAAATTATTTGTAATTTAGTCTTAGAAAATTTATTTTAGCTCACAAAAATATGAAAGTAGTTTTATTTTTTTCTAAAATCATGCTCTACTTACAGTGCCCAGTTAAAAGTTATTTAGATTCTATAGTCATACTATAATTTTTTTTGCTAAAAGTTAGTTTTGTTATTTTACTGTAAGTAGTCTCAACTTATTTATTATTATCTCCTGTATCATTTGAGGGTCAACTTCATATGAGCTAAATGAGCCGAATTGAAGTTGACTTTTGCTAAAAACGCCTATTTTTGGAAACAAAAATGATCGTAATCAAAGCATTTTTGAAATATCTAATGACTTCTGACTAGGAAACCGGGAGATAGAGTATGGTTTTAGAAAAAATGAATTTATTTTTAATATTAAAACAAAGCCACCAGCCCACAAGTCAATTCAAGAACCACTAATTCATAGTCTCATTCTAGCAATGGAAAAAAAAGAAAGACGATTCGAAGGAAAAATGTCAATACCTGGCACTGGCAGGGGTAGGAGTACAACCAATCTTTTTATGTGTGTGATCGCAATATTTATTGATTCAGATCGATTGAACCCCCAAGGGTAGGGCTGTCATCTTTTATTAGCAGCCATTGCGCCCAAAGAAATGTATCCTGAGTCCTGATTCTCACACAACACACTACCATACGACAGGACTGGTACCCGCACAATCGATTTGTGATAATTTAGGCTGTCCGCACTTGTCGTCCTCTGTATCAATCCTCTAAAAGAAATATACTGTTCTGGTCATCAAGATTCTTTTCTCTATATCACCTTCTCCCGCACCCATCATACTCTGTATCCATGCTCTATATCAACTAACCAGACGCGGGACCCACATATCAACTATCCACCCGCCCCCCTCTCTCCGTCCCCATCCTGTCGGTCTCTCCGGCCGCGCACCCCCTCCATCCCCGGCGGATGGCGCCGCTCCTCCCTCCCTCCCCAGAGTGTGTCCTCCCTCCCCGGCGGTGGTTGGGCTCCGGTGGCGGCGCGACAGAAACAGCGGAGGCCCAGGCCGAGAGCCCCGCGCCCGTGGCGCCTCCGCTCCCCGCGGTCTCCCACGCCGGCGGACGGCAGAGCAGCGGCGGCGGCGGAGGGGCCGTCTCTCTCTCTCCGTCCGGCCCATGAGCAGCAGCAGCAGAACACGCCGGCCGGTCCTCCTCACGGCGCGCCGCCCCTCCCCGCCGGCCAATCTGTTGTTGCAGTGACCCATGGAGAGGACATCGAGATATCGCTGTGCGACGGCAACTCGGAGGACGAGCGGCTCGGGCCCAGAGCGCGAGCAGCCGCACGCAGAGGCGGGAGGAGGCGAGCGCGGAGGACGCTCCCGGCGATGCTCCTCGCGCTCAACGGCCGCCACAGAAGCCGGCGAGCTGTGGCCGTGCCGTGCGACCCGTGGCCGTGCCGTGCCGTGCGACCTCTTTTGTAGCTATAGCTCTGATATAATGATTCCAAAATTGGATAGATTGTCATTTGATTTGATGATTCCATAAGACATGATGTTTGTCATTTGATTTGCATCATATATGCGCAATTCGACTAGATGAGGAAGATCTGGACATTACTTTGAAACAAAATTTCTTTACATTTTTATACCTTCGACAATAGGGAAAAATTTCTTTTTGCTCACATTTGCATAAAAAAGTTGCTCACATTTGCAGAGAACCAAAAAAAAACCGCAACAGTTCCCAGCCACAAAAACAATATTACTTGTTGTGAGCAAGAGTGAAAATAACACTTCTTGTTAGAAATAAATCTTGATTTTCCTAACCAAATATTTTCCCAATTTAATTTTCTTGGAGTCCTGCAGAAAAATTGGTAGGCAGTTCTAGATAACTGTAATGCTGAACATGAGCATGTGTCAAGAATCAAGATGGTTCCTTTCTTTTGTTTCACTGCATTATATAGACAACATTCAAGATAGCTGGTGACCCCAAAATCATTTGAGCTTTAGTCCAGAAAACATCCATGAAATAGAGAAGAGCTTATGTTCTGACAATTATTTATTCAATATAGATGTCTGACATCTAAAGAGATGATCCTTCTTGTATTACCACCATAGTGAATGCCACCTTATTGAAAAGAAAAACCCCCAAATTACCTGGTAGTTCTTTCCACAATGGTAGTGTAGTGATATAGATGTTGACAATACCTCACATAAGTGGTGATCCCACTGCGAAAGAACTGTGCACTAGTTCTAGTGTCTCATCTTACCAAGCGACTTAATAATTATTACATGACCATATGATACAGATAATACAAGTTATAATAATTATTACATTAACCACAAAATATTACAAGACTTATTAATTATTACATGACCACAAAAAATTTACAAGACTTATTAATTATTACATGACCTTAAAATATTAGAAGTTCTAATGATTAATACATGACCACAAAATAGTACATGTCTTCATAATTATTACATGTCCATAAAATATTACAAGACAATAAATATTAGATGACCACTAATTCATCTAATGCTGGAGAGATCCTAGCCTCATCCACTGGTGCTCGATGAGATCATGTAGTAGCCGAAAGTGCGTGTTTTGGTCATGAAGCCTATGGTGTGCAGCAACAAATTCTTCCCTTGTTGGATTGTTGGCGTACGGAACAGCTAGTTGGCCGATGTCCAAGAAATCAGTATTATGGGCAAGCTCACCCTCATCCTCGACTACCATATTATGCAAAATAATGCAAGTCATCATTATATCATTAATGCGGCTATGGTCCCAACCATATGCGGGTCCTCGGATCACCGCAAACCGAGTTTGCAGGACACCAAATGCACGCTCTATATCCTTGCGTGCACTTTCTTGTTGAGTGGCAAAGTGTCGCGTCTTCTGCTCCATGGGGTAACGAATAGTCTTAACAAAGGCTGCCCACTCAGGGTAAATCCCATCGGCAAGGTAGTAGCCCATGTTATAGGTGTTTCCATTGACTACAAACGACACAGGGGTTGAATGACCCCTGAGGTAAGACGAGAATACAGGTGATCTATGAAGAACTTTAATGTCGTTGTTACTTCCAGGCATGCCAAAGAAAGCATGCCATATCCATAGATCATGCGATGCAACCGCCTCTAATATCATAGAGGCATGCTTCCCTCTTCCTGTGAACTGACCCTTCCACGCTGTGGGGCAGTTCCTCCACTCCCAGTGCATGCAGTCTATGCTGCCTAGCATCCCCGGGAACCCACGATTCTCACCCTCTTCAAGAAGCCTAGCTACATCGGCACTGTTGGGTGCACGTAGGTAATGATCGCCAAAAACTTCAATGACAGCCCGACAGAAATGATTTAAAGCTTCCCGAGCAGTTGACTCACCAATGCGGACGTAGTCGTCAACGGCATCCGTCGGGACCCCGTATGCGAGAATGCGCATAAACGCCACGCACTTCTGAAGAGCCGATAGTCCTTCCTTGCCAGCTGCAGCATACTTCGTTTTGAAGTAGTTATCGTGATTTTTAACGGCCTCTTTAATACGCTTGAATAAATGCCGACGCATCCGATACCTGCAACAACACTTCTGCTATGAGAAACTACAGACGTAGAGCGATCGTTATTAGAAATATGCTCAACTTTACCTTCTACGGAACTGCTGGTCATTGTAAACAGGATTTGGAACAAAGTAGTCGGCTTTGATCCTCCTGTGACCAGAAGGAAGGTCCCTCGGCCGAATGACCTTTGGTGGAGCATCAGGTCGACGACGCGTGCGAGAGCTCTCTGCTTCCACGAGATGGTTGTATGTCGCGGCCTCGGCTTCTTCATCGCCAACAAAGGCTTCAGTGTCATCGTCTTCCTCCTCCTCCATCTAGTACCTTCGCAATGAGCTTGGGAAGCCGGCCATGGCGTTGGTCAGTGTGTTCTGTGCTTGGCAAGTGAGTATGTTGTCTGCTTCGCAAGTGAGTGTGTTGTTATAGTAGTTGGGAGTGTCCTGGTAGTTCACGAGAGAGCAGTTCACGGGAGAGAATATGCAGATGCCGTGAGTGACCGGCGTCACGTTTGCTCAGTGCAAAAGCAGATTCCTTCAGGTGCAAAAGCAGGTCACAGGTTGCTTGGAGTGATGACCCAGAAGCCCATGAGACTGGGGTGGCTGCTGCTGATCCATCCATGGACGAGGTTGTCCTTGTTATCCAGAGAGTACTCGTACTTGTCATCCACCTGAACAAAGTTCAGAGAGTTGCAGGCCCATGGTTCTATCTAAAATTTTAACTTGTCCATGCCCATGGAGAACCACGAGACTCATCTCTGTCTGCGGCGCTGGACATGTAAAATTCACCAGGACGACGTTTGTTGCATGTACAAAGAAAATGGTCAAGAGCATAATTCACCAGGTCACAGGTTTCCTGTCAATGAACTGTACCAGACAGGGACGGACAGGCAAATTTCACAGATTCCACAGGTCACAGGTTCACAGAATAAGGTCACATGTCACAGATTCCACAGGTCACAGGATCACAACATGAAAAATGCTGTCAACACAAGCAGGTCATAGATTGCACAAGCAGGTCACAGGTTCACAAGTTCACAATGCTGTCAAAAAATACAACAGATTCAACCTCACAGATTCACACTCACATTGGCAGTGCTCTCCGAAAAATACAACAGATTCACACTCACACATTCACACTCAACAAACAATACACAAATAATAGTTCCGAACTGCACACTCAACAAATAATACACAAATAATAGTTCCGAACAGCACACTCATCAAATAATAGAACTGCACACTAAGGTAAGCATACATAAGGTTGTCTCTCCCATCCCTGGCTCATGTTTTGTGGTGAAGCATTTTTCCTGGTGCAAGAAATACATAAATAACCAATGATTAGCAAGAATATTTTGAGGAAGAAATACATAAATACATAAATAACTCACTGCTCAGTCAGCACTTATTTCAGCATACACCAATATAAATTGTTGTGGAATTAACTAATTTCTAACATATAGCAAGGATTCTGGTACTTAGGATCAGCACTTATTTCAGCATACACCAATATAAATATGTTATCTTATCTACCTCTGCTCAGCTGATCTCCTAGATCAGTGAGCTCAAAACTCACACTCTCACACTCACACTTGTGGCTGCAGGTTGAAGATGAAAAGAGAGCAGAGAACACACGCACACACACAGGTTTTTCTTTGCTGCTCAACTTAACCGCAGCTGCTCTGGAGCCTTCTTTATATATACAGCCAGGAAGACCAAAAGTCTGTCAAGGCATGGCTTGCTCCTATTACAAGTATGGTCAGTCATTTCTACTAATACTACTTGCTACTGCTGCTAGTCACCTGGTTCCCATGCTGCAACTTGATGCTAGAGTTACTACTACCAGCTACCACCTGCCTAGAAGACCCTAGAGGTCAAGCAGGTCAAAATAAAAAAAACTGGAGCTCTATCAGCTCCTAGAACAGCCACAGCACTCACAATTATCTATCAAAATAGTTGTGTACTTAACTAATTTCTAACATATAGCAAGAATATTTTGAGGAAGAGAGAAACTGAGGAAGCACTCACAAGTGTCTTCAGGGCGCCTGTATCTTTCTTCGCCTAGCTGCAATCTTTTCCAAAATTTCTTCCTAAAGAGCTTCGTAATACGCTCGCAGAGGTGGTGTGCAAGCATCAAGATCAATAGCAAGGATCCTTTCATCCTCTTGCTTCTCCTCCTTTTCCTTGTCCCTCTCATGCTTCTCCCGCATGATCCGAATCTTCTCTTGCTCAATGCCTAAGAGTGATTGATTGTGGGATCGCATTTTCTCAAAGCGCTTCTCATCTATAGAAGCCAGCTGCTGGAACCGATCATTTTTACGTACAGATTCTTCTTGCAGGATACTAATCTTTTGCAATGATAGATCTTGCATCCTCGAAGCATACTCAGAAGATGATGTTGAACCCGCAGAAGAATTTGCTTTCTTCTTGGCTGCTTTAGCTGAATCCCTGCCCATAGGTCTCTTCTCAGCTGATCCAGTTGGGCTAGATTTGTCATCTGCAAGGTTGATGGGGTCATCTCCAACACCATCAGCTCCAGCCGACTGGGCCGATCCTCTGGCCTTTGGATCCTTCCATTTGGGCTTATCCTTCATTATGTCCCAACAATGCAGGAAACCAAAGTTGTGGTTCAGGATTGAAACAAAATTTGCTGCTGCATGAGTGGTCTACAGCAGGAAATTAAAGATTTTCAATCAGTTCAATACAAGCATTTTACAAAAGTGTCAAAACAGCATTTAGGACAAACTGCATAATTTTGCTAATTCATTGTCATGACCAATTCAACAACAGCAGCAACAATTGGCCATCAAGACTTGCTACCTGGGCAGCGTTGTTCAAGTCGGGCAGAAACTGAACCATACTAATCCATTGTTCATGGAAAAAAAACAAAGACATATATAAACTGGAAAATAACTTCAGCCGAAATAATGACATACAACATAGATTATGCCTAATGATCATGAAGAATCCGACTGGGAGGAACAATAGTTGATCAAGATGAGTGTTCTTAATTGAACGACACAACATATTGTTTCTCACTGAAATGCAATGATAACTTGGTTTAGACACAAATAAGACATACAACTCAATTTTCAGTCATCATTTCAGATTGTTGTTGCACACCGGCAGTCACCATACAGTCGTGTGGTTGCTGCAGTCGGCAGTGGGATGACAGAAACAACACTGATTTTTTTTAATGCAAGCCAATAAACCATAAACATTTCAATTTGTAAATGAAAAAAGCACCAATTTGAACAAAGACAGGGTATGTAAAAGTCTATAGATTGTAGCATTGCAACAGATTATAAGAATATGTTGACCTGCAGTATAGTATACCATACATAGGAAAATTACAAGCTAAAACCATTGTTGTAAAGCCCGTAACAGCAATAAAAACAGGCAGCTAGCTCTTACGAGTCACACCCCGGTGTTTCTGGTGCAAGCAAGCATGGCGACCCTTTTGCCTACATCGTGACACAAGTAAAATTCTACACATGATCTCGTCTAAGGAACCTTTACAATTAAGAAAATTTGATTCTACAGTTTAAAGGCTGTACTCATTGTTTGACTTTTATATATATGAGAAAATTTAAAAAATGTTGAATACTAGAATACAGGACATGTAATTAACATGTTCATCTTGAATTTAGGGGGACAATAGTTGCTGGTTTCCCCAAGAGCTGAACAACAGAAAAGAAGGAGAACACTGCAGTAAATAGTGTGGTGTAACTTCTACAAACAGAACTGATTCAATGCATTGACAATGAAGCAGACTATACAACAGGCAGACCACTACAAAATATCAACGCATAATCGAATTAGCAGACCGAATGAAGCAAATCGGCATACCTTATCAGCATCCGACATCCCGCTTGGATTTTCTCTAATGGCATCAGCATAGAAACCTGAAAATTTCCCGACTTCAGCCTTAATACTGTCCCAACAGCTCTGTAGAGATCGGATACTCCTAACTGGGTTTGATTCCCTCCGGGAGTTGTATCGCTCCACAATCCTTTCCCACATCCGATCTTTTTTTTGTCCGTTACTTGTAATTGGGTCACAGCTGATTTCAAGCCAGGACTTCACAAGATTGACATCTTCATCTGGGTTGAAATTTCCTAACTTGGTCTTATTGGTTACCACCTTTGTCCTCTTTCCTTTTCCTTTAGCCGCTGAGCTGGGTGGATGTTCTATGGCATGTACCTCTTCGTCTTCCACAGATGGTTGTGGGTTATCAGCCGGCTGCAATACTTGTGGACCACTTGTACAGGGATGCATCATTGAGGCATTGGGTGCAAACTGCTGCATTCCTTGTGGGAACCAGGATGGAGTTCCTTGGAACCCATACATGTATGGGTTCCAGCCAGCCTGGTACGGAGGAATGTTGGCACCAGGAGCAAAGTTGGCAGCAGGAAATGATCCCTGTGATGCATCATTGCACTGGTTTGGGTCCATCCTGAAATCACAGGCACAAAACATACATCAATGGTAGCAAACACAATATCAGAAAATAAGATGTTCAAGGACAGTAGAAAATAAGACTGTGGAATCCATTCTAGCTGATCACTGCAGTACAAGTGGCTGTCCACAACAGGTTATAAGTATGAGGGGGGACATTATTTTAGAACAATGTGAGGCTTCAATTATATGACAAGTCAAGAAGACCATTGTTTGCATAACACCTAGCTGCCGCAGTCCTTGACCTCTTTTTGTAACATCAAAACCTAGCTGCAGTCTCAAATGAAGCTCAAAATCAATCATATGTGATTGGGCCATTTGTTGACTTAAACTGCTAGACTCTGGACCTACAGGAAATGCCTACCATATATGAGAGTTTCCATAAACATGACCTACAGGAAATGCCTACCACATGCATTTGTACCAACTTGGTTCAGAAAATAACAGATAGCTGATTTCTTCTATGCAATTGTGTGGTCATTTGGTCAATCATATATCCCCTAATCTGTCAACTTGGTTCAGGTAGCTGAAGTTTAGCAACAAAAGTGACCATGATCAATTCCCTGAAGCTAATCAAGTCTAGAACTAAACCATCATGTGTCCTAATTTTGTATTTATGAATTATTTACAAAAAATGTTATCATCTTTCAGTGCATATATGCAATGTAACCAAGTAGCAAAGTTGACATCATGTGAACCTGTTCGTCATAAAGAGATGGCAATATAGCCGATGCAATGCAGCATGGAGGTCACCCAACTGTAAGAAAAATATGTTCATCTCACCCCGAATCTCTTTTGACAGTCCTACTTCTAGACTCTAGACTACCTGAACTAACTTTAAGCACACAGAATGTGACTATGTGAGGCTTTCTAGACATATGTCGAGCACACACTAGCAGATAACTTAACTAAAAAAAACTAGCATATAACCATTTGCCACTCTTGTTCTACTGCTAATTAGTTTCACTGTGTTGATTTACTTCTACTTAGAGTAAAGCTACAAACACAAATCGTTACTGCTGCCACCTAGCTACAAATTCAGATTAAGATCCCATCCCCTCCCCTACTACAGGATTAGCTGCAAATTGCACTGCCACTTGCTACCATTCACTGACCTAATCATTGACAAATCGATCTGTAACCAGACACCAACAATGATCACACGCACGCATGATCTCTGAAGTCTGACCTTTGAAGCCTAACTGAACAAACAAACCAAGCAAGTATAGTATCATACACTGATGCTATGTGCAAGAAATTTAATGATGTTGGAAAATGCAGTGGTTTCCTGCACAAGCAAAAGGAGGCCTTTCTGTCCATCCATGCTAGATGAAAGCTTGTTTTAAAAAAATAAAAATATGGTCTGTGTTCCAAACAAAGTTTGCATTACCAAATCAGGATCGCATATACTCTGTGTTCCAAACAAAGTTTGCCCAACAAAGTTAGCATCTATACTTTTATCTCATATAGAATGGTCTGTGTTGGAGAATTGGGATTCTCAAAATTGATTCAACGATTCTATGTCAACAGGGTTGAACAAAAATCGATGTGCTTATCAAATCATCTAACAAAAGAGCCTGGATCGAACATACCTGAGTTGGGCAGGACGCCAGCCGGAGCGCGCGGTGGAGCTCTCCTCCGATGTGGCCGCTTCAATGGATCCAAAGGAGGAGGCGACGACGAAAGGGTCCGGTGGAGGCGGGCCCTCCCCGGCGCAGATCCGCTCTTCCCTCGAGCAGATCAGGGGCGGATAACGGTGGATCGGCCCAGCGGCGGCGCCATCCGGGCAGCGGCGCGAACGGGATCTCGAGACGCGCAGGGGCGTCAAGGGCGCGAAGGAGGCGGAGGGGAGCGCGGAGAGGCCGACCGCAGGGAGGCCGTGGCAGAGCACAAGGTGGAGGTGGAGGGGAGCGCGAGCGAGGCGGAGGGTAGCGCGAGCGACGGCGGAGGGGAAACGGAGGGCGCGAGGGAAGCGGCTGTTGGGGCGAGGACGCCTATAGCGTTTCCGCGGAGGCCACTGAAAATATCGTATCCTTTGCCATCCTTTGCTTTACCGGATCATTTTGCAATACCTCGGTGTAGAACAAATTACGCTATCCGCGTACTCCAGTGCGGACAGCCTAAGCAGCAAGTACGAAGGGTCGGGCCCACTCGGCAGAAGGAGAGTGGACACGTGGTGCTACATCATTCGCCATCCTTTCCTGGCGCCTGGGAATCGAGCTGTAAGTGGGCTGCTGCAAGTACCAAAATACCCCCAAATATACCAAGAATGTAGTAGTTGAGAGGGTATTGATTGTAAAGAGACTACTCCGTAGGCCTATATATAGCGGTGAATAGTGCTCGATCAGGGTGAATTCACCCTCTTGTAACCGTTCCATCCCCCATAAAGTTATTTTCCTTGCCTCTGGTCACCGCTCTCTCAGTTCGAACACGTTGGATCTCTTCGCGGATCCAAAACCCATACTTGCAGTCTTGCACTGTGAAACTTTTACAATTTTGCGTCAGCTGCATCTCTAGCGCTCTCTTGCCTCTTCCATCGTGTAGTCACCCCCTTTTACCATGACGAAGTGTATCTCTCATATCTGGTATGGTATACCATTGATGCTATCTTTAGTATACGTGTGTATTTTATCATATCCTTCTACATCTCAATGTGGGTATTTTAGTAA
>CM014270.1:59982508-60006463 GCA_004135705.1 Alloteropsis semialata
CAAATAAAGATCGTGCACAGTTCTAGACCGACCATCAGGTTTGGCAGGTATAAACCATCGTCTGCGTCGCCTACAGCGCCAACAAAAAAAAAGATAAGTTCTATATACTCTACTCACCCTCGCTTTTATGCTCGGGGGCTGGGCTTTCTATTTTCTATTTTGTTTCTACTCTTTGTTACCATACTGCATATACTAACAAAGAGCCGGGGACTACCATGCTGAAAATTTTCTTTCAGACCTATTCTATGCGTCCCGAGCTCTACGCTCGGGGGCTCCCCATGTGATCGGGAAGTTTCTTGCAGTTCGTACTTCTAGACTCTTTTTCAGCATGCCAGCATGACTGTAAAAGAGCCCGGGGGCTACTACGGTACTACTACCATGCAAGAAAAGGGCTTTTTAATTCAAGAAAGCTAGGCAGACGCTAAAATTACCGAACACCATGACTACAAGGAATTACACAGTTCAGCAGGCCGCCCGAGTCTCAGCAACTAAACAATTCCGGAATAGCTTATGGTAACGGGATTTTTGGCTATGACAAAGCTATCAGTTAAAAAGATCCATGAAAACACCGATCAGCTCCAAAGATTTACGCAAAAACATGCATGCATATGTTTAGCAAAATTAAATCATTTTCTAAACTGTTAAAGTCTTGTCCTATTACAGGAATTCAGCACAATGTTCAGGGTGATTCTTCCGAATCACTCAGATGGAGACCAAGTTTCTTGACAAAAGATTCAACCACAGGGTTAAGACTCTCAAACATTATCGCGGCATCTGACGCCGAACACTTGAAGCCTTCTGAGAGCACAGAAACGTCCAGGCTAGGGATATGGCTCTTCAGAGCTCCAACGGTGTGAGTGGCAGCAATGCAGGAACCTTCCGTCAGCCTGGCTTCCAAGGACGAACTATGCCTTTCTGATGCTTCAAGGCGGGCAGTCAGATCAGCCAGTTTCCCTTCCAGATCCGAGTTCTTCTTCTCGAGCAATTCAATGCTCTTGGAGTCAGCTACAGGATCAAAGGCAGCATATGAACGAAAGTTCAAAAGTAAAGATTCAATAAGCGAAATGTAAGCTTTAAATTACATACCCTCTTTCTCGGACTGGAGAACAGTCACCTGGGCTCCCAGTCTGATCACAGATGCTTCAGCAGCAGAGGCACGAGCGTCTAGCAAACGCCATTGCTCTTCAGCTGCCGAGAGCACGCTATAGATCGGGCCCAGGGGAGTCGGGACGGGTCCTGCAATCTCCGCAGTCTTCTCTGAGTCATCAGGTTGTGTTGTCGAATCCAGCTCGGGAGTTTTCTCCTCAACAGATGGCTTGACAGGAGGAGAGGCTGTGGGATCGGGTCGCCTGAATTCCCGAACAATCAACGTACAGTGAAAATAACATTTGAGAAAAATGATTCAAACATATTCAAAGATTGTCAAAGCTCTTACTTGGCCGTCGGAATGTTGAATTTAAACCTTTTGGCACCAGCAGTCAGCTTTGATAATGGCCTGGTCGGACGAGTTTCCTGTCGAGAAATCTCCCGATCATGTTTAGCTTTGGATATGCGGTCAAAGGCTGCGAATAAACGCCCGAATACGATCATGCTTGGTACCTGGGCGACAGGACGAGGCTGATTGTGACTGGGCTGCCGCCTGGCTGACCCCGGCGATCCAGAGACTTCCGAATCTGGAACTATCCCCTCCACACTACGAGAACGTTTCCGAGTTCGGGGGATATTCGCCTGGGGGCTGCTCGGGATCTCCTTTTCCAAACCAGGTGATAGTTCGGGTGGATTGTTGATCGGGGCCCTGGTACCCTGATCAACAGGCTGCTCGCCCTCCTCTTCAACATTGATGGCACCGCTCTGGGGAGGGGCATCAACAATAGCTGGAACCTGGTCGGGAGAAAAGAGAAATGTTATATCATAATTATACAGGAAAGAAGTTTTTCTGAGAAACAGTTTACCACTGGAGGAGGGTTCTCGGCGCTATAAGGTGATGGGACGTCTTCCCAAACCGGGAGGCCAGTCCCGAACATCTTGTTCAAGCGTTCAAGCACTTCTGACTCTGGGATAACTGTTAGTTAAGAGTCATGAACTCAAATGACCGAACTAACTCAGAAAAACAGCTGAACAGAAAAATAAATGCTCACCGTCAGGTTTCATCCTGTTCGGATCATTGACGCCCGTGAATGTCCAGGCATATCGGTCATGAGTCATTAGCGGAATAAATCTCCATCTAATGAAGATTTCCGCCACATGAACTGCCGTCAAACCTGCGTTGCGGAGCTCCACAATCCGGTCAATGTGCTTTTTCATGTCAGAAGTGAGTCTTGGCACGGCCTTGACCTCATCCTTGAGATTCGGCATCAAGTACTTCCCTTTTGCCCGCGAGGCTTGGGGAAGGGTGATGTAAAACCAGTGACGTTCATATCCTTTCCAGCTATCTTTGACTGGAAAGGGAATGTAAATCTCCCGATTTCTCAAGGAGAAACTGATGGACCCGATCATCATCTGATTCTTATAGTATGAAGGGATGTAAAAATACCTCCACAGCAGCAGTGAGGGCTTAATTCCTAACCAGGCTTCGCATAAGAAGGCAAAGACGCTAAGCATGGTCACTGCGCCAGGCTTAAGATGCACAAGCTCTATCTGGTAATATTCACAGACGCTGTGGAGGAACTCAGACGGGAAAACCCCGAATCCGCAATGAAAGAATTCCAAGAACACCACCATCTCGAGAGTGTCAGGGGTCGGAAACATCTGACCTTTGGCATGCTGTCGAGGGAAGAGTTCGGCGCTTGGGAGTAATCCAAGATCTTCTAGCTTCTGCAGGTTTTTCGCCGTCGTGGTTGATTTCTTCCAGTATTCATTCGCAGTAGGGATCGTGTTCCCACTGCGAAGTTCGCGTCCGGTCGCGGCATTGCTCTGGTTCTCAGTGGACTCGGTGCCGGAAGATGACTGGTGTGGGGATGCCATGGCGGCTGGAGACTAGGCAAGGTTGGAGGAGCAGATGAACAGTGGTTGAGAATGGCGAGTGCTTTGTGGATGTGAACAAGGAAGTCGAAGTCCCAAATAGATCTCAAGCGGCCGCGCTTGGGGGCTTTATGGTTCTGCGAGGGAGCGCAAACCCCGAAAAACCTGCCCTTGAGCCGCGCGATCCGCAGTGACTGTTGGGTCAAAAAGATTCTTTCCTTTTTCTGCGGCATGCGTCGTTTCAAAGACTGTGCAGATCAGATTCAATGCATTTAGAATTGTTGGCTTACAAGGGAAGCTATCAGTTTTAAATGACCGAACATTTAGTGTGAAGCGAGGAGATCTCCCGATCATGTTTAATTGGGATCAAATTTCCCGAACACACTAGAGATTATCGGTCTGTTCGGGAGAAAGAGTTTATTCGGGATGATTTGTTCTGGATGAATAATTTCCTAAACAGATTGACTTGGGCAAAATATCAGAGCATGAGAAATTCAAAGTTACATCCATCAAGTGAAATTTCTTCATTAAATCCAAAAGAGGGAACATTTCACAGTGGATCGATAACTATCCTGAAATCAAAATAACTAAAGCACCCTGATCTTGGGTTGATGAATATCAACTGCTGATCAGGGCGATGGCGTAGTCTCCGGTGGATCTTCATCTATCGCGTTCTCTTCTTCAGAGTCGCTGACGAGATCCACGAGCGCTCCGTCCCCGGGAATCCCGATCAGGTCGCGGTTCAGGGAGACGAAGAGGCGCCGGGCGAGTTCCTCGTCGCCGCTGGTGTCCACCGGAGCAGAAGACGAAGATGCGCCTGCGTCCGCCGCCTCTGGTTTCGGCCGGACCCTTCTCCCTCCTTGCTTTGGCTCGTCGTCGGAGGAGAGGGAGATAGGGGACGCCGGGGCTGGAGAGGAAGGCGCAGGGCGTTTCCCGGCGGCAATGCTCGACGGAGCAGCCTCGGGAGACGGCGGAGCAGCCTCGGGAGACGGCGGCGCTATCACCGGAGCCTCCACCTCTGCTGGCTCGACCTCGACTCCTTCATCCCCATGCCAGGGGAGAGCCAGGAGCGGAGCCTGAGGAGGAGCGACGGGTGGTGTCGGCGCCGGCGGGTCCTCCGGCTTGTCAGGCGGTTGTTCGCCGGAGCTGCGAGGGGAGTTTCCAAAGAGGAGGCGAGGAAGCTTGAATCTACTACTAAGCTTTTTCTTTCCCATGGCGAGGGGAGGGGGAAGGTTTAGAATGGAAAGTTCAAGTACAGATCAATCCAGGAGATTTGATATTTAAAGACCCAGAGATGCAACGTTTCGTGCGGGATTCGAGGAGCCGGAGCAGAGCCGTACCGCGTGCACTGCTAAAGTTCCGGGAGACGTGCGGAGTGGGTTTTAAATGCACTGGGCAGCAGTTACATCACTCCTGGGGCGTTTCGTTTTCCAAGACGGAACAGTTCTTTTATATTATTATGGCTGATATTTTTCTTTGACCTTATCATTCAGATGCAGGTTTCCACATTCAAGAGTTCGGGAACTTTTCTGGCTCTCGTGATTGACGAGATATTCTCATATCCAAAAATCGCCCGAAGAGCAAAAAGACCCGAAGACTATTGAACGATCAACCTTTTCTGAACAAGATAAGCTCGGGGGCTACTGTTGAGGCCATAATACCAGGGTACCCGACCACGAGGATTGCCGACTACCGACTCCAAGACGACCAAGACTCCGAACAAGACACGACAACCAGATCGCAGGAGGGAAGCCCGAAGACAGTTCGAGTCCTACTAGGTTTAGGTCTGTTTTGTCTTGTAAGGCACGTCTCCCTGGGTATAAATAGCGGGGTCCTGTGCGTAGAGGGTATCGAACATCCAAGTTTGTATTCCACAATCCACCCGAGGGTACTCGTTACGCATTGTAATCTGTACTCGACGAAATAATACAAGCAGCAACTGGACGTAGGGTTATTACTCGATCTCGAGGGCCCGAACCAGTATAAAAATCCCGAGTCTTCCTGTTCATCACCGTGATCAATCTTCGCACAAAGTGGGGTGTCTACCGGACAAATATCTGACGAGTACAACCTCGACAGTAAGATTCCTAAAAACCAGATAAACACTACCCTTTGGGCAGCCCGCTAAATAGCCGGGCCACAACAACAACGTGGTCATGGCCCAGTTAAGACTCAAACATGGCCCAACTACGACCCGACGCATCACCGTTCGCATTGCCCTATTAAGGAGGCGACTGGGACCAGACGAGTCTCTCCGCCTCGCCCGACCCGACGAGGGCCGGACGAGTCTCTCCGCCTCGCCCGACCCGACGAGGGTCGGACGAGTCTCTCCGCCTCGCCCGACCCGTCGAGGGTCGGACAAGGAAATCGCTGAGGGCAAGAGTGTCCGCTTCGCCCGCTAAGTACGGGCCCACCAGTTGGTCAATAGACCATCATGATGAGGGGGTTGGGCCTGTCAGACGTGGCAGACCCAAGATAGGACGGAACGGCTGCCTGCCTTGAACACCAAGACAGGCGCCGCACGCCTAATACACCAGCCTCCTCAGCCTAACCTAATCATGGTGGGCTGGCATGTTCAACACCTGCTTTGTCATTAACAAGCGATGGGACGTCGTGCACACGCGTTCGATCCTGGGCAAAGGCCCGGACACGTGCATCCCTGTTAAACACCCCACCTGGCTCCGCCCGGCTCCACCTGGCTCGATCATCATTTCCCCCCGTAATGGAGCCTTGGCGCACGACGCACGCGCACGGCGCACAAATGTCAACTATCACTGACGGATACAAGGGGGGTCATCATGAATACTCTCTACAATCCCCAAGGCAGGAGACGGCGACGAGCGAAGGAGTGAAGGCCCGCCCGACCTTCTAGGTCCTACCCCCTCTAGGTCTTCTTTTCTTTTTATCAAAATTATGTACCCGACCCGGCCTTTTCCCTTAAAAGTATAAATGGGAAATAGGGTCATCCTTATCTCTCTCTCGCCCCACAGAGACTCGACGAACTCATTCGACCCCTCCAACACACCTACGCATACACGGAGACTTGGGAGCCTCTCCCTCTCTCGATCGCTTGTAACCCCTACTACAAGCAACGCGAGTAACACGAGCAGCCTCGAACTGGACGTAGGGTGTTCGTGCCCGAACCAGTATAAATCCTTATGTCCTCTCGCGAACCACCCGGGCCTTTACACGCAATCCCAAAAAATTCACTAGTCGGCCATTCCCGGCGCCGACAGTTGGCGCGCCAGGTAGGGGCCTTTGCGTGTTCGACGAATTCCCCCAGGCTCCGGATGGCCAGTGACGATTCGAGCTGGGCCCCCGGGACGCACATGCGTTTCGGGAGCCTGGATTTCATCACCTCCAGCGACGGCGCACTGAAGCGGGTCACCGGCCTCGCTTCAGTCATCGATACTGATGTCGATGTCGAAGCGGTCGTCGAGACCCTTGCGAACGTTTGGCTGGACGCCCCAGAGTCCCACGAGTTCTCCACGAACTCGAGCGAGAGAGACCTCTGGAGACAGCTCGGCACGTTCCTGGGGCCGCAACCGACCCAGGCGGATGCACGCTGCGTCATGTTCGCCTTCGCGAACATCGTGACCCAGCTTGCGGGAGGTGCGCCACTTTCTCCAGGCGCGCCCAACCCCATACCGCCTTACGTGGCGCCCTTTGGCCTGCACACCGCGGGAGAAACGATTTCCCACTGGCTGGCCCGCGACGAACACCAGGCCCCCGCGGACGACGAGTTCGTGGGGGTAATCGACCATGCCTCGGAATTAGTCCTCGACTTGCTCGACGACAGCATGTCAGAGGCGTCCGAGACGGAGCTGGTCGACGAAAGTCATCACCCTTCCCGCGAGTGTTTCATGGCAAACACCCCCGACGGGGCGCTAGGGGAGGCAAGCGATGACGACTCCAGCCAGCCACCGGTTCATGGCGCCGCAGCTAATGCCGTTGTGGTTAACGCCATAGCGGTCCGTCCCGTAGTGGCCAACGCTGCCGCCGCAAGTGCGGGACGAGCCGCAACCGAACCACCCCGGTGCCCGCGCCCCGCTCAGGCACGGGTCCGGAGGCAAGAGCTCCAGGACGCCCGGCGCCGACTGGAGCAAGAGCGCGCGCGCATGGATCAGGAGCAGGCGCACATCGAGCGCGAACTCCAGCAATGCAACGACGGTTCCCCAGCATGTGGACGTGCTCGCGACGTCCAGCGGCAGATCGTGAACGACATGGGGGCACCGCCCCACTTCGCGAGGGCGAGCCAGAATATCGCGGCGGCTGTGGCGCTCCTACGGGGGCTTCCTGACCCCGCCACACCAGAGGCCCGAAGGGCCCAGCGTGAGGTGGGCGAGCTCCTTGAGCGAGCGGCGGTGCAGCAGGCCGAGAGCTCGCAGTCCCGACGGCGCGGCTCTCAGCCTAGCCAGCGTCGCGCATCACAGTGGCCTCCGCACAATCGCGGCGACCTTAACCCACGGAACGGGTCAGTCCATCAGCCACGCCCCGGCCCCGACGGGCGGCCGGAGGCCTCTATCCGTGGGCGTCTTGGCCCGATCCAGGATGCCCGCAGCATACTGAATGCGCGTCGTCGTCAACCGGCCGAGGCCGATGTGGAGCCCCAGCGCGGGCGCGCTCCACGTCGGGGCGGCCGTTATGATGACGACGAAGAGGAAAGAACCCCGAGTCCAGACGCACTGGGACCTCGAGCCTTCAGTTCTCGGATCAGGAGCACCCCATGCCCTCCGCGGTTTCGCCCTCCGGCAAACTGGCCAAAGTACGCGGGGGAGACCAACCCCGACCTCTGGCTCGAAGATTAACGGCTCACGTGCCGAGCCGGGGTGCCGACGACGACGACTTTGTCATCCGACATCTGCCACTGTACTTGGCCGACTCGGCCAGGGCGTGGCTCGAGCATCTCCCCGCGGGCCAGATCCGAAACTGGACCGACCTTTGGGAGATCTTCGTTGGGAACTTCCAGGCAACCTACGCACGCCCGGGGAACCCCTGGGACCTCAAGAACTGCCGACAAAAGCCAGGAGAAACTCTTCGGGAGTACATCCGATGCTTTTCCTGGCAGTGTAATGAGCTGCCCAACCTCGCTGATGCCGACGTCATCGGCGCGTTCTTGTCAGGGACCACTTGCAAGTCCCTTGTCCACAAGCTCGGATGCAAAAGCCCCCGCACGGCGAAGGATCTCTTTGACATCGCGACGAGCCACGCCTCCGGCGAGGAGGCGGTCGGGGCGATTTTTCACCGTCCCCCTGAGGGGAAGGGCAAACGCGTCGAGGACGCGGGCGAGGGTCCTTCCAACCGCCCGAGCAAGAAGAAGAAGAAGGACAGGGCGCGGCGACAGGACGCTGACACCGCTACGGTCGCGGCGGCCGAACGAAAGCCACCGGTCAAACCTCCACCGGGAGAGGTGACCGATCACTTCGAGAAGATGTGGAACGGACCTTGTCCGAATCACGAGTACCCCGTGAGGCACCTTTACAAGGAGTGCTCTCTCATGAAGAAATTCATGACCGGGGATACGCGAAAGTGGGAACCAAGAAGGCGAAGGCCTGACCCGGCTCCCAAAGGACCCGAACAGGTGGAGGACATGGCGGCCGACCCCTACCCGGAGCCGACGGGTGCCTGATGATCTTTGGAGGCACCGAGGCTTCTGTCAGCAAGGGTCGGGCAAAAGCCGAGCGCCGCGAGGTATTCGCCGCCGAGCCAGCCACGCCAAACTTCCTTCGTTGGTCGGAGGCGGCCATTACCTTCGACCGCGATGACCACCCGCAGTTCGTCCCTCGACCGGGAAAGTACCCGCTTGTGGTTGACCCGATCATCGGCCGCAAGCGGCTCACCAAAGTCCTGATGGACGGCGGGAGTGGGCTCAACATCCTCTACGCCGGTACCCTCGACGCGATGGGCATCGACCGGGCGCGTATCCGTCCGACCGGAGCGCCCTTCCATGGGGTTGTTCCCGGGAAGCAGGCCATTCCCCTCGGACAGATTGACCTACCTATCACGTTTGGGAGCCCGTCCAACTTCAGGATGGAAACCCTCACATTTGAGGTGGTTGGCTTCCACGGGTCCTACCACGCCATCTTGGGTCGGCCGTGCTACGCGAAGTTCATGGCCGTCCCCAACTACACTTACTTGAAGCTCAAGATGCCGGGGCCAAAGGGGGTGATCACGGTGGGCTCATCCTACACTTAGAAGCTCAAGATGCCGGGGCCAAAGGGGGTGATCACGGTGGGCTCATCCTTCCAGCGTGCCTACCAGTGCGAAGCCGAAAGTTGTGAGTTGGCCTCGGCAGCCGTCGCTTCTGCGGAGGAGCTCACACCGATCCGAGCCCGTCTGGTGGAAGAGGCCCCTGACTCTAACCGAGGAACGACCTCCTTCCAGCCGACGGTAGACACCATGGAGGTGCAGCTTGACCCGATCAATGCGAAGGAGAAGGTGGCCCGGATCGGGACCAAGCTGTCCTCCAAATAGGAAAGCGCGCTCATCGACTTCCTCCGCGCGAACGTCGACATTTTCGCGTGGAAACCCTCGGACATGCCGGGCATCCCGAGGGAGGTCACCGAGCACTCCTTAGACATTCGACTTGGTTCTAAGCCGGTAAAGCAACGCCTGCGCCGCTTCGACGACGAGAAGTGCAAGGCTATCGGCGAAGAGATCGCAAAGCTTTTGGCCGCCAGGTTCATTAAAGAGGTGCACCACCCCGAGTGGTTGGCCAATCCCGTTCTTGTACGAAAAAAGAATGGGAAATGGAGGATGTGTGTTGACTATATGAGCCTTAATAAGGCGTGTCCAAAGGATTTGTTCCCCTTGCCACGCATAGATCAGATAGTTGACTCGACCGCAGGGTGCAAAACCCTGTGTTTCCTTGATGCGTACTCTGGGTACCATCAGATTGCGATGAAAGAATCCGACCGGCTCGCGACTTCTTTCATCACACCGTTCGGCTCATACTGCTATGTAACAATGCCATTCGGGCTTAAAAACGCTGGGGCAACGTACCAACGATGCATGCTTAAGTGTTTCGATGACCTCATCGGGCAAACCGTAGAGGCATACGTGGACGACATCGTAGTCAAGTCCAAACAGGCCGACCAGCTCGTGGCCGACCTTCAAAAGACGTTTGATAAACTCCGGGCGAATGGGGTCAAACTCAACCCTGAAAAATGTGTGTTTGGGTACCTAGAGGAATGCTCCTTGGCTTTATCGTGTCCCAGCGAGGGATCGACGCCAACCCGGAAAAGATCGCGGCCATTGACAGGATGGGCCCGATCCAGAATTTGAAGGAGGTACAACGGGTCACAGGGTGCCTCGCCGCGCTGAGCCGATTCATCTCGAGGCTCGGCGAGCGGGTACTGCCCCTGTATCGCCTACTCAAAAAGTCTGAGCGGTTCATATGGACTCAGGAGGCCCAAGAGGCTCTTACACAGATCAAGGCAGTCCTAACGAAGGCGCCGGTTCTGGTCCCGCCGACTCCAGGGGAACCCCTCCTACTTTATATCGCGGCAACGACGCACGTCGTGAGTGCGGCCCTCGTTGTGGAACGGGAAGAGGAAGGTCATATCCTCAAGGTCCAACGCCCGGTGTACTTTATTAGCGAGGTACTCAGCGACACCAAGACGCGGTACCCGCAGGTCCAGAAGCTAATATACACCGTCCTGATTGCCAAGAGGAAGCTGCGCCATTACTTCGACTCGCATCCGGTTGCGGTAGTAAGTTCATTTCCCCTGGGAGAAATCGTCAACAACCCCGACTTCACGGGTCGGATCGCCAAATGGGCGCTCGAATTGATGGGCCAGGGAATTACATACTCCCCTAGAGCTGCCATCAAGTCCCAAGTCCTGGCCGACTTCATTGCCGAATGGACAGAGACCCAACTGCCGCCGGAGCCAGTCGATCAGGAGTACTGGATCTTGTACTTCGACGGGTCTCTGGTCAGAACGGGAGCGGGGGCCGGGCTAGTCTTCGTCTCCCCACAAGGAGTCCGAATGAGGTACATAGTCCGCCTTCACTTCCCGACATCTAATAATGTCGCCGAATATGAAGCATTAATCAATGGCTTAAAAATCGCAATTGAGCTGGGAATTCGGCGCCTCGAGATAAGAGGTGATTCCCAGCTCGTCGTCGATCAGGTCATGAAAGAATCGAGCTGCGAAAGCGAGATCATGGCCGCGTACTGCCAAGAGGTCAGAAAGCTCGAGGACAAGTTCGATGGCCTCGAGCTTAAACACATCAAACGGCGATTCAATGAAGCGGCCGATGAGTTGGCCAAGAAAGCATCGGGTCGGGAGCCGGTTCCGACGGGCGTCTTCGCTAGCGACCAGCAGAGCCCATCAGTCAGCATCCCGACCCCGAGCCAGCGGACGCAGCGTAGCCTACCCAGGAATCGACGCCCGCCCAAGGCTCGGAGGCTGACGCCGCCTCGCCCCCAATTACCACTAAGGTAATGGAAACCAGCGGCTCAACGGACGTCGCCGACCCGCCAAACCAAGCCTTGGCCGACCTCTTGGCCCTGGCAATCGCCACTCTACATGACGCCACCGAGGCTGACCCCGCAGACTGGCGCCAACCGTTTCTTGATTACCTTATAAGGGACAAGCTCCCAAACGATAAAGCCAAGGCCCGACGCATCGCCCGTCACGCCAAATCTTATGTAATCATCGAAGGGGAGCTCTAGGGTCCTCCAACATTGCATCCCCCTCGAACAAGGAAAGGAGCTACTCTCAGAGATACATGGAGGCACCCGCGGCCATCACGCTGCCCCACAAAACTTAGTCGAAAATGCGTTCCGCCAAGGTTTCTACTGGCCGACAGTGTTGCGAGACGCCACACAAATAGTGCGCACCTGCGAAGGGTGCCAATTCTACGGAAAACAAACCCACCTCCCGGCTCAAGCCCTCCAAACCATCCCCATCACGTGGCCGTTCGCAGTCTGGGGATTGGACATGGTCGGGCCCCTCAAGAAGGCGCCCGGGGGCTTCACCCACTTGCTGGTTGCCATCGACAAATTTAGTAAGTGGATTGAAGTCCGCCCGATCACACAAATCAAGTCTGAGGAAGCCATTAAATTCTTCCTTGACATTGTCCACCGATTCGGCGTCCCGAATTCCATCATCACAGACAATGGTACGCAATTCACGGGAAAGAAATTCCTCCAATTTTGCGACGAATACCATATTCGAGTTGATTGGGCGGCCGTAGGACACCCCCGAACAAACGGGCAGGTCGAACGCGCCAACGGCATGATCCTTCAAGGCCTCAAGCCACGAATCTTCGAACGGCTAAAGAAATTTGGCGGCCGATGGGTCATGGAACTACCCGCGGTGGTCTGGAGTTTGAGAACGACACCTAGCCGGGCAACAGGGTTCACTCCGTTTTTTATGGTATATGGCTCCGAAGCCATCCTCCCGACCGACCTTGATTACGGCTCGCCGAGAGTACATGCCTATGTGCCGACCAGTTAGAAGAGGCTCGGGAGATCGCACTAGCCCATTTTGCCAAATACCAACAAGCGCTACGCCGGTACCATAGCCGAAAAGTGCGCGGACGTGCCTTCCAGGTGGGAGATTTGGTTCTACGGCTAGTCCAAACCACCAAGGATCGCCACAAGCTCTCCTCCCCTTGGGAAGGTCCATACATAATTTCTCAGGTTCTCCGACCCGGGACATACAAGCTGCAGAACGCCGACGGCGAGGAGTTCACCAACGCCTGGAACATCGAACAGCTACGTCGCTTTTACCCTTAAAAACTCCTTGTCAATACCGTTCTTACTTTTCGCACGTCCCCATTCGCTCAATAGCGACCCCCAACCCCGTTCCACGGGGTCGGCGGTCACTCGGAGGCTATACCTAGTGTCCCCTGGGACACTGGGTCCCGTCAGCGCTCAATTTCTCTCGTGCCACGCGTTTTGGTAAGGGCAAGCCGAGGAAGGAGCAGGGTCGGAAGTGTTGGTCGGACCGCGGAGAGCAAAGGCCGCGAAGGCAAAGGCTCGGATGCTCACCAACCGAGCCGAACCCGCTCAACCTCGTGAAAGGCCTCGACAAAACGCAGAATCAAATGAGAACTCGGGGGCTGACACACGCACATATACATACGAACGACGATAAATCTAAGCGAAATAAAACCGAATCCGGCCGACCCGGGGACACATCCCGTTCGGCCACAAGTCTGAATACAAAAACGAGCTCTAAGGCTTGGAACAGTTTGGATAAAAAGAAATAAACTAACTAATCAACGGGTCCACGGCCCGTTCTCTCTTTCTGTCGATGCAGCCAGGGTCGAAGCCAGCGAGGCCACCTCCTCCTCCAGTAGACGTACCTCCTCCAAGGTGGTGCCCGGCGCAAAGCCCTCCGCGAGGAATTCCAGCCCGATCTGGTCATAATGCGAACGAGCCACGGCGAAGGCTCGCCGCACCCCGAGGAAGAGACCATCGGCCGCCAAAGCTCGCGCCCGGGTCGGGATGCGGGAGACTTGGGTCGGCAACGAGCTTGACCCTACCTCCGCCCTCATCTCAAGGTTGTCGAGAATGGCAAGGGTGGTGGTCCGAAGGGCGTCAGGATCCTCAGCCTCCAGCTTCAGCGCGGCCTCGAGCCACTCTCGCTCGGTCTGGAGGCGGGCGATCGCTGCCTGGTCCCCCACGGCCGCGGTCCCCAGGTCGGCGGCAACGCCCTCAGCGTCGATACGGGCGCTCCTCTCGACCTCCAAAGCCGCCCGAGCGCCCGCCAAGTCTCGGTCCCGAACGCCCACGAGCCGGAGGGCGTCGTCTCGACTCGCCCGAGCTTCCGCGAGCTCCTCACGCGCCCGCGCCAAGGCGCTTCCGGCTTGGTCCCGTTCGGCGCGGAGGCGGTCGCGTTCATCCTGCAGCTGACGGCGCTCCACGTCCCGAGCGGCCGACTCGGAGGACCACGTTGCAAGTGCATCCCTCTTCGTCCGCTCGGCGTCTTCGGCGTGTTCGCGCGCCTCCTGGGCGCGCACCCGAGCGGAGTCGGCTTCTTGGAGGGCGGCGGCCAGCTGCGCCACGAGAGCCTCTCGGGCCCGCGTGTGGATGGCGTTGACCTCCTGCGGACGGCGGCGATCTGCTCCTCTGACACGGCCTGGGCCCGAGTACGTGCCTCCTCCGCCTCACGCCGGGCGGCAGCCAATTGGGCCACCAAGACCTCGCGCTCTGCCCTCTCGGCGGCCGACCGGTCCCACACACCCTTCTCCCGCCGGAGGAAGACGGACTTCTCCCGGCTGCGGTTCATCAGACACTGCCAAAGAGCAAGAAAGATCGGGACGTGATTCCTCTTAAAGAAAGACCGAAAACATGGAGGACAGGGAAAAGCTTACCTCGCCCGAAGGAACGACCACGTTCTGGAGCATATCCAGCGCGGCGTGTAGGGCTCCGACGACGGAACCGACCCCGGCCTCAATTTGCCGGCAATCGTTCTGCTCCGCGCCGTCATCCAGCGTGAAGATCGTGGAGCTGGGGTCGTGCCGGTCGGCCCATCGGAGGGGACGGCCTCCAAAGGCGGGGGAACTCCTCCCCGAGTGCGTCACTTTCCGACCCTCGGTGGCCCCCGCACCCGGAGAAGAGACGTGGACTGGACTCGCCGGAGGCGGGGTGCGAACCGGACTCGCTTCGAGACGCTCACCCCCTTCCTCCAGGACCGCTGGTGTCGCCCTGGAAGTGCCCCCACCAGGGACTGACGAAGGTGCGGAGTCCCGTGCCGCCTGGGCGGCTGGTGAGGTCGGGGCGGCCTCGGCACGGACAGTCCCCGCACGCTCATCCCCAAGCGCGTCATGCGCGGTAGCGGCGTCCTCCTGCTGAACGGGAAGCCCCTGCTCGCCCGGCCGTCGATTCCCTGGGTGGCCGGCTCGGAGATGGTCGGCTCGGGGATGAGCGACAGGGGACCGACCTCCGCAACGCCGAGGTTGGGCGCGGCGGCACCATCCACGCCCAAGGCGCTCACGCCGGGCTCTGTAGCAGGGATGGACGAACCCGGCGGCGTGACTCCCAAGATAGTGGGGCCGCCAGATTCGCCACCCACGCTCGCCGACCCAAGCCCGCCCGAACCGTGGGGTCGGCGAAGCTAAGCCCCATCCCGAGCGCGGCGTCCACCGTCTGCCTCGCGAGTAATTTCCTGGGCGCCAGGGCGAGGGGCACAACTCGTCTTCTAGACCTACACCACAAGGAAGCTGGGAGCTTGATAACAATCGAAGAAGGAGAATAGCACTCAGGACGGAATGACATACATGGACGCCGACGGGAACACCGAACCCCTCTTCGGAGGTGGCTCTTCCGACCCCGCATCCTCAACCCTCAGACGCTTGCGCCTGTCAGCCTCTCGGGGCCTTTGGGACCGACCTTCCCCAGCGAAGTCCCCAGAGGTCCCGCCGGCTGGGACTCGAGACAGGGAAGCGGACGCGGGCCCGGCGTTCAGGTCGAGGGGAGGACCGCGCTCCCCACGGCCGGCGCCCTCCGGGGTTGGTCCACCATGGCGAGAAGGATCGTCCTCGCGGGCTGCCTCTTCCCAGTCTACGGGGGACCCGTCTTCCCCGCCGTCGGCGCCTCTCCCAGATCCTTCCCCCTCCTCCTCCTCGGTCTCCAAGTCGGAGAACCCCGATGGACTGTCCTCCTCCTCGTCCTCGCCGGCGGCCTCCTCGTCAACGAAGGGGCCCATGGTCAGGTTCCATAACCCGTCGAGAAGTGCCACGCTATGACGGCGGCGGTACACCGCCCGCTTCTTGTCCTTGGCCCGTCTTTGGGCCGACTTCTTCTCCCGAGCCACCACGGCCCTCCTCTGCTCCTCCTCCGCGCGAGCGCAGTTCTCCGCCCTCCGCTGGATGTCCTCCGACAGAGGCGGACGCGACGCGGTGTAGTTCAGGAGCCCCTGCGACAAAAACCTTCATCAAGAGGGCATCTACAACCAAGAAAGAGAAAGGATTCGGCGAATCTTACCACGGTGATGGAACCGTTGGCAGGCTTCATAGACGGGTGCCCCCGAACGGGGTAGTCCGCCTCCGCGCGGACCACGGCGTCGCGGAGACGCCGACGGATCTTGTTTTCTGTCAGCGGCTCATGGGCCATGGCCGACCCGACCCAATCACGGTCGGGCGTCATCTGGTGCAGCTGCAGACGGCGCTCCATGAGCGGGAGAACACGGCGGGCGTGGTATGCCGCGATCACCCCCGCGCCGGTCACATGCCAGCGCTGCACCAGGCGTTCAACCCCCATCAAGAGGTCGGGGATCGACCGCTTCTCATCCTTGGCCGGACCCCACACCCACTCCTCCGGGCGCTCGAGGATCATGCGCCCGGTGAAGAACGGGAAAGGGGTGTTGGGGTCGTTCTTCAAGTAGAACCACTGGGAGTGCCACCCCTTGTTGGAGTCGGTGAGGTGAAGCCGAAGGTACTGCGCCACTCGCTTCCCGCCGTGGAGGCGGATACCGGCGCACCCCATGGGGCGCACCACCCCGTCCTTCTCCACGATGTCGAGAAAGAAGAACCACTTGAAGAGAGCGTCGATGCCGAGGAAACCCTCACACAGGGCGACGAACGCCGCGACATGTTGGATTCCGTTCGGGTTAAGGTGCTGCAACTCTAACTTGTAGTGATGCAGGAGCCCGCGAAGGAACCAGTGGGGAGGGATTCCTAATCCACGCTCGTGGAAGAGGAGGAAGGAAACGACATACCCTGGCGGCGGCTGCGGAACGTCATCGGGACCAGGCACAATCCACTCCGCCGCCTCCGTCTTCGGGCACAGGAGGCCTCGCTCCACCAAGCGAGTCTGGTGAGTCTCCGTCACCGAGGAACGCAGCCATGATCCCATTGCAGAAGCAGGGTCAGGAGCGGAGCACTACAACGTCGGCGGCGGCGTCAGCGGCGGAGAACTGCTGTGGCTAGGGCAAGGAGAAGGCGTGGCGTGCGAGGAAGATGGGAAGCGTGAGGAACGGGGGGAGAGGCCCTCCCCCCTATTTATGAGGGCATCGATGGGACATGCCCGGGAAACACGCTGCGGCTCCCTGCCCACGTCTCCCACGTCTCCTCGTCCTTCGCGCCACGTCCCGACGCCATTACTCCCACGGCGGCCCATTTTCGGACGACCAAACGGGCCCGACGGGTAAGAAACCTGGCTAGGGCGGCCCAATCAAGGCCCAAAAATAGCCCAGGAGTTCGAAGGTCGGCCCGAGAAGGGTTCGAAGGCCGCTCCAGGACAACCCGAGTGAGGGGCAGGAACGGGTGGGCCCCTAGAGGCCAGTACCCTGGTGCACAAGCACCAAGGGCACCCCGACCCGCGTTCGAGCCCAGAGGCGCCCGACCCCATGTATCTTACCGCAAAGAGGCGACGAGCCCTTGTGACCTAGCGGACGGTCATGAGAACTAAGGGGGTTAGGCGCTGGGGATTGCCTGGGGCCGATCACAAGTTGATCCGATCGACTCCCCCTACAAGGGGAGTTGGGCCTCACTCGAACTTACCTGTCTGGAACTCAACGAGAACCGTGCTTCGGCCTGAGTGGCAAAGTACGATGCATCTCTTACCTTCCCTCCTATCGCAAGGAGAGCGCGAGGGGAAAACGCTAAAAGACGAAACGATTCCTCGTCCGGACGCAGGTCTCGGGATACATACGAGGGTCAGAATCGCAAAAAGAGACCAACGACGGGTCGCAGAAAACATAAACGAAACAACACTTTCACCATAACGAAAACAAAGTACACACGGCATACGGCCGTGAGAAGGTACAAACGGAATCGCCGCTTTCATGCGGCGACCGCGGGCATCTCACGGGAGGAGGAGTCCTAAACCAAGCAGAAGGCCATGCATCCGGAGGTCACTGGCCTTCTTTTGGCTTCTTCTCCCCTAAAGACGCCCTGAAGGGTGAAGGTGCACAGGAACGGCCTCCGGCAGCGAGCCGACTGCCGCAGTAGGCTCCGAGCCATCTCCGCCTCCGACGGCGAGCAGCGCCGACAACGGTTACCCCCAGAAAAGTGGGCAGAGAGCCACTTGGGGGCTGCGCAGGTGACAACCCGCTGCAGAGAAGGCGGAGAGCGGCGCCAACGATCCACCATGACCTCGAACCCTTCTGGAAAAGGCCCACGGAAAGCAGGCATCAGAAGGGGGAAGTGGGAGGATCGGCAGCACCGACGACGGGCACGGCACGAGACGGCCCTTCCCTCCTCCCCCGCACCGTCACCACCGAGGTGACAGGCATGGGAAGCGAGAGTGCCACGCCTGCATCGGCACGACATCACGCGGATGTCGCGCCATGCACCTTTACCCCCGCCCTTCGCTGGGATTCTTTTGGCTTCAACGCCCTGAGCTCCCGGTCCCTCCTTCCGGAGGGCACCTCAAGGCAGCACTGGCACGAGCCCGCTCCATCAGAAGAGAGCAAGGGAAAGGAAACTGGATTGGATCACCCAGGAGCCAAGGCAGGAGCCCCTATTTATAGCAAGAAGCGGCCTCGCCCAAACCACACGCGGGGGCTACGAGGTTCGGCCACGCGGCGCGGCCGCGCAAGCGACAAAAACCCCTGCGAAAGAAGCAGCGGCCGCGTGTCCTGAAAAGGACCAACAAGACAAAACGGGTCAGAAACGCGCGTGACCAGCATGCCACACGGCGATTTCCAGTGCGGGGTGCAGGCCTATTTTCAGACGCTATAGACCGACGTCTGATTCCTAAAAAAGAACGACGACTCTGAGCGACGACACGACCACTCGAGCCGGCTTCAGCACCTGGGCGAACACCAGGGTTCACCCAACTGCTCGAGGGCTACACCCACCGGGTGCGCTCGCGCGCTCCCGGTGGAGGAAACGACAAAAACCCTCAGACTTACCCTTCGAACGAGTCCACGACTCGCTCAAAGGGTCGGAGGCTACACCCGGTGGGTGCGCTCGCGCTCACCCACGGCAGGACCCGGGAAACCTAACACAAAGTCCCTGCACAGGTCACAAAGACCCATGCAGGGACTCAGGGGCTACTGTCGGATATAGATATCCGGGGCGTCTAAACTGCGAGGGTAAGATTCCTAAAAACCAGATAAACACTACCCTTTGGGCAGCCCACTAAACAGCCGGGCCACGACAACGACGTAGTCATGGCCCAGTTAAGACTCAAACATGGCCCAACTATGACCCGACGCATCACCGTAAGGAGGCGACTGGGACCAGACGGGTCTCTCCGCCTCGCACGACCCGACGAGGGTCGGACGAGTCTCTCCGTCTCGCCCGACCCGTCGAGGGTCGGACAAGGAAATCGCTGAGGGCAAGAGTGTCCGCTTCGCCCAACCCACGCTAAGTGCGGGCCCACCAGTTGGTCAACAGACCATCACGATGAGGGGGTTGGGCCCGTCAGACGTGGCAGACCCAAGATAGGATGGAACGGCCGCCCGCATTGAACACCAAGACAGGCGCCGCACGCCTAATACACCAGCCTCCTCAGCCTAACCTAATCATGGCGGGCTGGCATGTTCAACACCTGCTTCGTCATAAACAAGCGATGGGACATCGTGCACACGCGTTCGATCCCGGGCAAAGGCCCGGACGCGTGCGTCCCTGTTAAACACCCCACCTGGCTCCGCCCGGCTCCACCTGGCTCGATCATCATTTCCCCCCGTAATGGAGCCCTGGCGCACGACGCACGCGCACGGCGCACAAATGTCAACTATCACTGACGGATACAAGGGGGGTCATCATGAATACTCTCTACAATCCCCAAGGCAGGAGACGGCGACGAGCGAAGGAGTGAAGGCCCGCCCGACCTTCTAGGTCCTACCCCCTCTAGGTCTTCTTTTCTTTTTATCAAAATTATGTACCCGACCCGGCCTTTTCCCTTAAAAGTATAAAAGGGAAAGAGGGTCATCCTTATCTCTCTCTCGCCCCACAGAGACTCGACGAACTCATTCGACCCCTCCAACACACCCACGCATACACGGAGACTTGGGAGCCTCTCCCTCTACCCTACTACGAGCAACGCGAGTAACACGAGCAGCCTCAAACTGGACATAGGGCGTTCGTGCCCGAACCAGTATAAATCCTTGTGTCCTCTCGGGAACCATCCGGGCCTTAACACGCAATCCCAAGAAATTCACTAGTCGGCCATTCCCGGCGCCGACAACAAGTATCATTGGGAACTAGATTTTAAGTCCCTCTTATCTTAAAATTTGATCTGAATGTCTTAAGTTCCTTGAACTCTTTCAAGAGAACATGTGTGGTTTGATATAAATATCATATGTACATTTAAGGCATTTCATGGTTCTATGGTGCATCTATATAATGACCTCCAGTGTGTCGTACTGACTACATGAAACCATGAATTAATAATGGCTCCATTTGAGCACATTAGCTACACACTGCTGAATTTACCTCATGTGCCTATAATGACGATTGTATGGCATATGAATTAAGGATTATATCCTCACTAGATATGACAAACCTTTGAATTAGACAATCAGTATCATCACATGACTTAACAAGTGGTATCAGAGCCGATGGTCGGAAACCTGGAACATCTCCGGGGTCACATGGTGACGGGAAACCCGTGAACGTCTCCAGAGGGTCACACGGGGCGTGTGTGTGTGTGTGTGTGTGTGTGTGTGTGTGTGTGTGTGACTAGAGAGTTGGGCTCGAGGGCCTGGGATAACGTCTTTCGGGAGATCACATGTGGTGTGTGATGGAAGAGTTGGGTCCGATGTGTGACAGGGAAGATTGTTAGGTATAGTCCCACATCAAAAGTTGATAGTGGGGGAGCACAACATATAAGGAGGGGCAGTCCTCACCCATCAGGCTAGTTTTTTTGGTTGAGTTAGGCCCGAGGCCTTGTTGTTGTCGGCTCCGGTGGACCTGGGCTTGATGGGGCGCCGGCCCGTGGGGATAGCGGGCTGGGCCGGATTCCGCTGCAGTGAATTGCAATTTCCCAACTCTATGTTAGAGTCAGGTAGTTTTACACGCTTCTGACTTATGATTAACTGCATTTATCAATTCCCCTATGCTTTCAGTACATAGGAATCTATGAAGTATTTCCTGTTTGCGTATATTTGGTTTGTTTTTTTAAAACATTCATATCTCACAGCGTACATTTATGGGTACACAGGAAACTGGGGATCTATGTGAGATTTCACTCTCCATCGATCATTAAGTATTTAGAACCTCTTTGTGAGGATCTATTTGTGCTCTGTACACTGGTTATATTTAATCATGAGAATTTCCAGGCATTAGGGGGAGATTTCAAGTACCAGAAATAATGCCAGGAAAGAAATTGGAATGCATTAAGCATTTCAGGCTCAAGATTCTGTACTAAAGCATCTGAACCTTTTTGATTCAATGATTTGCAATGAATTGCAAATCCACTGCCATATGCATTTACTATTTGGTGTTATAAATCTTATTGATCATATATGGAATGTGCCAGAAAGAGTGGTGGTACCATGTAAATCCACTCAACTCCCTATTGCAACCAGTGCTGTAAATAAGAGGAGGAGAAGTATAGCCATCAATTAGGATTATGCTGCTTGCAAGCACTGAAGGGTAAAACCTTCTAAGATAGTAAATGCAGGCCAACATTTTTGTTGGTAGACACCTTTAGGATTGTGATTATCCTATGGATGGAAGCATCCACAACCTAGCCTGGCGGTGCACATTGCTGAGGCTGGAATATTGGAAACCCTGATTCTCGTTTCGGGAAGTCACGATGAGTCATAGGGTACATGTGATATTTGAACATCATATCATCTAGAGAATTTATGATTACATGGCTACAGGTGTCGACACATTCTTCTTTGAATAATTGCATATAACATTCTAAGTGATCCATAAGACCATGGCCATGGCTGAGTGCTCTCAAGCACTTGAATTGGACTTGTAGAGTGATGCAATACAAGCAGAGATAGCTTTGCTCACCAGAAGGAGGTATTTTGGACGGCAATGTCAATACCTCGTGGTATCTTTACTGTGGGATACAAGTGTGTTTTCATCCAGAAATGGATTGAGAGCCACTAGGTGGTGATATAGAGCATGGCTCGTAGTAAGGAGGGTTTTTACGCAAAGCCCATGCATTGATTTCAATGCAACTGATTCTCTAGTACTGGATGTCATTAATTTTTGATATTATACTTATTGGTAGTAAAAATCATCTATCTATGCAGTTGATAGATGTGGTGACATCATACACTTATGTAGTCACTGGATTCTAGTGTATTTGTTGAGTTCTGAAGGAATCCAAATACCTAATCCCTAAACACAAAATTGCAACGAATATTGTGTAATGCTTACAAAGTCACTCTATGACTTAATGCAACTTGGTCGAATATGGTACAATCGACCTAGTGAGTTCCTCCTTTAGAAGAAATACATGAAGAATTGTATGTTTTAGATCTGCCTATTGCACATTTCTAAACATATAT
Source organism: Alloteropsis semialata (assembly GCA_004135705.1). Lineage (NCBI taxonomy): Eukaryota > Viridiplantae > Streptophyta > Magnoliopsida > Poales > Poaceae > Alloteropsis > Alloteropsis semialata. Next base: position 60,004,846 of record CM014270.1, read on the forward strand.
TATTTATCGATGGAGTTTGAGATGGAGGATACAAATTGAACCAAATCTCATTTTGAGATTTTCAATTCAAAATATCTTCTCTCAAGAATTTTGGATAAAAAATTGTCTATATCCTGAATATATTGAAGAAATTTGATATGTGATAATCATATCTTTATCTCTTATGGTTGTTTTATTCCAACCATAGAGAGATTTAAAAGAGATATTAGACAAGATGTCTATTCTCTTGGTGCTACTGAGTGCTAATATATCTTGCAAGAGCATCCGACCCGATATCATTTTTGCGATGATTTGCTAGCTAATGGCACATGTGATCTTAGCGTGTTCTTTTAATAGAACCCATGATCCAGTTATGATAGGATATACTGATTTTAGCTATCTATATGAGATCCCCAGAGTGCCAGATCAATGACATACTTCATTTACTTTAAGTTGGACCTGCCATTTCATGGAAGTCTTTAGATAGACATTAGTGGTCACCTACACCAGCTATTCTATAGCAACATATATGGGTTTATAGAATAATAAACCATATGCTTAGGCTATATGGTGATTGTGGTTCTATTGTCACTAATCGTTATCTATAAAGATAATGTCACTTTGTGTTGTTCAGATGGGTACAAGTTATGCAAGGCACAATATTACTGTGCATTTTGCAAACTAAGTATTGTGATAATCCTACAGATTATTTAGAGTCTCTACCTTACTCCACATTTTTAAATGTGTTTATGAGATTGGTATGAAATGACTTAGAAATTTGCAAGTATCAGGGGGAGTTCCTCTTTTGATCCATAACTTGTTTTTACATCATGTTGCACTCTTTTCTTTGTATGAGTTTTTCTCTTTTGAGTTTCTCATTCAAAGTTTTTAATGAGGCTACATCGACACAAGGTCTTATGTCGTACCATCTATTTTCCCATGCTAGGGTTTTTGAGGATGATACATTATGACATAAATGTTGTTCTTTGAACTAGACTATGAGTTTACCTCACAAGGGTTCAAATAGAACAACACATTTTTTCCATTGGGTTTTTGAGGAGTTTACCCGATATACCTATATTTCTCAGATTTTCCTACAAGATTATCTTGGAGTAATATCATGCTAAAATATATGTCTCATCATTTATTTTTCCCCATTAGGGTTTTCGGAAATGATGGCCACAGACATACCATTTTATTTGGACTACACTTTGAGATTTTCTCATAGAAGTCCAAATAAAACAATGATATACTATGGGTTTTATTCTTATTTTTCCCATCGGGTTTTGAGAATTTTACCTAGTATATCTACATGCATATATTCCTCATTTCTTCCCACTAGGTTTTTAGAGGAATCTATCTATACATCGATTACATGGCAGGATTCGATCAAGGGGGAGTGTTGTGAATAGATGTCTCTTCATAGAGACACCTCCTCAAGATGATCTCATCCAACCAATCAAGACATACACTAGATAGTTGTAGACACATCCAAGGGGTGTGTCCCTTGGTGAATAGACACATTGGAAAGACACCCATTCAGAAGGGGCACCTCCTGAATGGATAGACACCTTTCCAACGTGTCCCCTCAACATGTATATATATATATATATATATATATATATATATATATATATAT
>CM014270.1:60009240-60022102 GCA_004135705.1 Alloteropsis semialata
CTGACCCCAACAACCTCCCCACCCATGGCCACGCTATTTAAGCGCCCCCTCCCCCCTCCTCCCTCCTCAGGAAGAGCCTGGCTTTCCCCAAGCACAAGCTCTTCTTCTACAATACACTCACGTCATTAGATATTCTGTAATCCGCTAGTAGCAAAGCAATACTACTCCTCTTGTTTCGCTTTCGTTCCCCCAACTAGTACTCTTCTTCTACCACTCCTCTTGTTCGTGTTCGGTTGTTGGACTCCCGTGCCGCAATGGAGTGCGAGACCGGCCTCGTGCGCTCCCTGAACGGCGACGGGCTGTGCGTGTCGGCGCCGCGCGCGGACCCGCTGAACTGGGGCAAGGCGGCGGAGGACCTGTCCGGGAGCCACCTGGAGGAGGTGAAGCGGATGGTGGCGGAGTTCCGTGAGCCGCTGGTGAAGATCCAGGGCGCGAGCCTGAGCATCGCGCAGGTGGCCGCCGTGGCCGCGGGCGCCGGCGAGGCCCGGGTGGAGCTGGACGAGTCCGCGCGCGAGCGCGTCAAGGCCAGCAGCGACTGGGTCATGAACAGCATGATGAACGGCACCGACAGCTACGGCGTCACCACCGGCTTCGGCGCCACCTCCCACCGCCGCACCAAGGAGGGCGGCGCGCTGCAGAGGGAGCTCATCAGGTGGCTTCTCTTTCCTTCGCTTTCTGCTTTGTTCTTTGTAATACTGCAGGACATTTTTTTTTCACGGCAGTTTAATTCTGAGCTCAGTAGTATTTCAGTATAAAATTTTAGAGTAGTAGAGTACGGTAGTTCTTTTGTTGGTTAGATGATCCGAGCAAAATAGTAACGGCGAGGAGGTGGTTTATTCACGAGATCCTGCGCTCGCGCGAGCTGCGCCTGCATGTGCTCCGGCTACTAGTTTACGGCACGGGATTCCTTCAGTGTCCAAGCAAGAAAAGATTCTTTTTTGTTTCTCTCGTGTTAGCTAGGTCGTTGGTAGGTTAACCATAGGCATAACCTATAAACTAGATCATCAAACTTTTATAATCGATCATGTTACAGGTTTACATTTAAAAAAATCCAAAAAAGTTTACAAGTAGAGCCCCATCAATCAGGTTCCTACTATCATGCACCCAAATTAAACACAGAGATACACTAGTCCAAAAACCACCCAAGCTCCAGCTGTCTAGCAGTCAGTTCATTCCAATTCTCACGACGGGAATCAAAGCCCAGCACAGCAGGAAGCGGCCGAACCTGAACGGCTAGTCGTACCGAGTACCGACACGAGCCGATGGGCGCAATCACTATTGGCCCACGGTGCACGCGGAACAACCAAATTCTAGGTGTACCGCCGCTGCTAGGTGGGGCCATCTGTGTCCCCACCCCACCGAGGCACCGATCATTTCCACAGCACAAAGCGGCCTGGCTCCACAGCTCGGCAGAGCCGCAGAGGCTTCCCGTTCCCGGTGCTCGCGCCGCGTGAGGTTGGCCGGCGCGTCGGCGCCCGCGGCCGGTAGCTCACCGCCAGCCAAAGGCTCGCAGGTTTCGCGGGGGATCCCCGAATTATTCCATTTCTTCCCCCCCGGGGATTTGGGGATCTCGAGACTCAGACCCGACCGACCGACGCCGATCGTTTCGGCGATCGGTTTGGTTGGCGCTGGTGGGGTGGTGCCGTCGCGGCGTCGCTTGCCCAGTGCGCCTCGTGCTGGCGGGGACGCAGGCAACGTGGACGGGCGAAGTCCTCGGCGCCGCGGAGTCCTCCTCTCGCGCTCGCACATGGCGACGACGTGGGGTAGTTGGTGGTGGCTGCCTGCCTGGTTGGTTCGCCCGGATAGGGATGGCCGCCGGGGGTCGTGCTCGCGTCACGACGCCGCTGAAAGTTAGGTGAGCCGCTGCGCTCGCGAGAGCCCTCACGTCGCGCGGGGTTGGGTTGGGGTTGGCTGGTGGCGCACGGGGCTGGACAGCGGCCGGAACGGTCCTCAGAACATGGGCTCCGTCAGAGCCGGAACACGTTGCTACCAGCCGCCAGCCGGGCAAAACATGAGCATCATACCCTTTTTTTTTTCTTTCTACCTTATATATTACCTAACAAGAAAACCTATTTAAAGGATGAACGCTTTGATGATTAGAGCTAGAGAACTTGAGTACGGACGTGTCATCAGCGAACGAAACAGTCATGATTCGACGATAAAAAAGAATCGAGGAAATTATTAGGCAGTCAACCACGCAGAGCATGTGGAATTGTTCCACTTTCTCATACCCGGGAAGCTTCTTTAGACTTTGGCAGATAAGGTTTCCAAAAGCTCTAATTTTTCTCGTTACCCAATCAGCCAAGCTGGCAAAAAGAAGATACTCCTTCAGAATATTTTACTTTGCCCCGACACCTCGGCACAGTCCCTGAGCAAAGACGTGTCTGAGTCTGACTCTGATAAAGTTGGGGTGATCCACTACTTAGGTCTTGTTTAGATAGATGGAATTCGATTGAATTCAATGATTGGAGGTGCATTGGGAATTGAAAAAATAGAAAGGAGGCACGTAGTTCAATGTGCTGCTTTTGGTTGAAAGAGAGTGTATTTCGCGAATCTAAACAGGGCCTTAGTCTGACTAAGTAGTGGTAATCCACTTCGTATCCAGACTTAATCTAGACGATCAAGTCGGCACGGTTTTAGTTATCCAATCTTGGATTCCAAATCCTGACCAAGTTATTTCTTCAAAAAATACTTTTACGGCTGACGCTCGCAGCTCTGAACGCTGAACTGACCTCTTCGTTGTCCGTTCCGTCTTACAGATTCCTCAATGCCGGCGCCTTCGGCACCGGCGCCGACGGCCACGTGCTGCCGGCCGAGGCCACCCGCGCGGCGATGCTCGTGCGCATCAACACCCTCCTGCAGGGCTACTCCGGCATCCGCTTCGAGATCCTCGAGGCCATCGCCAAGCTGCTCAACGCCAACGTCACCCCATGCCTGCCGCTCCGGGGCACCATCACCGCGTCCGGCGACCTCGTGCCCTTGTCCTACATTGCCGGCCTCATCACGGGCCGCCAGAACTCCGTCGCGGTCGCCCCCGACGGCAGCAAGGTGGGCGCCGCCGAGGCGTTCAAGATCGCCGGCATCGAGCACGGCTTCTTCGAGCTCCAGCCCAAGGAAGGGCTCGCCATGGTCAACGGCACCGCCGTGGGCTCTGGCCTTGCGTCGACCGTGCTCTTCGAGGCCAACGTGCTCGCCATCATGGCCGAGGTCATCTCCGCGGTGTTCTGCGAGGTCATGACCGGCAAGCCGGAGTTCACCGATCACCTCACCCACAAGCTGAAGCACCACCCGGGACAGATCGAGGCTGCCGCTATTATGGAGCACATCTTGGAAGGCAGCTCCTACATGAAGCTTGCCAAGAAGCTCGGCGAGCTCGACCCACTGATGAAGCCGAAGCAGGACAGGTACGCGCTCCGCACGTCGCCGCAGTGGCTCGGGCCACAGATCGAGGTCATCCGCTTCGCCACCAAGTCCATCGAGCGCGAGATCAACTCCGTCAACGACAACCCGCTCATCGATGTCTCCCGTGGCAAGGCGCTCCATGGCGGCAACTTCCAGGGCACTCCCATCGGTGTGTCCATGGACAACACCCGTCTCGCCCTCGCCGCCATAGGCAAGCTCATGTTCGCGCAGTTCTCCGAGCTCGTGAACGACTTCTACAACAATGGCCTGCCCTCCAACCTGTCCGGTGGGCGCAACCCGAGCTTGGACTACGGTTTCAAGGGCGCCGAGATCGCCATGGCCTCCTACTGCTCTGAGCTCCAGTTCCTGGGCAACCCTGTGACCAACCACGTCCAGAGCGCGGAGCAGCACAACCAGGACGTGAACTCGCTCGGCCTCATCTCCTCCAGGAAGACCGCCGAGGCCATCGACATCCTGAAGCTCATGACATCCACGTTCCTGATCGCCCTGTGCCAGGCCATCGACCTGCGCCACCTCGAGGAGAACATGAAGGCCGCGGTGAAGAACTGCGTGACGCAGGTGGCCAAGAAGACCCTGTTCATGAACTCCATGGGCGGGCTCCACATCGCGCGCTTCTGCGAGAAGGACCTGCAGACGGCGATCGACCGCGAGGCGGTGTTCGCATACGCGGACGACCCGTGCAGCCCCAACTACCCGCTGATGCAGAAGCTCCGCGCGGTGCTGGTCGAGCACGCGCTGGCCAACGGCGACGCCGAGCGCGTCGCGGAGACGTCCATCTTCGCCAAGGTGGCCGAGTTCGAGCAGCAGGTCCGCGCCGCGCTGCCCAAGGAGGTGGAGGCCGCGCGCGCCGCCGTGGAGAGCGGCAACCCCATGGTCCCCAACAGGATCAAGGAGTGCCGCTCCTACCCGCTCTACCGGTTCGTCCGCGAGGAGGTCGGCACCGAGTACCTCACCGGTGAGAAGACGCGGTCCCCCGGCGAGGAGCTCAACAAGGTGCTGGTGGCCATCAACGAGCGCAAGCACATCGACCCGCTGCTGGAGTGCCTCAAGGAGTGGAACGGCAAGCCCCTGCCGCTCTGCTGAACTGCCCACAGGAGGAGAGAGGACGAGGTATACAGAAGAAGAACAAAAGTATAGGCGCTCGATACAGAGCATTTCAAGATCATTGTGAAGTTTTACAGCCAGTCTAGCTGATGATACTCTCTATATTTTTATCGTTCCCTTGTAGCTAAAGTTCATGTGAATGTTGTTGTGTCACCGACGCTGCGACGCCATGGCCTGCAATGTGCATGTCCTGGGCATCTGCAGCTCCTGAAACTTTTGATGTTTTTAACTTGTATAAGTTGGGGGTAAAGTAAATTATTTTGTTCTACGATAAAGCATTCGTAAGTCGTAACGCTGGCTGCTCTTTCAACTAGCACCGCAGGGAGATCGTTGATCGCTCATGAGTCCTGTCACGGACAGCTCTCGATTGGACTTGCTCATGGCTGGTTGTTTCTGAAAACAGGGACGGCATGATGCAGTGGAGTGCAAGGGACAATATATTTTGAGCGTTGGGCTGTGCCTGGCGGGTAGCTCTCCAACTTTTTGTAGATCTCCAACTTTTGGCTGGTGACCAACCGCTGTTCGTTGAATCGATCAGCTCCCAAGGATGATTGGATTGTTTGCAATTCGTTATCCGTTACCTACCACGCTGGAAATATGATCAGCGCCTGCATGTGCCAAGAAATCAGATCCCTGACTTCGTCAGGAAATTAGATTCCTGGCGTTGTCAGGATTCGGTAGCAGGGGAAACTCCACCACATGCTACTGGAAAACAGGAAAAGTTTATATGGGCTGCCACAGAGAACTCTTTCGTGAGGCTGACAGGTGGTTCCAACATGCCAATGAAACAATTTTTGTGTTGTTTGGTTCGGCACCCCTGCATCTCTCCCCCAAATTGGTTTCTTTTTTCTCTCTGATCATCAGTTCTACTTAAACCTCTGAAGATGTCGACATTTTACTGTATAATCAGATTCCTGGCACTGTCAAGTTTCGGTAGCAGGGCAAACTCCAACAGATGCTACTGAACATTTCCATGTTCTGCTCCACATCACTCTTTTCGTGAGGCTGAGAGGTAAAGGGAGCTCTTTTACAATACCCCATACTACCAACGAGTGGTATATAATATAAACCCCCATAAGTAAGGGATGATTTAGTAATTTCACTTGAATAAAAATGAAATTAGAGATTGGATATATAAAAATATATATATCAAGGACCAAAGTGGTTTTTTTTAAAATATAACAGTATTTCAATTACACTATTATTTTTTTCAAAATACTATTATACTATTCATTGTATACTACAGTTAAAATCTCCAGTAGTATATAATTAATCTAAACCATATGATCTTTTTATACTAGCCTATGGCTCTGTTTAGTTCGTCAACTTTTTTCATCGCTACAGTAAATTCGAATGTTTGCATACGAATTAGGAGTATTAAATATGGATAACTGACAAAACCCATTCCATAACCCCCGGGTGAAATTGCGAGACGAATCTATTAAGCCTAATTAGGCCATGATTAGACAATGTCGTGCTACAGTAAACAATCTCTAATGATGGATTAATTAGGCCTAATAGATTCGTCTCGCGATTTCGCGTCCATCCGTGTAATTAGTTTTATAGTTAGATTATGTTTAGTTCTCCTAATCTTTGGTTTATAATTGCTACAGTAAATTTCGCAAAGTTTTTTCTCCAACTAAACAGACCCATAGTAGTATGGAGTATCGTAAAAGAACTCAAAGGTTAACATGTCAATGAAACAGTACTGACATTTGGTAGACAGATTGAAAGCATTCTGTGCCCGTTTGGTTAGGTACCTTTGGGCCTCTCCCCCGAAATTGGTTTTCTTTTCTCGCAGATGGCAGGTCCTACTTAAATCTCTTATCTCTTGAACATGTCGCATTTGCGTGTTGACATGTTAGCTACTTCAGATTACATGATAGACCAGCTAGAAGATAATGCAAAAAAACTTGCAGCACCAAACTTCTCTGCATGGCATGTCGGCTCATCCTATCGAGGGCAGAAGCGTTCTGTCGGCTGCACAAATTTTTAATAAAGGTGCTCAAGGTTGTAGCTCAGACGTCAACGTGCCTTGTGTGAATGCAACTCAAGCTTTGCTGTACACCCATGAGGCCATGGCCATGGCCAATCCTTCTCACTGATAGTGTCTCCCCTGTGAGTCTGTGACAGCTAACCCTCTCAATGCAGCGAACTTGACGCCATTGCCTCATTACAGTTCCAAGTTCCTGCACAAGCGACATTCTGGCAATCACATTCCGAAGACTTCTTCACGCCTCCTCGAATCATATTATAAGAGAAGCGTGATGATATGGGCGCCATGGATGGTGAACAGCACCTGCTGCTCATTAGCACCAGACTGTTCATGACGGGGGCACACGCGCGGCCATTTTCCTGCATGATTTCGCTCGCCAGACATGGCGTGCCCTTGCCGCAAGCCTCCATTGAATTCCTCAACTGCAGGTACAGGCACAAGTACTGCAGGTACTGAGCTTTGCTTTCGGCTTCCAGTTCTGAAGTTTCTTGTTGACTGCCGTCTGCACCTGCCTGGTGCCAGCATGGATTGAAAAATACTTTGCGAAATTTACTGTAGTAATTTTAAACCGAAGATTATAAGGACTAAATATGATCTAATTATAAAACTAATTACATGGATGGACGAAAAATCGCGAGACGAATCTATTAAGCCTAATTAATCCGTCATTAGAGATTGTTTACTGTAGCACGACATTGTCTAATCATGGCCTAATCAGGCTTAATAGATTCATCTCACAATTTCACCGGGGGTTATGAAATGGGTTTTGACAGTTATCTTAATCTTACTATTACTAATTGGAGGCTCCTTTTGAAGCCTCCAGGTGAAGCCACCTAGGATCCTAGGTGAACACTCTAGAAAAAGAGAGAAATCCTAGAAATTCTCACAAAAAAGCAAAACATCTGGCCATCAATTGGAACACTCAAATTATCATAGCCATTGGATCTATTATGTTTTTTTAAAAAAATTACCCACCTATGCCATTATGAAATTAGTTTAAAGCAACCCCCTAAATATATATCTAAATTACTCACCTCTGCCATTATATAAGATAAACAAAATTACCCCCTAACCTTCATCAAAATTACCCACTTATGTCATTATAAATAATATTTTAAATAACCTCCTAAATTTGCAAGTAAATTACCCACTATGAATATTTGAAAAATAATTTAAATTAACCCCTTAACTTTATATTTATATTACCCACATATGTCATTACTCAAAATAACATGAGGTAAACCTACATTTGAATCCAAATTACCTTAATAGAAAAATATACACCAATATATGATTATAAATTGTGTATTTTATATTTTATTGGTTTATGATATAGTGATTAAGGCGTATACGCATGATGTGTGTTGTCAATTATAAAGATACAGGGGAAGTGATGAGAATATAGATTTCTGTGTTAAAATTATAGTTTAAACTTAGGGTTTATTAAATAAATTCAGGCGCATACAGCATACAGGGATGCAAAGTGAAAATTTAAAGATTATAAATATGTATGAAAACACTATACAGTAATTACTCACTAAAATCTATCACAATCGGATGAAATTATTAAGTATATATCTATATAGGTATTGTGTTCAAATATTTAACAAATGAGAGATAACTCAAGGTAATAGTCTGGTAGCAATGTAACCTTAATTTTTTAATTGGAGACTCCGCATTAGTTCTTACAAGACATGGTAGGGAAAAAAATCCTAGAAATTCTCACAAAAATCAGAAACATCAATCATGTAAACTCTAATGACTATGGCCATTGGTCTATTATAATTTTCAAAAAGTTACCCACCACTATCATTATAAAATATTATAAAATAAACTCTAAAACTATATCTAAATTATTGATCTATGATATTTTAAAAAATAATTTAAATTAACCCCATAATATTTATCTAATTTACTCTGCATGTCATTATAAAGGATAACTTAAAATGACATTCAAAATTTGTATCTAAGTTAACCATGTATGTATTTATTAAAGATAACCTAAACTAAATACCTAAATCTTAATCTAATTATCTTCATGTCCATCCTACCAAAAAGTCCAAAAGTAAACTAACATATGATTCTAAATTACCTATTTATCATTGTTAATATAGAAACAATAAGTTAAGGTATACACACATGATAAGTGTCACCATATAGATCATTTATACATGTATATGTGAGAAGTGATGAAAAATATTGATTTTTATGCTAAATATAATGTATGGAGATGCGATACAAAATGAAAAAGTGCGAATGTGGATGAAAAAGTGTATAGAGTACTTATTAATTAAAAATCAATCACAAATAAAAAAGTTAAGTACACATCTATATGATTATTATATTGAAGTATTGAAAGAAATGAAAGAGTAATATGCGAACAATTTTGTTTATTAGGTAGGAGTTTAATTATAAATAATTTTTAAACATAATTGCTTTTTATAATATTAGCCCATACGGGAGCACGGGTTGATGAACTAGTACTCTTAATTAGTATCCAAACATTCGAATTTACTGTAGCGATGAAAAAAGTTGGCGAACTAAACAGGACCTCGTACTTGCTAGCACAAGAAAATCAAACAGACCCTAGTTAGAATTTGGCAAATTCTTGAGTTCCAATCCTGGCACTGGATATTCGGCGGAAGGCGCCGAAGGCCGAATGTTCAACGGTGACAAGAGATCGGCGACTAGCAATAGCCGTGAGCCATTTTGGTGTCAACGTCTCGCTTTCTCTGAAGATGCGTGAGCCAAACCAAGACGCATGCTCGCTCTCGCTCACAGCTCGCCATGTACCTCCACCAACTGCTCGTACCAGTTGCCTTCTTCAGAGGGGACTGTTCAGACTACACATCTCTCGATTCGGGACGCAATGGCACGTTCTGCTGAGAACCGGGATAGGCCCGTGTAGGCTGTAGGCGAGTGACAACACCTAGGCGTCACCATTCACCAGCAGTGTTTGTTCCAACCACTGGCTGTGTCCAACCAAAACTTTTGCCAGAAAAGCATGCAACCGAGTCATAACTGATGGGCTCCTTTTTTGGCTTGCTAGGTAGTGACATCGGACTTGCATGTCTAGTTACGTCCTCCCAAGGTCGAGATGTCCATATCAGGACGGGTTGCCGTGGATTGACTTCAGAAGGGAAAAAAAAAATATCTGTAGCAGAGTATTCCGAGCGACCAATTGAGATTGAGCACGTGTACCAACAGAGAGGACTATACGTTTACGTATATGTACAGCTTGGATTGACTGGGACACTGGATTACGTTAAGGACGCCGAAATTAGTGCCTGTACATGAGCAGATGCACTGAGAACTGAGAAGCCAGTCAGAGAAACCTTAACGCTGGTTGGGGAAGAGACGAGAGCCCCTGAAGTGTGCCAGGTCCATGGAGACATGGGCTAAATATTTGGACCGAGACCATATTTACTAATTGGGCTGAAATATTTGGTTGGCCCAAATTTAAGTTGGGCCGTGGTATTGCTCCAGGAATGGTAAATCGGCGAACAGCTGATCGTTGCGATCAAATTTACTTTGGAGCGTTGCTCACAAGAAAAATTATTTTGGAGAGAAGCTCCCAACAGAAATATAATAGATCATACATTGAAGTAAGTTTGGAGATCCACATGCCACTCTCTTGGAACAAGAAAATGAAAGGAGAAGCTATGATAGTATATTATATTTATACTTCTAGAGAATTTGAGCTGATGACTGTTTTTTTTATATCTATATATAGGTCTAGTTATCTGATGACTGCTTTTTAGCCACAAAATCTTTAGTTTTCAATTATCCGTTGAGCATCCGACGTATCAAGTCTTCCCCGTCTTACATACTAGTTCTAAGCCCACTGTCCTAAATGGCTCTGAAAGCACCGCCATTGTCGGAGCCACCTCCATCCTTAACCATCGCGAGCAAGATGGTGCCTGTGCCGTCTCGTCCACTGTCAGGTACCAAAAAGTCCTATACCCTACCTTTACCAGGTTTTAAAGAGGTTGCTGTACTTGCTAGTACGAAGTAGGGGAGAAGATTGCACATATTTTTTTAATGGAAAAGTCCAGTTTCCACTTTTCAACTATAGCAAGCGTTTGATTTTTAATTTTTTACTATAAAACCGGATATTATAGGCCATTTAACTATCGAAACCGTGCAATTTTAGTCCTTTGAGTGGTTTTAAAGGTATTTTTCCATTTTCTAAAATATTTAAAACAATTGGTTTAATTAAAGAAATGCATAACTAATTTATTTTAAATTATATAAATGCAAAATCAGTACCAAAAAATAAAAATATAACATATAAGTTTTTGCTCTATTGGGAGTTAATTGAATCTTATTTTTTCTTGTTTCTACTATTTTATTGTTTCTAGTCATACATTTTATTTATAAGATCCAAATAACACTCCATAGAGCACCAACAAATAGGTTACATTACACCTCGCGGTGTGCGGGGTTAGCAATCTCTCAAACAAATAGGTTACATTTTTAGAATTTGTTGGTATTAGTTTCATATTTTTCTCATTTAAAATAAATTAGTTATGAATTATTTAAATTAAACCAAAATTTTAAAATTGTCATAAAATGGAAAGCCACTCTCAAAATCATCTGAAGGGCCAAATTTGCACGGTTTCAATAGTTGGATGGCCTATGATGTCTGATTTTATAGCAAATGGTTGAGAAAATCAGGCTCTCGTGATGGTTAGAGGGTATAAACTGGGCTTTTCTTTTTTTAATAAAATCCAAAGGTATAAAACTTGATATATTTGCCCCCCAAAAAGTTCTAAACCCTAAATTTGCCTGGGCTCGAAACTGGCAGCGTGCACGTCGAGGCGCGACTCTCTGCAACCGCGTCCCAGGCCACTGTGGTGACACCGATGGGTATCTCTTTGACCTGCTATACGAAAGATTTGCTAGACAAGATGTGACACTTGCTATTAGGGAAGCAGGGGAAGAAGGTTGCACGTGTTTTTCAATCAAATCCGAAGGTACAAAACTTGACATATTTGCCTCCAGTTGACAGATCTCTACCACTATACTCGTAATAGAAATGTACTACACCTGTTTGGGAACCAAGCCACCACCACCAGGTGACACGTCTATTTTGGAGCGACAAATTCACCAGGATCCATATAGCATAGACCTTGTGAAATATTTTACACAGAGAAACTAAAGTAGTATTGGCTAACCAAGACATATAAGCGTAAGTCACATATGTATGCGCTACATTCTCATCGGTATAAGGGACAACAGTGACGAGTAAACATGCATGGCATCAACAAAACGGGATGTGCATTTCTCAAGGCTTTACTTTTCACCAGTTACAACTTTTCTGACGAACGCTCGCCACATAAAACTTGCGAAACATCTAGGAAACAGGAACTAAAAAGCAGTAGGCCAGTAGCCACCCAGTTTGCATCTCAACATTTTTAACACTGTCGCCGTCCCAAACAAAAGAAAGAATTTCACCGAGAAGAAAGAAGGAAAAATAACGATCCCCGTACCCCAACGCTGACCAAGCTCTGTCCGGATATTGCGTCGCTGTGTTGCCGTCGGCCGTCGCGGCGGCATTCTGAAACTTCTGATGGTGGTGGTGATCTTGAGAGCCGTGTGACCTGTGTCTGTCTCTGTTCGCGTTCTGCACGACCTCACGAGCGGGGCGGGCGGCGCCGGCGCCCGTGCGCGTGCCTGTCTTGCTGCTTGGCTGACATGGCCAGATGGCGCGGACCGTAAACAAAAATCTTTGAGACCTGCCGCTGGCCAGCCCAGACAACCCAACTGCCGGAACAGATCATTAAACATAGCCACACCACACCACGGCCGGATGTAGCCAGCCCAACAACAACAGCAACAGGGCCGGAGACCGAGCGTTGGAGCCTGACGGTCCACGCGCGTAATAAACAGCCGGGGGTCCGGAGAAAGAACACGAACCGCAGCGCACACAGAGATGAAGAGGAGAGGTGGAGAGGTGGCGAGCCTGTACTGGAACCGGTGTGTGATTTCTTACGAGCGGCGCACGCAATAATTGCCCATTTGCCCCGGGCAACCACCCCTGATTTCTCCACCGGCAAGCAGCCCGGTTTTCGTTTTCGGGGTTGGTGGCGCTTGTTTCTTGTCCTCCTGCCTCCATCCACCACCCCGTCCGGTATCTCTCTCGCAGGCTCTCTCTCAGCTCTTGTCAAGTTGTCATGGGAGAGAGTTCAGTAGTAGTAGTAGGTAGAAATCCGAGGGAAAGGCACTTAAACCATTATTTAAGAAGGTGATTAAAAATAAAATCAGGAAATTAATTAGGATAAAAGTTTTTTTACTCTGAGATCCACCAACCATCCCACTAGGAAAGCAGTAGAGAGC
>CM014270.1:60042630-60088848 GCA_004135705.1 Alloteropsis semialata
ATGCAATGCGGTGTACTAATCACTGCCTCATCAATCAAAGACTCTGAAGACTAATAATCTAGCAGCCACAACTTTTCACAATCACTGTAAGCAGGGGTCAGATACTCAGATGTAACGTAGTCATCCAAGGAAAGGAGAGAACTGAGAAATGAGAAGGGGAGATAAATGAAGTAATTTTACCAAAATACAACAGATTTAATTAAGACAGACAATTGATCCCCTACTGTCAGACCAGAACCTGCAAAATGAAGCAAAGGTCGGATTAAGCATTATACCTGCAACAAAAGTATTCTTTTTATATGCAGTGACACTCAGATCATTTTTCCATAACCTGCAGACACACAGGAGCAAAGGAATACCTGCAGTCCTGCACACACAGGAGCAAAGTAATACCAATAATTGATGCACGTGAAGAATGAACAACCAGCAGTTGACCTATATCACCAGAACTGAAAGGAAAAAAAAAGATGGGAGGACCAGATCCTTCGAAGCTCACATATCAACGAGGCAGGGGATGAGCGAAGGAACAGAAGGGGAAGGGAAGGGAATGGGGAGGGGAGGGGATGAGGTGGGCGAGGGGGAGGCGGTACCGCGGTGGGCGAGGGTGCGGTGGGCGAGGGGGAGGCGGTGCCGCGGTGGGCGAGGCGGCGACGGCGATGGGAGGGAGCGGCGGCGGGGTCGCGACGGGAAGGGAGGAGCGAGCCGCGAGTCGGGGAGGCTGCGCCCGGTGTGTCGAGGTGGGGAAGCAGCGCCCCGGGGAAAACACGAGGCTCGGGCTGGCGAACCCCCTAGCGTGGGCTTCCAAAGGGCGAGGTAATTTGGCCCGTGGCCAGGTTCCGCGCGGCCCTCTAACCCTGGAAAAGGGCCGGGATCCCGGAGGGGATGTGCGTTTCCAAAGTAGCCCTAAAGAAAAACTGAAGTAGCGGGCACTGAGGAGTGAGGAGCAGTCCTTTCTTCTAACATCTGCAGGATCTACGACTCGATCCCGTGCCGACAATACGAGGAAGCATCTACCTGCACGCGTCTTACTAGTTACTAGCGTCTTACCTGCGTGATCCTAGTCTGGCTCGTATCTGTGAGACAGGCTCCGTGAGCCAGGTTTAGTGCATGCAAATCTTCGTGTTTGGTTGTTTGGATGTGTCCAGCCTGATTGAGAAGAGAAGGTGTTGGGTTACCTGTACATGTCATGTCGTATGAGATAAAATTAGAAAAATAAATGATTTTATAATGTTTAGCTTATGGAGTTGCATTTTAATGGTTTTATTTTACCTTTGTAAATCTTAATCTAATTTAAAATATATTAATATTATTTAATATATACTAATTATATACTAATAATATTATTAGCAGGCTAATACCTAGCTCCCGCGAGCCAGGCCTGGCAGAAACGGCCGATTCTGGTGTTTCCGTGGAGCCTTGCCGCGGGGGCATTTTTGCACGTGCACAGCCTCACTCGAAAGGTGGTGCAGGCAACCAAACTGATGCATACGGTGAGTCTAACTCAGCCCCGTGCAGGACAACAAACACGCCCAACCACACACTGTTACACAAGCAGTGGCATTCCAAAGTCGAAACACCCATAGCTACGAGGCAGGGAACAAGTCGGGACCTGCCGTGGCCCCTGCCTACACAGCCTCGACGGAAAGCGGAACCACGGGGAAGGCGTGTGCTCCCCGTCCCCGGCACCGAAGCGAACGCGACTGTTCCGTCGCCCCCGCTGCCGCGACGCCGACGCGCCGGCGCCGCTCCGGGTTGCGGTCCGCCCGTGACCTCTTCGATCTGCGCGCGCTGCGTGCATCACGCGCTGCCGCCACAGCCAACCAAGCCACCACCACCAAACCGCGACGCGCAGGACCGAGACCCGGAGTGGACGCCTGCCACGCCATTGCCATGGCCGTGCTGCGCGGGACGAACGGCGGAAATGGACGGCACCACAGCGGACAAATAAGATAATAATAGACTGGTTTTCAGGATCCCTGCCTCCTTAGCGCTGTTTGTCCGGAGTTGTCAAAATGATGGAAGGTTTGGCTATTTCGTGCTTGGAGAGCTCCTGTGTAGGTGCGGCACACGGTAGTCGATAGATTGTCAGATGCTTTTGATTCTCTGTATCTCCTTATGCTCTGCACTTCTGCAGCTCAGGTTCTCAACGAATGGACAATGGAGTTCATCAGTATGCAATATTTGACGCCCAGATGCTGTCTGTAGCATGGCAGCAAGGGCCCAGGGTCCAGGGACGACGATTCGTCTGATCGCATTCTGCAAGTTTTGACACAATGTTTCGCAAGCGGAACAGATTTGAAAGTTCGCGCCAGAGAACGAACATTCAGGCAAAGTAGTATCAGGGTTGTTGCAGGTCTCTCCCAGATTTTCATTTTCTCAAAGGTTCACGCAGTGGGCATAAATATGTTTGCAAGTGACGTTGAATGCTGGCAATCGAGAGAGACAAATACACAGCCCAGGCACAAATTAGAAGAAACTTTCTTCTGCGACTCTGAACTAGTATTGAGGTACATTGACAGACATCAGAAACCGAGCTGCACGACTTCAACTGAATGACAGTCCTGAGAACAGTTAACCATGGTCAGCTGAAAATTGTGCTTACACAATACAGAGTTTAACCAGAAACAGTTACGATGACAGATCAGGCAGTGACTCGTGAGAAACAAAGTACTGAAACAACATACATTTCAATCTGATGAACAGTGCGCAAACCAAACAACAAGTACTCAGTTAGATTGCTCTCTGCTCAAGATCCAAGACGAAACACGACTTCTAACTTTCTAAGTCAGTTGAAGTCCATGGTTACGACTGACAGGTTGCAGGGATGATGGATGCTCCTAAGAGCCATCACAGCTGCAGCCGCCTATCGAAGCCTGTACCACCACCATGAGAAGGTGGCAACAGATTTACAAAGGCTCGGAGATGAGGTGGAGGTGCATGGTATCTGATTCCAGCGCCCATGAGACCGCTTGGAGCATGCGTCAGGTTAGTGGCAGATCTGCCCAATGTGTTAGCTATAGCCTGTGGTGTGGTTATAACAGGCTGCCTAAGGATGTTGTTTGTGAATGGTTGCGCAGCAGGTTGCAGTGACTGGTGCATGGCTGCTGATGAAGAAAACCACGAAACTTGTTGCCCTGATGGCTGATTAGCCTCTCCCGTGGTTCTCCTGGGTGCACCTAATACAAAGGAAAAGCGCATCAACAGGAGTGGACGAAATTGATCTGAACCATCTACACATAACAACATGGCACTTCAAGAGTAGGATAAGAAAAATGGCATATAATGTATGTATGAACAATCAGCGAAAAGAACATTGATTTGACCATGTTTTTGCTATGCAAATGAGTCTAATTCATGATCAAGAATATTTCAGTCAAAACATTCTGTAATAGTTCCAAAGGAAGTTTCTAACTACATAAAAAAGTAGTAGATAAAAACAACAACCAGAATGCAAGCCAAACCCTTTGGCTCAGTGTGGCGTTCCAGTGTTGCACTTCGCTAGTTCCATGAAGGTATGGCTATGAAGTAAGATTTTTTGGGGGCCCTATCAAGATGATTCAATGGTTTCAATAGCCAAAATATCAAAAGGAAAAGGTGCAAATTTTCTGTTTGATTCTTTCGATTTGACAAAACATAGGCCTTGTTTAGATCGGCAAGTTTCCAACAAGTTTCCACTATTCACCCGTCACATCGAATGTTAGGACACTAATTAGGGGTATTAAACGTGGCTTAATGAAAAAACCCATTCCATAACCCCCAGGTAAATTCGCGAGACGAATCTATTGAGCCTAATTAGGCCATGATCAGACAACGTCGTGCTACTGCAAACAATCTCTAATGACGGATTAATTAGGCTTAATAGATTCAAAATTCAATTTCCAGGCGAGTTGTGTAATTAGTTTTTTTATTAGTATCTGAATACCCCTTCCGATATCTCATTTTTACGATTCGGCCAGTTTCCACTTTCCGAACTAAATAAGGCCATAGTGGTATGGAGGGGGGGTATAGAGTGGTTAGAGCAGTTAGATAAACATTCAAGCAATTGGGGGGGTATTGAAGATTGACTCCAAATTCAGGTTCACTAAGTTTCGTTCATCCAATAAGCAGGTGAAGCACAAAACATGTGATTTATAAAAAAATATTTGTATGCCACAGAATAAATTCAGATGTATTATCTTATCCTCGCCACATGTGTCATGTCGTATAACAAACATTTATTTGGTACGAAGTGTGGATTTTCCTCTAGTTCATAAGCAAGAACTGCTTCAAATCTTCTAGAGTGATTTTTTGTACCAAGACTGCTTAAATGATTGCCAATAATCATTAGCAAAACCAAACACAATCAACACAGCATCTTTAATATGCATAACTCACATTAAAGGATAACAATCATCTGACTATAATTTGTTATTTTAGTTTATCTGTAAAACATTTCTTAGCAATCGAGATAGGCTATTCACGTGTTGTGCACTCGTGTGTTACTCCACAAAGTGTTTTTCTCCTCCAACTCTACTAATATGTGTTAGCAATAGCCAGCTTCAATTATTTTGCCAATAGCCTGCAATTCAGCTTTGATTAGTTCACCAACTCTATTAAGATGCAGGGTTGCCTCCAAACCAAAAGTATGTTCCCAAGCAAAAGCACGTAAGCTTCCTCTTAACTTATAAACATCCATCATTACTGATCGTTTCAATAAATCTTGGTGAAAAAAAAAACACCTGATCTTATTCCTCAATAGAATCCAGTGATTATAAGACTTAGTTAAAAAAGAATATGGGACTAATTAGTCATGATTATATGTTATTTGGGTGGATAGTGCAACCGTGAGCTTATGCAATCTCTAAAGGAATGCATTATGGCCGCAGATAGAGGCCCCAATTCATGTAAAACAGTATGCACGCTATTTTCGTTATGTTAAGAAAGAGCTATGATCATAAACAATATGTACCTCTCTGACTGCATGTAGAGGCCTTATGTAGAGCCTGGAATGTCTCTGCTAACATCTGCTGCTTACATACTTTGTCCTCGAGTAACTCAATATCCTTCTTTTTCTGCAGTGTTTCCATCTCTAAATTATGGAACTGCTCATCAAACTTTCTTTTGCATTCAGCCATCTCCATCTGACACTCCGAGATAATTTTTTGCCTCTGACCAAATCAAAGCAGAGACGTCGATTAGATAACAACACCGCAAGAGTTGTGATGTCAATGTGCCATTTGAGAGTTGAGGGCACAGGGGAAATAAGAAAATAATAGAGAGGTTTAAGAAAGTAACCTCAGATAGATGCCTCCTGGTCATCAGATCATGCAGCGTAAGCAGTCTTCTCATTTCAATTCTTAATGGATCCGATTGAAAACCACTTTCAGCCAAATTGTGTCCAGAACTGGAGCCTGTTGTTGTCTGGTTGTTTGACTGCCGCTGAACATTTGATGCCCTAGGGCTGTCTAACCAAGGTTGTACTGAAGAATTATTCATGCCAGATGGTTGATACTGATGAGCAAAAGTTTGACAAGTCTGGTCACCATATTGTTGTCTTACATGTTGAGTTAATGAGGACGAATTAGAGGCAATTTGTTGCTCAGTGACTTGGGCACAGGAAGAGGTGTGATGATCGCTAAGCGACATAAACAGTTGACTAAACTCATTGGTAACTGGATCTGACTGGAGCCCACTTTCAGGCATACGCTCAACCATTGGTCTTCTTGTCATCTGGTTACCTGATTGTTGCTGAGCATTTAATGCCCCATGGCTGTCTACTGAACAAGTAATCACACCAGATGGTTGATACGGATGAGTACCACTTTGACAAGTTAGATCGTGAAGTTGCGGTTGTGTTGAAGGTTGGACTAATGATGACGAAGTTGCAACGGTATTTCGCTGTTCAGTGGCTTGGGCAATGGTGTTTCGCTGTTCAGTGGCTTGGCCAAAGGAAGAGGCGTCACCATTTGATATTTCCTTGATAACTGCAACATCAGCCTGATCCATTGGATTCACATTAACTGAAGCCAGCCTTTCAGCTTGAGGTTCCTGCAGAGAAATTATGTCAAAGGATGTTAGATTATGATCTTCCATTGGTATTAATCTGCAAAAAGTTCATTTGCAATAATGACTGTAACAGTCAGGCCCTACTAATAATTTGTGCCTTCACTGTGATACCATTTGAAAAAAAAAAGCATTGAGATCTTGTCTGATGGTCCAGCTTCGTAAGCATGACTTGTCAATTAAGCTATAATCAAATGACTGTTCAATCAAGCTATAATCAAAGCAAATGCTTGCATGCAAAACAAAAGATAAAGTTGTTGCCCACCAATTTTCCATCTTAATGACAATTTCCTCCATCCCACAAATCAACTCGACACTAAATTTAATTGTTAATACAGTAAAACAATTGAGTACCTCGTGATGCAATGCTGTTTCATGAATATTAGAGTCAGACACATGTAGAAATTTTCTCTGGGACCCAGAACAAGAGCCTTCCAATGCATCATTGCCAGGACTCATGGACCTTCCCTCCTCTCCAAAGACTGGAGGAGCATTTTCTGAATCAGCTACCACTGCCTTAGCAAGTACCAATGCTTCACCTGTGTCAAACCGAGAACAGGATCTCTCCGCATTTTGCCCGTTGTTTTGTGGAGGCGACAAGAAAGCGGCTTGTGTCCCACCTTTTTCACTGAACTCCACAGTGGGTGCATAGTTGGACTGAGAAGCCATGCGATCTACAATTGCAGTTCCTTCTGGTGCATCTGGTAACCCATGCTCTGTGCCTCCATTCGTTTCTAACGGTGATTGTAAGTTTTCTATAACTGGCTCTGGCTGAAACATATCGCTTTCCTTATTTGTATGGCTTCCTTCAAGCTCTCTACTAGAAGCAATTGCTTCAATTTCAGTGGTTAGAGATTGCATATCCAAATATTTGAGCTGTTGTTCACCTTCAGGATAATCATGCACATGCCACTTCTCCATCTCAAATCCAGAATATGTCGAGGAAATTTCATCAAAACATTTCTTAAGGTAGCCAGCTGTAGCCTCAAATATCCACCGTTCTTTTATTCTCTTCTCTTTGTTTCTAGCATTTATTTGTCGCTTCACAAAATTTATAAGCTGGGATTGCATATATTTACGAAAAACCTTATGCAAAATGCAGAAAGATAGCTTTGGTAGCTTCATTCTGTGATACCTTGCTGTTGGTATGACACGCTCATAATGGACTTTGTAAGAGCAAGCATGCTCTTGAAAGAATTTGAATTTCTGTTTCTTTAGTGAAATATTGAATTTCTTGCGATCTTTATTCTGATGTAACACTAGTTTCCTGAGCCTTTCTGAACAAACTTTCTCGATCTTTTTCAGGACATGGCAATAATCATGGTAGCTAAAACAATTATGCGTCCTTTGCCCATGCCTTTCTTTTGACCTACTATGGAAAGATGGAGAATAACTCTGACGGTGTTTCATAGAAGCTGATTGGTTCATATTAACAGGTTCACCCCTTTCTGAACTATACCTGGACTGCATAACAGTAGTATTTGCAATGCCTCCTTGATGGGAACCTCTTTCAGGTGAAATTGATCGCCTTGTATTGAGCTGCCCCTTTTTAACTGCCACTTGAGCAGACGAACTCAACTTTACAGCACTTGCAGCCATATCCTTGTGAACAAAGTTTTTTAGTCCAAATGGTTGATCCTTCCTGAACTCACCTTCTTCTAGTTCAGGGTTATAATATGCTTTACCTTCTTCTCTCCTGCCAATCTCAACTTCCTCAAGCCCATGTGATTTCTTGCAGGTTGCATTGTTATCCATAATATCTATCCCAAAAATAGCAGGTGGCAGAATTGGAAAATTATGCCATGCTATGAACAAGACTTATCCTTGGAAGTCATCATTCGAAGATGAAAATATTAGTTCACTCCATTTTGGTATGCACCTCACTTCAAAATATAGGCACTGGTAAACTGGCCCATAGTTATCCTAAACAGAAAATAAATGCACACAGCAAGATATCAATGGTAGGAAGACACGCTTTAACCAATCATTTAAACGATCAAGTTCATTATCATGGAAAGTAAAAAATAATTTAATACACATATAATTACTAAAATTTTATATTTAAGATATTTAAAGAAAACAGAAGGCCCTCGATTCCTTGACTGAATGTGAAAAACTAGAAAGCCATGTTCAACAAATAAACTCCAAAGTCCCAGTGAACTACTTTACTCTTTCTACACACAAATGAAAAACGTCTATGGATGCAAATATAGGATACGAGCATAAATGCGTGCATATGCGTAGCCGAGTATAGCGAGTTTTTTTTAAGTGGATTCACGAATTCTTAGAAAGTCAATGTATCTAACCAATTTTTTCACAGGAGTACTAGTTACTGAAGGCTATTTTAGAATCAAAAAAAGTAAAGTCAAAATCATTTAGCTTATTCTCTTAATTTTAATTGACCGCTACTGGATTTAGTATATCTAATATGAATTGGCAATCAGAACACATATGGATAGAACTTCTAAAAGGTTCTCGAAAAAGAGGTAATTTTTTCTGGGCCTGTATTCTTTTTCTAGGTTCATTAGGATTCTTAGCGGTTGGGGCTTTCAGTTATCTTGGTAAGAATATGATATCAGTTCAGATCCATGTTTTGGCCATGCAAATATAAATTTTATTTATTTGAGAATGTTTTGCATGGAAAATTCCCTAGAGATTTCATGTGGATATGGTGTCATTGCAGACCCACTGCTCCAGAGCACAGAAGACAATTGTAACATGTTGTTTCACAGTTCACTATCTAAGGAGAGTAACTTCGGTGATATAAATAAACAAAAACAAAAACCATATCCTTCTAACAGCGCCGAACAAACATAACTACAAACATAATAATCAGATATTATCATAGCAGTAGACAAGGGATAACAAGAACATAATAACCGGAATACATTCTTAGTACTTCAACACCAAAAACATAACTACAACAAGTAAACCAACAATTGCAATACTATTAGAATCTTTAGTAATAAATTTTCACCACAGCCTAATGGAATCAGATAATATCTAGGAGTTCATGAAAAGAAATCCTGATGCACATAATATGATCCTTGGAAACTGAAACGATTTTATTTTTTACTTTTTGCAAAAGCAGCAGCAAGAAGAGATTTATCCTTCTCTACAGTATGTCTGTGGTGTGCCCAATGCCCACAGAGTTGACATTACATGACTAAAATTCATGTATATCTATTGCATGTGACATAAGATGGTTGATTTCTACCATGTATTTGGTTATTTCATTGACATCAAGAGCATGGACAAATTAAAGATGATTGATTCTACACAAAGGCATGGAATGCACCAAAACAAGCATTTGCAACACAAGGATCACATATCGAAACTACAAAACAGAAGTCATTTTAGACTATGGGATGCGCCCACGGGCAGGGGTGGTAAAGGGCCTAAAAATTTAGCCTACTAGTTTTAAGGATAGGGCTGGATAAGGGCCGGGCTAAAATACTATACATTTTTGGACTAAAATTAATTAGGGACAAGTTAGATTGTGAAGGAGGCATAAGGGCCATGATAAATTACCACCCACGGCCCATCAACTATAGGAACATCTTGACAATTTGTGAGCAACTTTCCGCAAAACATTGACATGAAGATGTCATTTTCCCAAGTTCTACATGAAAGTAGATACATGTAACCAAAGCACCTCACAAGATGGAGCAATTTACATGAACTGGTAGTGTGAAGGGTCAAAATTGTTAAATTATATTTAATGCGAGAAGAAAGTCAATTAGAAAGTGATGAGATCCACATTCTAATACAGTTATGCTGCACCACAATATAGCAAATCCAATGGGTCCTAAGATGAAGGGGAGTTAAAAGAGATACATTGGAGCATCACTGCATCACCTTCCATACACGGATTGGGCAAAAAATCCGATCGAGAAACAACAAAAATTTGCATTGCATGTTACATAGTGTCTGTGGCATTAAAAAGCTGCTTGTGTGAGAAGATCATTTATTGTTAGTGTCCAGCTGAAGGAATGGTGTTATTGTGTGATACCCATCATAGAGTCTACGTAATTGGCAGATCATAGATACTCTTTGTCCCTCCATTCAAAAATATGAGGTGCATTTTGTTTTGCAAGAGTGAAAAGTTTTATTTTTTTTGGCCAACAAATTGTCAAATCATAAGCATATTTAGTGTAAAAACTACGCATGACATCAAGATACATATTCCAAAAATGCTTTCAAACCACATTAGCTTTGTACCTATAAATGATGTATGCCATTATGTTGTCAGAAGATAATGATCCAGGACCGTGTTCACCAAAATTTTTTCAGGTAATAAATGCATCTTTGACCGCTAATTAGGGGTATTAAATAAAGTCAGTTTACAAAACTACCTCCACAATCCCCCACAAATTCGCGAGACGAATCTAATGAGGCCTTTGACCACACGATTAGAGGATAATTACTGAAGCATTACTGTAGCAAATCATGGATTAATTAGGCTCGTTAGATTCGTCGCGCAAAGTTACACTTATCTGTGAAAAGGTTTTGTAAATAGACTTCATTTAGACCTCCATGCATGCGAGATTCCGTTTTGTAAATTTTTTGACAGGGGCATGTGAACACGGCCCAGGACTGGTCAAATAAAATACACTTTTGTATACTCCAACGCCCGGGGGGCGGGGGGGTACAGACATACTTGTTCAACGTACATGGTACATCTACCACTGGGAATGCCTTATAAAGCAAAGAAATTACTCAATAAGCCTAGGCTAGCCATGGAAAATTCACTACCTAGAAGTAATTTAAGAGAAACTGGAACTCCACCAAAATCAAGCAGCCAGCGAGGCCGCGACCACCGCAGTAAATAAAAGTTTACCGCCCTCTAAATTGAAAAGCGCAACGTCCAGTAAATACTCCACATTTCAGACCAAGGACTTGATATACACCCAGCAAGTAACTGTTCGACCGGACAAAAAAAACACGCAACTACGAAAAATCTGGGTGAGGCACCAACCGCATAAACCCCATCTAAACCGCTCGCGTAGGCAAAACCCACCGCCCATAATCCTCGCCGCACCGATCGCTCGAAATTTCGGTACCCCAGACGCTAGCCCCCCTAAGCCGCCCCCCTCCGCTACTCGAACGAGAACCAACTTGTCTCCACGCAGGGAAAGATTAGAAGAAGCTCGCCAGCTCACCTACAAATGGAGCGTCGCCCGCACCCGGAGGAACCCGAATCCCGCGCCGCCGCCGCCGCCGCGCCGCCGTGGGGAGAGATTCCGCGGGGGCGAGAGGGCGGGGATCGAACAAGGGTTTTCGAACGGAGACGACGCGGAGGCGGAGAGAGCGGCGCCGCTGGTGCTAAGCAGGGGGGAGGAGTAGTAGCGTTCGGTGGGTACTGGGGGCGTGCTCGCTTCGGGGGCGGCGTGTGAACCGAAAAGGGAAACGCGAGCGTCGTGCGGTTTGGAGCCAGGCGGCAGAGTCGCCCTGAAGTCGTCGGGTCTTGAAGCCCCTTTATATCACGTGTTCCTTTATGCCACAACCATTAGTAAAAGCAACATACTCATCATTAGTAAAAGCAATAGTCATTCTGTCCCAAATTATCCGTAGTTGTTGATTTTTTTCTCATAATATTTGACTATTCGCTTTATTAAAAAAATGTGCAAATATATGGCAACATAAGTAATAGTTAAAGTATCTTTGCTGGTATAAACTAAGTCATAAACAAAATAAACGATATTGACATAATTTGAGACGGAGGAAGCACGCGCTAACGTTTGGGGCAAAAATGCCAAAAATGCCCAAAAATGCCAAGCATTAGAAGACTAGAGATAGTATACTCTAATTAAGCTCCAACAGAAGAGAGTGGTCCTATTACGATATCTAATACGACATGGAGGGTTATTTCACGTGATTTTCCCTTGAAACTAGGACATATCATTTTGAAAGGACCTTGACGTCGCCTAGAGGGGGGTGAATAGGTGAATCTCCAAATTACAAAATCTAATTCCAACTGCCAGCACCCAAACCGGAAAAACCAGTTTGTCACATAGTACACCAACAAATGGATTTGCCCCTCTACGAATTCTAGCACAAACCACAGATGGTGTGAAGCTTCCACAGATGTTTCCAAGTGTTCCAATGAAGCTCCTGCACACAGCTCAAGCACACCAAAGTAGATCGAAGCGGAAGCACAAGTAAAATGCTAGAAATGACAAAGTGAGGAAAATTCAAACCAAGACACAAGGAGTTGTTTTACCGAGGTTCAGAATCACTGCTTGCACTAAGCCACCACCAAGGCACAGTGAATCCTACTCTCCGTTGAGAAAGCTTATGCGACCACACAAGGTCAAGCTATTTCCTCTTTCCTTTGAGAGACCTCTTTCCTTGCGGGGGGTGAGGTTAAACCTTCACAAACGATCCCGTGGCTCACCACACACTTTAGTAGCTCACCGGGCGACGCCTAGCCGTCTAGAAGGACGAACCTCCAAGAGTAACAAATGCTTCACGAGTTGCTTGACGGAACCACAAGTGCTCAAGGATTAGGATTGATCTCCAATGCTCACACACAAGTCACTCTCTCAACCCAACTCAAAAGATTCAAGCTATGAACACAAGTCTCACTTAGAGAGGTTGGGGAGAGCTCAGCTGGCCTCTAGAATGTGTCAAACACGAGCAGAACCAGCAGCCCCTCCAAGAGGAGCTCATGGGTATAAATACCCATCTCTCCAAAAACTAGCCGTTTTTCTGTCAGAGAAAACCGGTTCCACCGGTTCCAAAAACCGGTTTCTCCGAATTTCAAAGAATCTAGCCATTAGACGCTTGAGGCCATAAAACCGGTTTCACCGGTTCCTTGCTGGGGAACCCACACTAAGTTAGAAACACTCATGGTTAGACTCACAAGGGTTCACTTGAGCACTTTTGGAGTTTGTCATTCAACCAATGTTGTATCCCTCTTGATAGTACGACATACCTATACTCAAGACATAAGATGAATCATAAATCAATCACTTGAGCTTGTATGTCAAATATCATGCCAATACTTGTGCAATCACTTCTTTGAGGGCTTCTAACATTGCATATTAACTGAGCACATCCACCTTGAGCTGGTGACTTAGGATTTTCCACAACTCATGTTTGAGTCCACTTTAATCCTTAAGCCACTCCCTTTATCAATCATAACATATATATGCATTGCATTGCTTCCCTTGATAAGACTTGGATATGATACTTCGAAATCTCCCGGATACTAGATACTTCGCCTTAGCAATTCGCACATGGTCATAAGTCGTCACTTAACCAAAGATTGCTTAGTCCCTCGCTCTAGTCATCTCGTTTTGTTTCTTCACCACTTACCCTTGCATCATCAAGTTAGCTTTGTTTTGCCATTGAGTGAATTTCATTTAAAAGATTCTTCAAATGCTTGTTCTTGTTTAATAAAGAATATCCTATGAATTGCAAGCTTCCAATCAATAAGACCAATATGTAACAAATATGCCAATGTCCTTCTTATCATTACCATATGAAGTTTTGCAATATCCAATTCTATGCAATAATTCTTCTTTTATCAACTGATCCATAAATCTCTATCTTTATCATAGTGATAGTGTCTCATGTCTTGTCCAAAGAGCATCCATGACATGAGACCAATAATGATTCAAACCAACTTCATTGAAATTATCATCCCAATTTTTAATGACAGTCCTTCTTAAATAATTAGGGATCATGTACCATGCATAGAACCATGCCTTCATCATGAATACCAATGACATGCCATTTTCAACAACCTAGAATCATGAGATCATACTTGCTTGCTTTGATTAATAACCACATATATATTATGAGCATATTAACTGTAAATGAACTGTAGGAATAGATCGCTGCCTATGCACTTAAACAAACAAGTTAGTCTTTTAATCATTTTGTCACTCAATTCATTAAAATCTACTTGGCCTAGATGCACTTTCACATTTTTGTACGTATGGTGTGCTAGACAAAAAGAAAAAGTGGAGAACAAGATAGTGTACTGTACTATGGCCGTGTTTCGATGGAGGGTGAAATTTTTTTCACCCTCCTTTGACCACTAATTAGGGGTATTAAATAAAGTCAGTTTACAAAACTACCTTCACAACCCCTGGTAAATTCGCGAGACGAATCTAATGAGGATGATTACTGTAGTATTACTGTAGCAAATCATGGATTAATTAGGCTCATTAGATTCGTTTCGAAAAGTTACACTCATCCGTGAAGAGGTTTTGCAAATAGACTTCATTTAGTACTTAATGCAAGAAAGATTCCTTTTTGCAAAATTTTTCAAAACCCATGTGAACACGGCCTTATCTATCGGGCCATCTGGATCAGTTAATGGACCACTCAAACAAGCTCGGATCCCGACAGTCTAATGCGGCCCAGCTTTCGTGGCTGGGTTGTCAAAGCTGTGAGCCTTTTCCGGCTTTCCCGGTGTTGCAGTGTGGCCGACTGGCCGTGTGGGCAGCAGCGCACCACTCACCCCGTTCGGCTGGACAGGAAGTGGCTGGGCTGAAGCAGCTGCTGGAAACCAGCCGTCCAGCCAGGCGCTGCTGAAGCTGCTGTTGCAAACCAGCCGTCCAGCCCGGCGGGAAACCAGCCATGAAGGGAGATTCAAATTCAAAAATTTCAAAGACACTAAATACACCATTTTTTGCTGGTTGGCGCCAACCCACCAACAAAAGAACTGCTCACAGCCAACAATCTGAGCACAACAACAATCTGGATGACCACGAACCATACCACAATGCACCTCGCACACACAATTGCAGCAACAAGAATCTGGTGGTTGGCGCCAACTAAAGAAATGCTCACAGAACAACAATCTGGTGGTTGGCGCTAACCCACCAACAAAATAACAGGTCACAAGATACCACAATCTGAAGCAGTTAGACAAAATGGATGACCCTCCAATCCAATTGATCCTACTACTACTTCAATTGGCTTGTCACAGAAAACAAATTCACCAAATCCAACACAGTAATATATATCACTAGCCCTGCTTAGCCTCCATGCCTCCACAAACTACAACCTGCAATTGACAAAAGCATATATATCACAATTGCAAACTTTTGGCAACCAAGATCAGATCCATGGACAGAGGTGGAGGGAGAGCTGCGGCTCACCTGTTTCTTGCGCTAAGAACCCAAGATATGAGCTCTCTCATCCCCGAAGTAGTTGTTGTCTTGTGCATCTCCGAAAACTCTGATAGAGGGTACCATCGACCATTTCCAAACTTGCTGCGCCACAAGTAATTGTCCAAAGCAAAGCACGATATGATAATCTTTGATTGCTTCTTCCACCTTTTCCAATATCTGCCATCGCTCCTTCAACACCCCAAACCTACGTTCAATTACATTGCGGAGCTTCGAATGAACATAGTTGAACTTCTCCTGTCTAGCCAAATCGGCAATTTCCACATCCTTAAACTCCGGCTTATGGTACCTGGTACCCGGGAACGGTACCATGTATCCTTCCTTCTCCATATAACCCGAGTCCGCCAAGTAGTACCGTCCTACCTCCACATATCGTGCCAGTAAAATTTAGCAAGGGTACACAGCATTCCAGTAAAATTTAGCAAGGGTAGACAGCATTACAGTAAAATTTAGCAAGGGTAGACAGCATTCCAGTACAATTTAGCAAGGGTAGACAGCATTCCAGTAAAAAGACTAGTTTAGAATTGTAATATCGTGCCTCACGATCCATCTAAGCAGATGTGAGACCTTAGGAAAACTGACTGTAATTACCAATTGCATATCTAATCGAAAATCTGAATGCAGCATCTAATCGAACACTGACTGTAATTACTAGTAGGTTTCAGAAACAGAGGATTGCAATGAGATGGCAGCATCTAATCCTGAACAACAAATTTTGCACATATGTTCACCTTCCTAATGGTTAATCCTACTTATATAGATCACATAAAGAAACTGCTCACACATATGCAGGCCCTAGTGTGAGAACAAGACCACATTATACTAATTATAAAAGCTGCAGCACAACAAGGTTGTCACACATTGCATTTACCTTCTGGCGGACGAGGGGACCTTGCTTCGGCTTCGCAGTCTCTCAAAACTGCGATGTCATGACATGAGCCTGCCATTCCAGATCCAACATATGTCCACATGCCATGCAAGTCCACCACGGCACACACATTGATGCTTACATCACCATTCCTATCCCTGAAATCCATTTTTGCTTCTCTGTTGACCTCTACTGGGATGTGTGTACCATCTATAGCTCCTACGCACCCATCGAAGTATGGTTCATATTTTTTAAGTTTCCAATACACTGACCTATACTCTCTATCCATAGGTCGTAACACATCATGAGACCACATGAACACAACTTCAGCCACCTCTGACATCTTCCTACTAACTGTGTCCAAAGACCTTTCGAACCTATACTTGGTTCGCCTACATGAAGCTCGAGTTGCACAGGCCCACACAAACAACCCTAGAGCTTCTACTGACCCACACTCACGGGTAATGGGCAACCCATACTGACTTAGTATGTCATGCAAATGGAGGAAATCATCACGGTTCATACAAAAATTGTCATAGCAACTTTCCTCTTCTGAAAGCATCAGCTGCATCCACTGTGCACCGGTCAGCTTGGGTACGGCACAAGGAGGATTTACCTGAGGCTGCTGCATCTGGTGCAATGCCTTGAGCTTCTTCAAGATGACACCGAGCCTGGCAGCAAACTTGAACCGCTTCTCCGTTGACGAATCGCTTTTGGTCGAGTCGCTGTTTGAGTCCGTCTCCATTTCCCTGTGCCAACAAAACAACAGGGTCAGTACATGTGAAATTCAGAATATGGACAGCTTTCACGAAATTCATCAAATTGACAAAAGATTACTCATACAAGTGGATCCGCGCTTCTACAACAACAACCAACATATCCACACTAAACAACATAATATAAAGCCACAAATACCCACAGATCCACACTAACTGAACCAAGATATGCATATACATGTAGTAGTAGTCATATTAATAGCAACTTGAAGCATGGTTGTAGTCTGACTAGCAGCAGTGCCAAGTAGTGGCTGTGCAGTGCCAAGTAGTGCCAACAGTTGTACAGGTAGATGAAATAGTTTTTGACTTACCTTGTAAATCTTCTTGTTCATGAAAATGGACAGCTTCTTGTGCAGCTCTTCTTCCTCGGCTCCTCTTCTTCTACTACCTGTACCCAGCAGAGGTGTGTGTTAGTGTCAGCTCAGTGATCATCAGGATGACTTGAGCTGAGGGTAGGCAAAGATAACAATTATCATAAAATGGACAGTTTTAACGAAATGCGTCCAATTCAATTGATGCCTCATACAAGTGGATCCGTATTTCTACAACAACAACCACCATATCCACATAGACAGAAATAACAACATTGAGCTACATATAAAGTCCCCGAGCACAACGTTATTACAATTTTTTTATTCGAAACAGCATGATATAAAAATCCACACTAACTGAAAAAGATCCACACTAACTGAAAAAGATCCACACTAACTGAAAAAAATCCACACTAACTGAAACAGATCCACACTAACTGAACCAAGCTACATATGCCACTTGCAGATGTAGACAACATGATCACACAGGCTTGTTGCTTTTGTTGCTGAAGTAGAAGTTCACATAGTTCTCCCGACCCTCCTTTGTTTTGTAATCCAGGAATGCCTTACGATGCATCCTGTCCGTGCAAAGATGCTTGGTTTGGGTGAAGAACATGTCAGCCTCATTGTACCCATCTTGTTCCAGAATCTGATGGACTTTCTCCATCTCCTGAAGGTCTGCAGTAGTCCTCGACCCCGACAGTTGGCGACGGCCCTCATTAACGAACGAGCTGATGTCACCAATAATTTCATCGTATGAGGGAGTCTTGCTTGCCTTCTTTCTTGGGGTGTGAACAGAAGGTTCGTCCCCGTAGGGTCTCTTGGAGGGCTGACCAGAACTACGTGGGAGTTCTGAATCATGTGGTGGAGGCGTGGGAGTGTGTGGGCTGCCAGCAGGTGTTTCCTCACTAGTATGACCCCCCGATGATACCAGCACTCCCCTATCCCGAGGTGTATGCCCTAACAGATTGTACAGTTCCTCACAGCAAGGGGGACATTTGAACTTCTGACCATGTCTCTCACTAGTTTCCTGCAGGTGGCATAGGATGACAAGTTAGTCGAAGTCAGATAGGGAAAAGCCTAGTGCACTACAGGCTGCGACAACGTTGTAGTCAATACCCCGGTGACGGCTGCATACCATACTGGGTCATAATCAACTTCACCAGTAGCTGGGTCAAGACCCAGCCCCGTCTTGTTGAGCAGCGCCTCGCGCCAGTTAAAGTAGGCATTTTTCAGTTCAGTGTACTTGTTTTGCAGTTGCCTCTTTTTATAACCAAGGTTTGTGCGGTCGTTGAAGGCATGGTGCACGTTGGTCCAGCCGTGAGGGGTTGGGGTTTTATCACCCCAAAAGCATTGTGCTTTCTGTTCAGCTATTAGTTGAAGCAAAAGGGTTGTGGTGTTTTCATCCCAGTGAGCACGATCCTGAGACATCTGCGAGTACGTAACCGAATTCTTACTTATGATGAACTGGTGCAGCACGACAATTTGAAGCAGAGACGGAGTAACAGGGAGGATGTAGGTTGGAATGTATGCATGGAAAGAAAAGGGTACTTGCCTTTGCATAGCGTGTAGGTGGCGAACACGACGATGCCGAAGAATCGGGCAATACCTCGCTGCAACCAAGAGAGGCACTGAAATGAGCAAGACAATTTGTGTACAAGACAGCCAAATGTCATGTACGACTAAGTGAGAGGTTATGTGTGGCAATGGAATATCACAGATTCGCATCAGCCAAGGCCTAAAGTTCTACAATTACATTCAATTCTAAACAGGAAACATCAATCAAAAGTATACTGATATGCAAAGATATGGACCATGACTAAAATTTTAGCAAGTATAGCTTAAATTCACTTGTCTTAAAATTCCTAATTGGCATTGTATAGATCAAAAACAGGGGAGTTAAAAACAAGTTGATGAACACAACTGGTACTCAAGTGAATGAGCCACCACTGCTGTTAGTTCATATGATATGCTCCAATGACATGTTTGATGCTTTTACAAACATTGTATGAAATACACACAATTTGGTAGGGGCAACTATACCAAGGCATAACCCAAACATAAGCCAATCCATCTCAGGCAGACTAGCACTGCAATGGTGTTCCCCATTAACTTCACATGGCAAGCAAATGCAAAAAGTGGAAAAGGAAACTAATGCAAATAGGTTTTACAAATTCATTGGTTTGGAACTCCACAACTATATGTTTGCCAGGTTCTCCATTGCTTAACATAGGTGATGAGTTAACACAAGCATCTTTAGATTCTTTGTAATATTTTTTTATCTAGTTATTTATCACATCCGCTGTTGTTGACATTTGACATCAACATGTCACCGGCATTGACATTTCTGTGAAACATTTCTTAATCATCTCAAATCTAATTCAACAAGTAGCTTGCACGAACAAGAACATGGATGAAAATAAAAATACTAGTCCATTGAAAGCAAATCAAGGCAACACATTTTGCAGAACCAAAATTGATAGATAAGCGAATGAGGCACAACACTTATCGAGTCATCTGAAATATTTCAATAGTCGTCTGACTAAGCGCTATAGCAGAGATTGAAATATCAGTAACTATATTCCCCTATATGCAATTAGTTGTCAGTTGCAACACATACTGTAAAATACTGGCAGATTGTGCCAACCATGGTAAATAAACAAAGTAGTTCCTGATTGATCAACATCAACCATATTGATTTAATGACCGTAATTATAAAAGCAATTGGTGCAAAAGCAGGACAGGCAACAAGTTGACAAAAGAACTGGTAGTATCTCACCGTACAAGGTCACTGAATCTTTCGATGCCGGTTGCCTGGGTGTTTAGTTGGAGTTCCTGAATGCAGCAGATGGGATGCGGAAGCATGAGAGGGAGGACGACACAGCAGCAGCGCAGATCTGAGCACATATTACAAATAAGGAAATGGAAACGGAAACAAACCTGGATCGTAGTTGTGGGAGTGGAACGACGGATCCGGTGGCGGCGACGGCAGGGGAGGCGTCCGCTTGTGTCGGCGAGGCGCCGGATGCTCTGATGGAGGAACTTACGAGGGAGCCGCGGAGATGTCCGACCTCTTGGAGTCGCTCCCGACGTCGGCCGCCGGGAGACCTTATCGGGGCCAGCGTGGTGGCCCACGACCCGGCTGGAGGCCTGCTGGGTGAACCCTAGTCGTTGGGTGCGTAGGCCATGAAGGGAGAGCGCGTAGGGGGTTGA
The DNA here is from genome assembly GCA_004135705.1 of Alloteropsis semialata. Taxonomy (NCBI): domain Eukaryota; kingdom Viridiplantae; phylum Streptophyta; class Magnoliopsida; order Poales; family Poaceae; genus Alloteropsis; species Alloteropsis semialata. The sequence continues at coordinate 60,062,987 of CM014270.1, forward strand.
ATGGAGCGCCGCCTGCGCTCAACAGCCCCGGCTCCCTGGATCTGCCGTAGGAGGCCGCAACGAGGACGGAGGGGAGCCCGACCCCGGGAACTATGGTGGAGGGAACGACGGCGGTGGTGGGAGGCCGCGTTTCGGCTCGAAGGGAGGAGCGCCTGGTACGACCAGCCCTCTCCTGAGTGGATCTGCAACTGGTGGCGGCGGTGGACCTGCGGAGGTGGAGGGAACGATGGCGGCGGGGGGACGGCGCGTGCGTGAGGGAGAGAGGTGACCGAGATGAGATGAGGAGCGGCGGAGAATAAGGAGCAGGCGAGGACTGGAGGAGGATGACGGCTCCCGATTTAGGGCAGCCGAACGGCTGCGGATGGGCCTGCCGAACGGCTGGACTGATCAGCCCATCAGCAATCAGCCCAGCAGAGTCCAGCCGAACGGGCTGACAGTACCGAGAGCCGACCGATCTCAAATTCTGTCGACGCGGTTGGTGGTCGAAAAGGACCCCGCGCATCGTCCACCACCAACCCTGCTCACCCAACCCTGCGAACCAACCAATCCAGAGGAGAAAGACCCACATGTCAGTGAAAGCAAGTAGCGCCACGTCGCGGGCGATACGAGTAGCATTTGTGGCTCTACAGCTCCACACACCAGCCCGCAACGTCCACCAACCCCCGCCGAACAAGAGGAGGCTGACAGGTGGGCCAACCGGGGTTTGGGCGAGCCCAACTAAACCCCCTCACCCACCAGGCCGCCACCAGCCCACCACTTCTTTTCTCCCCCCACCTCGCCCGCGCGAACCCGCCCTCGCCCGCCCAACACAAGCCTCAGATCTCAGTCGCCAGCGCCGCCGCTCCGTTCGTGTGGAGAAGAGAGGAAATGGCGGCGAGCGAGGGCGTCCTCCTGGGGATGGGCAACCCCCTCCTCGACATCTCCGCCGTCGTCGACGAGGCCTTCCTCGCAAAGTAAGCACCCGCCTCCTCGTCTCCCCGTCTGATCTGTTTTTAGGAATCTAGTTGCTGCTGGGCCGTGTGGTTTGGGCGTTTTTTCGGTGCCTTGACGGCGTAATATCATCAGATCCGCGACGGGAATGATGTCGTTTGCCTGCAACTTAATCTTAGATGCATGCACGTGCAGCACAAGACAAGCTTGGCATGGGAGACTGATCCGTAATTGTTTAATTGACCAAACATTCCAGTTATCAGCGGGCGCTGCAATCCATTGCTGCACGGATGTTGCTGCCGCTCGTGCAATTTTAGTCGAGATCTCCAAAAAAATCTAGTGCCCGCTTGCTTGATACTGACCTACTTCAACACTGCTGTTTTAGGTATGACATCAAGCTGAACAATGCCATTCTGGCGGAGGAGAAGCACTTGCCTATGTAAGTATATGTATTGCTGACGCTGCTATATATACTGATGTTATTTTTTAATATTTTTTGTTGTCAAGCTTTGACCAGTTATTTGTTAATCTGCAAGCTGAGCACTTGAATTTATTTAGAAGACATGTAAGCACTCTTCTATTGTGGACAGTTGTATGATGCTGTTTAATAAGGTGTTTTTTGGCAGGTACGATGAGTTGTCCAGCAATGGCAATGTTGAATATATTGCTGGAGGTAATGCTTCTCAAGTTTTTACATATGTATATGCAGTAATCCAGTCCATAATTGTTACAGCTTGGTGAATCTTCTGATTGTTTGTATCTTTATTCATTTCATTTTTACAGGAGCCACCCAGAACTCCATCAGGGTCGCCCAAGTAAGCTTTTAATCTACTTAAATGTGACAATAGAAATTGTAGCTACATCAGTTTGTTGATGGCATATCATGGTTTTCAGTGGATGCTTCAAACTCCTGGTGCAACGAGTTACATGGGATGCATCGGAAAGGACAAGTTTGGTGAGGAGATGAAGAAGAATGCTCAAGCTGCAGGAGTTACTGTTAGTTCTTAATCTCCTCATGCTATTTGATGCAGTAGTTTTCTGCTTTGTCAATTAATTGACTAGTGTGGCCTTGATCTTGTCACATACTCAGGCTCACTACTACGAGGATGAGACTGCTCCTACAGGCACATGTGCTGTATGTGTTGTTGGTGGTGAAAGGTTCGTTGTCCAACGATCATGTTTGTGGTTTTGATGCTTCTATTGCTGGTAGTGATGCCGTTACATTACAACTAATGACTAAATAGGACTAGTGCACACGCTGTTATGCATTGGCTTTCATTGCATTATCACTAGCATGTGTTGTTTGAGGCCTATAGTTTTGTCAGATGTCAGTGCAACAATGTTTGAGTAATTGCATTCTATATCTTTGAAGATCATGGTAACATTTGCATAAATAAGTTGATATTGGTTGACTTAAACATACTGACTACTCGATGTGTTGTCTCTTCTGGACCTTCTTTACACGTCAAGAATTAGATCAGGGATCACATTTTGGCCTATTGTATTGCATGCTAGAACTAGGCATCTTCCAACTCTGTCCATATGAGTGTTCTGTGCTATGACATACACATAATACATAAGTTTTAGAAAGGTGTTGGGCTTCTGTTCAATGTTTTTTTTTTGCCAAAAACATGTCCTAGCTCTATAGAATGTTTGATGTTTGTAGTTTGGTAAATTCTATCCTAGTATCATCTATTGTGAAAAGGAATTAAAACTGTCTTGTTTCATTTTACTACATTTTAATTGCCAGCACTTTCGTCTGCAATAATATAAATTATTTCCTTCTGTAACTAGGTCACTGATTGCAAATCTGTCAGCAGCAAACTGTTACAAATCTGAGCATCTGAAGAGACCAGAGAACTGGGCGCTAGGTATAATACTCACTACATCTATCGAGCTCATTAGTTTATTGGGGGAATTTTATATGTCGATTTTGAAACTCTGAAGTTGTTCAACGCTATGCAGATTGTGTAAACTTTTCTGTTGATATGTTTATGCCAGATGAATAAGTACTAATGTACTATACCAGTCACTAATTATTGGCTCAGTTATATAAGATTAGATCAACATGTGTATTTGCATTTTTAGAGTACTCCAGATGGCACTGCTAGTCTGCTACCATTGTCCATTTACTGTGGAGAAGATTCCAAAGATGGTTTGTAGTGTTCAAGTTGCCGTGCTGGAATGAATAATTACATTGTTTTGTGAGTCAAAATAATCTGCATGAACAGAGTTGATTTGTGGTTAACAAAAGCTTTAGCACAGAATACTTTACCCTTGGCTAACTGAGTACCTTTATTTGAGCTCTGTTATCTGAAACTGTGCTGTTATCTGAAACTGTGCTAATTCTTTTACCTGAATTACACCATTATTGATGACAGTTGAGAAGGCAAAATACATCTACATTGCTGGTTTTTTCCTAACGGTGTCACCTGAGTCTATCCAGCTAGTTGCTGAGCATGCTGCAACAAATAATAAGGTAAGTGTTTATTACGAAATTTTCCCTTTCAAATTGTTGGTAGAGTTTAATTGATCTTTTATTTTCAGGTGTTCCTGATGAACCTGTCTGCACCCTTCATCTGTGAGTTTTTCCGGGATGCCCAAGAGAAGGTTCTCCCGTAAGTGCTGTCTTCTATATCACCACAATCAATGTTTTGAATTTCATCCGAGGCCGCATATAGCAACCCAATTAACAATATATAAAGCGATACTCACTGTTGTCAAGACATTTTCCTATGTTTGGCACATGCAAATCCTTCCGCTTTACTTTGTACTTCGCTGCTAATGCATTTTTATGGAATTAAGTCATTTCTAAATGTTTTTTTGCTACTTATTACCAATGTAGGTATGCTGACTACATCTTCGGGAACGAAACTGAGGCAAAGATCTTCGCCAAAGTCCGTGGATGGGAGGTAATTCCTGATTAGTATTCTATATTCCTATAGTATTTGTCTTTGGTGATTGTGATGCTGATTAATTACCTGTGGTAAATTGTAGACTGAGAATATTGAAGAGATTGCCTTGAAGATCTCCCAGCTTCCTTTGGCTTCAGGCAAGCAAAAGAGGATTGCCGTCATTACTCAGGGTGCTGATCCAGTAGTTGTTGCTGAGGATGGAAAGGTACACGTTCTTGCCGGTTCAATGCTTAACCTTATAACATGACATTTGCTATCTTGATCATTAAGTGAGAGATGCATAGACTATGGTAAGCTAGTTTCAATCAAATACTTCTATTCTTTGCACCACTTACGTCCAACATATGAGCTTATGCCTGTTGAACATGGAAACTTCATGCATCTTCACTTACAATGTTTTCCCAACTCCCCCTTTTTTGTATATAAAAAAACTCTCTTTGCTTCTCTGCTTTAAAACGTTGGATGTGCTTTTGGAAATTAAGCTGAATGCACAACAGTTGTTTGCTTGGCCAAGGATTTTGCATCTGTAGTTTTTCTTTTATTTTTGATAAAGAGTTGATATATGCCATCTTTTGTTTTTTCCTTCCGATCTGTTGAATATAATGAACTAACTATTTTGTTGATACCAGGTAAAAACATTCCCTGTGATCCTATTGCCCAAGGAGAAGCTTGTCGACACCAACGGTGCAGGTACATGTTTATGTAGTATCGAGGATTGATAGCTGATTTGTGTTATTGGTTCAAAGATTCATCCCTGTTTCTGACTTCTCCCTAGAATGCTAGTTGGTGTGTTTTCTAAGAAGCTTTCTTAGCAATGTTTATCATCAATGTCTCTATAAATGCGTTCAAGGATAACTTAGGATGATTTTTGACACAAGGTAGTCATTAGTCTTTGTGATAAATTAATTTGAAATAATCCATAGTCCATATACTTTTTTTTTATAGATTATAGTTTATACTTTTTTTGACAGATTATACTTTTTTTTTGATAGATTATCGTCTATACTTTTTTTTGATAGATTATGGTCAATATACTTAATTGTTATGTGATGACTTGTTATGTTCTGGTAACATTGTTGTGTTTTCTAAGAAGGCTTCTTAGCAATGTTTATCATTGATATATCATATATCTGTAGATGCCTTCCAGGATAACTTAGGATGGTTTTTCACAATAGCTAATCATCTGTCTTCTTCTCTATTGTCATATCTTGACTCCGTATGTTCTGGTAACCTGCAATAAAATGTGTTGTATAAACCTACTACAACACAAATGTGTTTGATTTGAGGAATCTGTTAATTTTATCTGCTGCTCCTGATAAGCAATCATCCTTGGTGTTCTGCAGGTGACGCTTTCGTTGGAGGGTTCCTGTCTCAGTTGGTTCAGGGGAAGGGCATCGAAGACTGCGTGAGGGCTGGCTGCTACGCCGCCAACGTCATCATCCAGCGCTCTGGCTGCACGTACCCTGAGAAGCCTGACTTCAACTAGAGCACACCTTAGGCACGTTGAGAGGGACCCTTATAGGCACGCTTATTCTTAAACTGCTGAGTGGTTCGGTGTGTTCGACCTGTATTCTTCCGAGGCTTTTCTTCCAATCCGGCCAATATTTTCGCCGTGATATTTGTTCTGCAACTATAAACGTCGATGTCGTCCTTGTATAAGGCAGGATTTGCCAGCATGGTGTGTTGCTTCTGCGATGCTTGCAACGCAATGAGAAATGGGTACAGGCCAACGGTGCCGTATATGTGCTCGTCTCTCTGGGATGGTGTTTGGTACAGCACGCAAATGGAGTCAAAATGAGGGCTATTGTAAGTTGTAACAGTCTGGGGAAAAGCACCATTGCTTGTCTGCTTTTGCAATAAGTAATTGCTGTTCGCACTGCAGTGTTTGCTATCCGATCCTCCCCTCTGACGGTCTCCTGATCTGATCGATGTGCTCTTCGCTGATGGCCTCCTGTGTCATTTGCCGATGATTTTGGTTCCGGGTTCAGGGTGTCCGGCCACAGTTCGGCAGTCCGCTGCTTTTCTGGGCGGACGTCGCCCCTGATTCTGTACCCATAGATATTCGGCTCAGCTAATGAAGACCAAATGCCCATCCACAAGGGGAAATGAAAACATCACCGATTGCCATTAGCTCATTACTACCCGTAAGAAAATTATAAACGACAGAAGGTGTTCGCCAAAGTGACAACGATGTGGAGCTGGTGAGCATAGTTCTTCACAGACACTGCCTTGAGTGTGTGTTCGCCGTGTGAGCTAGCTTCACGTTTCGCAGTGATCGTGCTGCGATCTGATCCTTCTCTAGTTCTCTTGTTTTCCTTTTCCCGCGGACAGCAATGGCGAACGAATGGTCCACTGACCATGACCCATGAGTGGAGTGGTGGACCGGACAGGCCGACAAACCGACAGGATACACTAGCCATGGTCCAATCCTTTCTTGCTGGGGCCTGCTATCTGAAGAACGCTCTCCACAGCATCTGTTCTGGAGTGCGACACGTGCACGAGCCTGCAGTTCGTACATGCTTCGGGCTCAACTGCTGATCCTTCCTTGTTCCTTCTTCCATCCCGGAGCACACACTTGAGTTCCATCGGCTACAGTGACTCTGCCGGCCGTAGGCCACTCGATCCGCCACCGCGAAGCAGTTCAAGTTTCACTTCCTCACTTACTCGCGCGTAGTAAGCCGACTGCTCATTTGGACCTTCCTCTTGGTTTCATTCACATCACATCACAAGCCTCTGATCTCAGCCGCGGAGAGGAGAGGAGAGGAAATGGCGGCGAGCGAGGGCGTCCTCCTGGGGATGGGCAACCCCCTCCTCGACATCTCCGCCGTCGTCGACGACGCCTTCCTCGCAAAGTAAGCACCCGCCTCCTCGTCTCCCAGAGTCTGATCTGTTTTTAGGAATCTGGTTGCTCCTGGGCCGAGTGGTTTGGGCGTTTCTTCGGTGCCTTCGCGGCGTAATCTCATAAGCATGGCATGAGTCTCCAAACAAAAAAAAAAAAAAAAGACAAGCATGGCATGGGAGACTGATCCGCAATTGTTTAATTGACCAAACACCACAATTATCAGCTGGCGCTGTCGTGGCGCTGCAATCCATTGTTGCATGGATGTTACTGCTGATCGTGCAATTTTAGTCTAGATCTCCAAAATAGTTCAGTAATTTTGCTTGATACTGACCTACTTCAACACTGCTGTTTTAGGTATGACCTCAAGCTGGACAATGCCATTCTGGCCGAGGAGAAGCACTTGCCTATGTAAGTATATGTATCTCTGATGCTGCTATATACACTGATGTTGTTATTTTTAAAATATTTTTCGTTCTCAAGCTTTGACCAGTTATTTGTTAATCTGCAAGCTGAGCACTTGAATTTATTTAGAAGACATGTAAGCACTCTTCTATTGTGGACAATTGTATGATGTTGTTTAATAAGGTGTTTTTTGGCAGGTATGATGAGTTGTCCAGCAAGAGCAATGTTGAATATATTGCCGGAGGTAACGTTTCTCAAGTCTTGACATGTATATGCAGTAATCCAGTCCATCATTGTTACAGCTTGGTGACTCTTCTGATTGTTCGTATCTTCATTCATTTCATTTTTACAGGAGCCACCCAAAACTCCATCAGGGTCGCCCAAGTAAGCTTTTAATCTACTAGAATGTGACAATAGAAACTGTAGCTACATCAGTTTGTTGATGGCATATCATGGTTTTCAGTGGATGCTTCGAACTCCTGGTGCAACGAGTTACATGGGGTGCATCGGAAAGGACAAGTTTGGTGAGGAGATGAAGAAGACTGCTCAAGCTGCAGGAGTTACTGTTAGTTCTTAATCTCCTCATGCTATTTTATGAAGTAGTTTTCTGCTTTTTCAATTAATTGACTAATGTGGCCTTGATCTTGTCACATACTCAGGCTCACTACTACGAGGATGAGACTGCACCTACAGGCACATGTGCTGTATGTCTTGTTGGTGGTGCAAGGTTTGTTGTCCAAAAATCATGTTTGTGGTTTTGATGCTTCTATTGTTGGTAGTGATACCGTTGCATTACATTTAATGACTAAATAGGAATAGTGCACAAGCTGTTATACATTAACTTTCTTTGCATTCTCACTAGCATGCGTTGTTTGAGGCTTATAGTTTTGTCAGATGTCAGTGCAACAATGTTTGAGAAGTAATTGCATTCTGTATCTTTGAAGATCATGGTAACATTTTGCATAAATAAGTTGATATTGGTTGATCTAAACATAATGACTACTTGTTGTCTTGTCTCTTTTGGTTCTTCTTTACACATCAAAAATTAGACCAGGGAACTCATTTTGGCCTTTTGTATTGCATGCCAGAACTAGGCATCTTCCAACTCTATCCATATGAGTGTTCTGTGCTATGACATACCATAATACATAAATTTTAGAAAGGTGTTGGGCTTCTGTTCAATGCTTTTTTGCCAAAAACATGTCCTAGCGCTATAAAATGTTTAATGTTTGTAGTTAGGTAAATTCTATCCTTGTATCATCTATTGTGCAAAATAGTTCAAACTGTTTTTTTTTTCATTTTACAAGATTTTAATTGCCAGTACTTTCTTCTGCAAGAATATAAATTATTTCCTTCTGTAACTAGGTCACTGGTTGCAAATCTGTCGGCCGCAAACTGTTACAAATGTGAGCATCTGAAGAGACCAGAGAACTGGGCGCTAGGTATAATACTCACTACATCTATTGAGCTCAGGTTGATTTTAGCAAAACCATGCTCATCAGTTTGCCGGTGGAATTTTAATGTCGCATTTGAAATTCTGAAGTTGTTCAATGCTATGCAGATTGTGTATATTTTTCTTTTGATATGTTTATGTCAGATGAATAAGTACTATACAGTCACAAATTATTGGTTCAGTTATATAAGATCAGATCAACATCAGTATTTGCATTTTTAGAGTACTCTAGCAGATGGCACTGCTAGTCTGCTACCATTGTCCATTTATTATGAGAAGATTCCAAGATGGTTTGTACTCTTAGTTCAAGTTGGAGTTGCACTGCCGGAATAAATCATTACATTGTTTTGTGAGTTAAAATAATCTGCTTGAACAGAGTTGATTTGTGGTTAACAAAAGTTTTAGCACAGAATGTTTTACCCTTGGCTAACTAAGTACCTTTATTTGAACTCTATTATCTGAAACTGTGCTAATTCTTTTGCCTGAATTTCACCATTATCGATGACAGTTGAGAAGGCAAAATACATCTACATTGCTGGTTTTTTCCTTACAGTGTCACCTGAGTCTATCCAGCTAGTTGCTGAGCATGCTGCAGCAAACAATAAGGTAAATGTTCATTACAAAAATTTTCCCTTTCAAATTGTTGCTAGAGTTTAATTGATCAGTTATTTTCAGATGTTCCTGATGAACCTGTCTGCACCCTTTATTTGTGAGTTTTTCCGGGATGCCCAAGAGAAGGTTCTCCCGTAAGTGTTGTCTTCTGCTTCACTACATTCAATGTTTTGAATTTCATCTTAGGCCACATATAGGAACCCAATTAATAATATATAAAGCAATACTCATTGTTGTCGAGACATTTTCCTATGTCTGGCACATGAAAATCCTTCCGCATTACTTTGTACTTCGCTGCTGATGCATTCTTATGGATTTAAGTCATTTTAAAAGGTTTTTTTTGCTACTTATTACCAATGTAGGTATGCTGACTACATCTTTGGGACTGAAAGTGAGGCAAAGATCTTCGCCAAAGTCCGTGGATGGGAGGTAATTACTGATTAGTCTTCTATTTCCTATAATATTTGTCTTTGGTGATTGTGATGCTGATTAATTACCTAAGGTAAATTGTAGACTGAGAATATTGAAGAGATTGCCTTGAAGATCTCCCAGCTTCCTTTGGTTTCAGGCAAGCAAAAGAGGATTGCTGTCATTACTCAGGGTGCTGATCCAGTGGTTGTTGCTGAGGACGGAAAGGTACACATTCTTATCAGTTCAATGCTTAACCTTATAACATGACATTTTCTATCATAGCCTATGATAAAGCTAGTTCAATGCTTAACCTTATAAAATGACATTTTCTATCATAGCCTATGATAAAGCTAGTTTCAATCAAATATTTGTTTTCTTTGCACCACTTTCGTCAAATATATGGGCTTATGCCTGTTGGACATGGAAACTTCATGCATCTTCACTTAAAATGTTCCCCCTTTTTTTCTATTAAAAAAAATCTGTCTTTGCTTTTCTGCTTTAAAACGTTGGATGAGCTTTTGGAAATTAAGCTGATTGCACAGCAATTGTTTGCTTGTCCAAGGATTTTGCATCTGTACTTTTTCTTTTACTTTTGATAAGGAGATGATACATGCCATCTTTAGTTTTTTCCTTCCGATCTGTTGAATATGATGAACTAATTATTTTGTTGATACCAGGTAAAAACATTCCCTGTGATCCTAGTGCCAAAGGTAAAGTTTGTTGACGCCAACGGTGAAGGTACGTGTTTCTGTAGTATTGAGGATTGATTGTTGATTTGTGTTCTTGGTTCAACGAGTTCATCCCTGTTTTGACTTCTCTGTAGAATGCTAGTTGGTGTGTTGTCTAAGAAGGCTTCTTACCGATGTTTATCATAAATACAGCTATAGATGTTTTCAAGGATAACTTAGGAATTAGGATGATTTTCTACACAGGCTAGCCATTAGTCTTGTTTTGTAGTCTCTGTGATAAATTAATTTGAAATACTCCATAGTCCATTTACTTTTCTTTAAAAGATCTCCATATACTCAATTGTTATGTGATGACTCATTATGTTTTGGTTGCATTGGTATGTTTTAGTATGTTCTGGTAACATCATTGTGTTTTCTAAGAACGCTTCTTAGCAATGCTCATCATTGATATATCTATAGATGCCTTCTAGTGTAACCAAGGATGGTTTTTCATATTAGCTAATCGTCTGTCTTCTTCTCTAATCTCTGTTATAAATTAATCCCAAATACCCCATAGTCCATATACTCAATTGTCATATTTTTGACTCGGTATGTTCTGATAACCTGCAATAAAATGTGGTATAAACCTACTACGACTCAAATTTGGACGAAGGCCAGCAAATGGGTTTCATTTGAGGCCTCTGTAAATTTTATCTGCTGCTCCTGATGAGCAAGCATCCTTGGTGTTCTGTAGGTGACGCTTTCGTTGGAGGCTTCCTGTCTCAGTCGGTTCAGGGGAAGAGCATCGAAGACTGCGTGAGGGCTGGCTGCTATGCCGCCAACGTCATCATCCAGCGTTCTGGCTGCACGTACCCTGAGAAGCCTGAATTCAACTAGAGCAAACCTCAGGCACGTTGAGAGGGACCCTTATAGGCACGCTTATTCTTAGGGTATATTTGGTTGGGCTGTGAGCCGTGGAAAAGTCGTCGTGGTCTGAGAGCGGTGAGAAAAATTGAAAGCTGTTTGATTGAATCAGCTGTGAAATTGTAAGTTGTGTTTCATGTAATGCCTTTAAAGGCATGGGCTGTTTATATGGAAATCGGTCCTAATAAAATATTATGCTCAGTGATTGGCATGTAAATAACTATTTTAGAAAAGAAAAAAATATTATAAGGTTTAAATTAATCAAGATGATATGGATAAAAGATATTTATACTGGATGGTTAAAATTGACTGACACAAAATTAAATTCACTATATAACCCAAACTGCAGACCATCTATGTGTCCATGCAAGACTTGCGTTTCAGAGTCCAGATCATATCCAACACTTACCTTCAAAGCATTGCCATATTTTTGAAAAGCTGTACTAAAGTACTTCCTCCTTTTTAAATGTTTTTAAATATATGACACTGTTGATTTTTTATTTCAACTTTGACCAACAATATTTCATTAATTAGTTTGTTAAATAAAGTAAAATGGGTACCGATATATCTAATATCAATAGTGCTTTGGATTTAACTCATAGACTGGGCCACTTTGGGAGCACGGACTGATTACCCAGGGAAGATCACCCCCACCGGGAAATTTTTTTTATTATCAGATTTCCCCTCCACGCCAGGGACAGCAATCCCTCGAGAGGAATAGCCCCCACGTTGCTGTTTGGGACCATTTTTCACAGGGAGAGAAACCACATTCTGATTAATTATAGCTGTGATCCTCTATTGCATCTGTTTTTCTCAGGAATCATGTGGCATCCAATGACATCCAAAAAATACTCAGTTCAGTTGCACTGGCATCAACTGGCCAATGCATCTCAAATTTTACCATCACAGTTTCACGTCTAGCTTATAATTTAGATGCCAGACATACATGACAAAAAAGTAGCAGCAATCAGAATTAATCAGAAAAACTGAAAAAAAAAGTGCAAGCAAGCATGTCCAAGCACAAGCGCTTCGATGAACTGCAGGACCTCTCTCTGTCCATTGTAGTATAGTGTATCAAATGCAACTAAACAAAGCTACTACCAGGAATCTTGTGGGCTACAAGGCCTAACAAAGAGTTTCAAGTCACAACCTGTTATAATCCATTGTCAAAAATTCCAGCGCCGCATCGAGTATATGTGCCAAAGCCAAATCCTATTACAGCAATGTCTTGAGAGAATGGTAGAATCAACAGCTCAAGCAATAACTTAGATGAAATACAAATATCTCATGACTAACACTCACTGACAAGATAATAACTGACAACTACTGAAACATATCCACCTGATAGAACTTAAAGCACCTCGAATCCCATCCTTTAAACTCTACTAAATCACCTTTTGCAGCCTGAATCTTCTATCCAGTCATCTGATATGAACAATGAACAGGGCCCATGTAAGTGCATCATAAATTCAATTTGTGATTGGTATTATGCATATCAAAATAGTGAACTGATCAGAAAAATTAATTGTATTGTATCCTGATAAACAAAGCAACAGACCATGCTACCTTTCATTGAAACACAATGTAATATTAGGCAAAAAATGGAACACCAGTTCTGCAGACAACTTATACATAACTGATGCACAAGCCCCGAGTGCTACGAGCACTAGCTACCTTTCATTGAAATAGTAAGCCATCACTAATGCATTGGCATAGAGTGAACTACACTTCATTCTGAACTATACTTATAACTGAACTTCTCACTACAACAGATTATGGGGCGATCAAGAAGCTATATGACTCTGTTGAGGTATGATCAGAGAGGACAGCATCAACAGTGGGACTCTGTCACATGCATAAATATTGACAATACAAAAGGGTGGATTTGAGGATGAGATGTTTCTTCACTATAATGATGATGCGTGACCAAACAAGTCATAGTTCACTATATCATAAGCACTTTACCGGCCTCTTGTTTCATGTTCAGCACTACATAAAACTAACTAACAGGGTTGGTACTAGCCAATTTGCATACCATCCTAAAGGAACCAAAGAACTGATAATGAAGCATGGAAAAATTTCTTAGGTAAAGCATAAATATGCATCCAGAGATATGACATCTGGATAATCTCTAATGTTTTTTCTTCTTTATTTTTTTGCTAGTACATAACTGCATACCTAGCAAAATTTGACCTTTCTCTTTGTTTAGTCGGGTATGCAACATATCAAAACATCATAAGAGCGCTGTGTGTTGGAAATTCTACTTGCTAAACCTTCCTGGCTAAACCAATACTTTCTCTCTTTTACTGTTTATTCACCTATGCAAATTTTCACTGATTGCAATATTCTGTTTCCAAGTTATATGCTATTAAGGCAGCTAGAGGTGTGCTAGAAGTACTACATCCTCCAGCGCCTAAGCATCTACCACGAAATAGATCCGAAGGTGTCAGGAACTCAAGCACTTCTTTGTACCTTACACAAGGACCCTTGCTTTGTGGGTTCAGTACCTCGTAGGACAGGATCTTGGATAGGTGAATCGAGATGTTAACTACAAGAACTCATATCACGAGTATAAAACCTACACATCAGGAGATGAGGAAGGAGGAGAACACACATACCGACATACGCCGAGGAGGAAGATGAGATGGAGGTGCTGGCGGCTGAGGTTCGAGGTGGAGGTGCTGTTGCAGGTAGTGACGGAGAGTCAGAGAGGCGGTGCCTTGACGGGGAGACGGAGAGGGAGCGCCCGGACGGGGAGGTGGAATGGCGGCGAGCGGAGAGGGAGTGCCTGACTGGATGGGGAGGACCGGTGACGGCAGTGCTCGTCGTCTGGATGGGGGAGGCGCGGGGGGACGCCGCCGCCGCCAGGATCGGGGAGGCGCAGGGGCGACAAATTCGACAGCGCTGCGAGCGCCACGGGGGAGATGCGCCTGGTGTCTCGAGGTGGGGAGGTCGCACCCCGTGGAAAAGGCAGGGAAAGGGTAGAGCTCCCCCGCCGGACGGGCTCCCAAATGCTAGGGAATTTTGGGCCGGGGCCAAATTGCCCCGCGGGGGTCCAGCCCAGGGAAAGTTCCGGGATCCAGCTGGGGATTGGGCCTCCCAAAGGCGCCCTAAGGCCTCGTTCGTTTCCTGTGGAATAAAACCTGGCCCGGAACCTTTCCAGGAGGGGATCTAGTGAAACGTGCTGGTTGTTAAGGCCATAATACCAGGGTGCCTGATCACGAGGATTACCGACTACTGACTCCGAACTATCAAGACTCCGAACAAGACACGATGGCCAGATCGCAGAAGGAAAGCCTGAAGATAGCTAGAGTCCTACTAGGTTTAGGTCTGTTTTGTCTTGTATGGCACGTCTCCCTGGATATAAATAGCGGGGGTCCTGTACGTAGAGGGTATCCACAATCTTAGACAATCCACCTGAGGGTACTTGTTACGCATTGTAATTTGTACTCGATGAAATAATACAAGCAGCAACTGGACGTAGGGTTATTACTCGATCTCGAGGGCCCAAACCAGTATAAAAATTCCGTGTTTCTCTATTCGTCACCGTGATCAATCTTCGCACGAAGCGGGGTGCCTGCCGGACAAATATCTGACGAGTACAACCTCGACAGAGACGCGCCAGGTAGGGGCCCTTGCGTGAAGAAAGATCATGCCGATCGTCAACGGAGTCTGGATCGCCGACGCCTCGAGTTCCTCGATGCCCTACATGCCCAGTTCCGTCAAGTCGGAAGCGATCGGGAGTTCTGCTTCCGCTTCCGATCTCTACGCTCACCGCCATCTAGTGCCTGCACGGGAGATCCGCTTCGGAGATCTCGTGTTCGAGCACCAAGGCGACTACGAGCTCAAGATGACAGGGATCCATGATCCCGATCTCACATGCGCCGGTCGGGAAGTTTTCGCCACCTTCACGGAGCCAACTCTCGAAGACATTGCAGATCGCACTGCGCAGTTGGATCTCGACTACAGTGGATCTAGCAATGGGTCAGAACAGTCCGAAGACCGCCGCATCCATGTGCTAGCCGCAAACGGGACCGAGGCCGCTGCCGAGTCATCTAGCTCGCGTCGACCCGTGCCTCCTCCACGTTTGAGCAACGCACCGACACTTCAAACGGCTAAAACTCGTACACAGCAGGTTGCATCCTCATTGGCTCCCCGAGATCTCAACAACGATTTCTGGGCCGTCGAACAGGACAATCTGCAGATCCGAACCCTCTTGGAGACCATGGAAGCAATGGCCGAAGGGACTCCGATGGCCACCATAGCCAAGAAGGCTCGGGAAGCAGCGGACAAGGCCAAAGAGCGCATCGAAGCCGCCGCTGCCGTACCACCAGCTCCGTCAAACAGACCACGTGAACCACAGCCGGTTCGGTCCCGATCTGTTAACGGACGACCATACTATCGCCCACACGAGGGGCGCGACATAAGGCCACAGCTCGAGCGCAATCGTCGCACTCGCGACGCTCGGGAAACTCTCAACTACAATCGAGATTACCGAGCACGTGAGGGTTACTATCGGTCCCATCCAGATTCGCCGCCACGTGACTCCCGACCAGGCACGGGGGGATGCCTTGCGTACTCCCCAGCCCTGCGCAAGGTCAGGTGACCCGAAAAGTTTCGTCCAACTAACCCCCGCGAGTGGATTCAGATCTATTCCACGATTATCGATGCCACCGGGGGTGACGACTACGTCAAAGCCAACTACTTGCCGACTGCTCTGCAGGGATCAGCCCGTACGTGGCTCATGAACCTGCCCGAGGCCAGCATCAAGTCATGGGCTCATCTCCAGGAGACGTTTGAAGCCAATTTTCAAGGCACCTATAAACGCCCCGGACATGAGGGGGATCTGGTCAACTGTGTGCAGAAGCCTGGAGAATCACTCCGAGACTACATCCGCAGGTTCAGCGACACCCGTAACACCATCCCTGACATGGTGGATGATCGGGTGATTGTGGCCTTCAATCAAGGTTGCAAAGACGAGCGAACAGCGGAGGAACTCGCCAAGAAAAACCCGAAGACGGTGGCAGAGCTATACGGGATCCTGGAAGAAACCGCCAAGATGGCAGACGCCCGAGCACGGGTTCACGGAAAGCCCGAACAAAGCCAGCCAGCCGGGGAAGACAAGAAGAAGAATAAACACAAAAACAAGAAGCGCAAGACCGAGGGTGACGAAGTCATGGCCGTGGACAACAAGCCCCCGTACAGGCGCCAAGGCAAACCGGACAACCTCTCGATGTACTGCCCGATTCACCGATCTACGAAGCATCACTTTGTGGACTGCACGGTGTACAAGAAACAGAAGCAGGAGGAGGAGAGCCAGCAGCAGGGGGCTCCGCGTGACCAGGCAGCTCACAACCCTCGCACGGCAAACTACATGGATTGTGATGATGAGCCAGATCTTCCCGAAGATCTGGAGATCGCCACAATTTTCGGTGGCTGTTCAACCCGAACCTCTAAGTCCCAGCTCAAGATGGTCGAGAGGCAGATAAACAGCGCCGAGCCCTGCAAGCATCTCTTGAGGTGGTCAGAAATCCCGATCACATTCGATCAAAGGGATCACCCT
This sequence comes from Alloteropsis semialata, assembly GCA_004135705.1. Taxonomy (NCBI): domain Eukaryota; kingdom Viridiplantae; phylum Streptophyta; class Magnoliopsida; order Poales; family Poaceae; genus Alloteropsis; species Alloteropsis semialata. The sequence continues at coordinate 60,079,707 of CM014270.1, forward strand.
GAGACGCTTTACGACGGGCCGCTACTCCCACTGTGCATCAAGCCATGGATCGGGCCCCGCAAGATTGGGCGAACCCTGATCGACAGTGGGAGCGCCCTCAACCTCCTGTTTGTCAACGCCTTTGACGAACTTGGGATCCCGAGGAGGTCCTTGTCCCCTGTGGAGAAGCCTTTCTACGGGGTCATACCAGGCATTCAAGCATTTCCCTTGGGGAGGCTCGATCTGCAGGTGACCCTCGTGGAGGGCAAAAACATCCGATCAGAGTTCCTCACCTTCGAGGTGGCTGACATCACGTCGGCCTATAACTGCATCTTGGGCCGGCCGTTCCTGAAGAAATTCATGGCGGTCACTCACTTTGCATATTCCATGATCAAGGTCCCGGGGCCGTTGGGTCCGATCACCGTCTGTGGCGATCGCAAGGGCGCGGTCCAGTGCGACATGAAGACCCTGGACATGATCAAGGGTGACGAGCAGGAATCAGCCAATGCTGCCGAACCTGCCAAGAAAAAGACAAAGAGCCAGCCAAAGGCTGCCGCCAAGGGTACATTGGCTGAAACCTCCCGAGCAGCTGAGAACCGACCAAGGGCCAAAGGGAAAGAAGTTCCCGAACAGGAGCTCATCGGGGAACAGGAGCTCATCGGGAGACAGGGAGCTGACGACCGTGCCGCTGAGAGGCAGGCTGTGGTGGACCAGACCCCACTCAGGGGGACGCCGTCACAAGCAGCTGGCGAGTCGACGGCCAACGCCTCACCAATCGAGCCACCGGCCAAGCGCACCGAGCCAGGCACCAATCGAGCCACCGGCCAAGCGCACCGAGCCAGGCACGAAGGCTGTAACCCTTGATGAGGCAGACCCGACCAAGACCACCCAGGTGGGCCTTGGCCTGGGTGACAAATAGGAACTCGAGCTCATTGCTTTCCTCCGGGCAAACGCAGATGTGTTCGCTTGGGAACCATCTGACATGCCCGGGATCCCCAGGGAGGTAATCGAGCACAAGCTTGGCATACGAACTGGCGTCCGACCAGTCAAGCAAAAGCAAAGGAGATATACCCCGGAGAAGCGAGACGCCATTAACGAAAAAATCAACCGACTACTCAAAGCCGGCTTCGTTCGAGAGGTCCCTTTCCCGGAGTGGCTGGCAAACCCAGTCATGGTCAAGAAGCCCAACGGAACGTGGAGGATGTGCGTGGACTACACAGATCTGAATAAAGCTTGCCCGAAGGATGAGTACCCATTACCTAGGATAGATCAAATTGTAGATTCCACCTCTGGATGCGAATTGCTTTGTTTTCTAGATGCCTATTCGGGGTATCACCAAATCAGCATGTGCATTGACGATGAGGAGAAAACTGCATTTGTAACTCCCTTCGGTGTTTATTGCTATATAAAGATGCCTTTTGGTCTGAAAAACGCAGGTTGCACTTATCAAAAATGTGTTCACATCGTTCTTGAAGGCCAAATCGGCCGTAATGTGGAGGCATACATAGATGACATTGTTGTGAAAAGTAAGTTAAAGGGTGATTTAATCGCTGATTTAAATGAAACATTCAACAACTTGCGTAAAAACAGGATGATGCTCAACCCCGCCAAATGCACCTTTGGTGTATCATCGAGTAAGCTCCTCGGTTACCTTGTTTCCCAACGAGGTATAGAGACAAATCCGCACAAGATCAAGGCACTCGATGACATGAAGTCTCCACGCAGCCGCCACGAAGTCCAGAAGTTGGCAGGAATGATGGCGTCCCTAAGTCGATTCGTGTCCAAGTCAGGCGAACGAGGTATGCCGTTTTACAAATTGTTACGTAGAACTGATCGTTTTGAGTGGTCGGCAGAAGCAGAAGAGGCGTTCCAGGCGTTCAAACAGTACCTGCGGAAAATGCCCGTACTGGTCCCGCCAAAGCCACAAGAAGAGATGCTGTTATACGTAGCTGCGACACCAACTGTTGTTAGTACTGTTTTGGTGGTCGAGAGACCAACAGAAAAGTCTACAACACAACATCCCGTTTACTTCGTAAGCAAGGTGCTACATGATGCCAAAACGAGGTACCCTCAGATTCAGAAATTATTATATGCTGTACTAATGACTTTCAGGAAGCTCAAGCATTATTTTCTGAGCCACAAGATCAAGGTTGTGTCAACTTACCCTCTAGGCAACATTTTACATAATCGAGATGCCGTGGGTAGGATCGCACAATGGTCTGTGGAGCTGGGGGCTTACGACGTTGAATTCATACCCAGAACTGCCATCAAATCGCAGGCTCTGGCAGACTTCATCGCAGAATGGACTAACCCCGAACCTGAAGAAGCCCAAAATCCCGAACACTGGACAATGTTCTATGACGGAGCATTTTGCAGAGCAGGCGCGGGGGCTGGGGTGGTCCTGATTTCACCACACAATGACATCATTAGGTACGCTTTACAAATCAATTTTGTTGATCCAACTCCTACTAACAATGTTGCCGAGTACGAAGGACTGTTGACAGGTCTCCGCATAGCTGCATCTCTTGGTGTCAGAAGGCTGCTCGTGAAAGGGGATTCCGAGTTAGCTGCAAAGCAAGTCATGAAAGAGTACAGTGCACGGAGCGAGGTCATGGCTAAATACTTGGAAGCATATAGGCGGATGGAGAGCAAATTTGATGGGCTTGAAGTACGGCATGTGAAGAGGGAATTCAATGGCGACGCAGATAAGCTGGCAAAGGCAGCTGCAGAGCGCACACGGCTCCCAGGTAACGTGTTACTTGAAGTTCTTACTAAACCATCTGTGTCGGTTTCATTATCGAACCTAAAAACTGAACCCGCCAAGGGACCAGTTTCTACAACCAACGAATCCGTCAAGGAGTCTATGTTGGTCGGTACGGCCCGAGCCGCCGCTCTAGCTGGAAACGAGGAGAACTGGATGGATCCAATCCGGGCGTACCTCACAAACCAAGCTATTCCGGACGATGATGCTACATTGGAGAAAATCCATCGTAAAGCCAAGAACTATCAATTGGTTGACGGGCGATTATACAAGCTAACCCGCAATGGAATGCTCCTCAAATGCATCACACGGACCGAGGGCATTAGTTTGCTCCACGACATTCATGGAGGAATCTGTGGATCACATGCTTCTCCCCGATATCTAACAGGGAAAGCATTCCGACAGAGCTTCTACTGGCCTACAGCTCTTCAAGACGCAAGCGATTTAGTAAAAAAGTGTGAGGCATGTCAATTCTTCACACGAAAACAAACTAAACCTGCGCAAGCTTTAAACACTATACCCTTGTCATGGCCCTTTGCCACTTGGGGTATAGACATCCTCGGGCCCTTTCCAAGGGCTGTCGGGGGATACAGATTTCTGTTCGTTGGCATTGACACATTTACCAAATGGGTTGAAGCCGAGCCAGTTCAGAAAATCACAAAAGAGGCAGCTGTCAAATTCCTACGGAGCATTGTCGTACGATTCGGTGTCCCGAACAGGATAATCTCTGATAATGGAACACAGTTTAAAAGTAAAAAGTTTTCCGATTTCTGCTACGACCACGGGATCAGGCATGATCGGTCATCGGTAAACCGCCCGAAGACAAACGGGCAAGTAGAACGTGCCAATGGCATCGTGCTCCAGGGCATCAAGAAGAGGATTTTTAACAAATTGCAAGCTTACGACAAGCGCTGGATTCATGAGGTCCCTACAGTACTTTGGTCAATGAGGACCACTATGAATCGGGCAACAGGCGAAACACCTTTCTTCTTGGTGTATGGAGCAGAGGCGATTCTACCATCCGACATCCGACTACAAGCCCCTCGCGTGGCAATGTTTTCAGAGACTGAAGAGCCTGACAGACGCACTGATGAGCTAATCCTCCTGGAGGAGGCTCGTGACGCAGCTGCTTTTAGAGTAGCCCAGTATCAGCAAAAATTGCGACAATACTACGATGCTAATGTTCGACAACGAAGCCTATGCATTGGAGACATGGTGCTCAAACTGGATCAACGCACCAAGGACAAAACTAAATTGTCTTCTCCATGGCAAGGACCGTACATTGTAGTAGATATCGCCCGACCAGGAGCCTACAGGATTGCAGAGATAGATGGGGACATACTGCCAAACACGTGGAATATGGATCAACTACGCAGGTTCTACGCCTAAACAATGAAGATCGTGCACAGTTCTAGACCGACCATCAGGTTTGGCAGGTATAAACCGTCATCTGCGTCGCCTACAGCGCCAACAAAAAAAAAAGAGATAAGTTCTATATACTCTACTCACCCTCGCTTTTATGCTCGGGGGCTGGGTTTTCTATTTTCTATTCTGTTTCTACTCTTTGTTACCATATTGCATACACTAACAAAGAGCCGAGGACTACCATGCTGAAAATTTTCTTTTCAGACCTATTCTATGCGTCCCGAGCTCTATGCTCGGGGGCTCCCCATTTGATCGGGAAGTTTCTTGCAGTTTGTACTTCTAGACTCTTTTTTAGCATGCCAGCATGGCTGTAAAAGAGCCCGGGGGCTACTACGGTACTACTACCATGCAAGAAACGGGCTTTTTAATTCAAGAAAGCTAGGCTACGCTAAAATTACCGAACACCATGACTACAAGGAATTACACAGTTCAGAAGGCCGCCCGTGTCTCAGCAACTAAACAATTCCAGAATAGTTTATGGTAACGGGACTTTTTGGCTATGACAAAGCTATCAGTTAAAAAGATCCATGAAAATACCGATCAGCTCTAAGATCTACGCAAAAACATACAAGCATATGTTTAGCAAAATGTAATCGCATTCTAAACCGTTAAAGTTTTGCCCTATTACAGGAATCTTGCACAGTGTTCAGGGTGATTCCTCCGAATCACTCAGATGGAGATCAAGTTTTCTGACAAACGGTTCCACCAGTGGGGTAAGGCTATCAAACATTACCTCAGCTTCTGACGCCGAGCACTTGAAGCCTTTTGAGAGCAGAGAAACGTCCAGATCAGGGAGGTGGCTTTTCAAAGCCCCGATGGTGTGAGTTGCAGCAACGCAGGCACCTTCCATCAGCCTGGAGTCCAAGGACGAACTGCGCTTCTCTGATGCTTCAAGACGGGCGGTCAGATCAGCCACGTCTTTATCCCGAACAGCCAGTCTCCCTTCCAGATCCGAGTTTTTCTTCTTGAGCACCTCAATGCTCTTGGAGTTAGCTACAGGGTCAAAGGCAGCATGTAAGCAAAAGTTCGAAGATAAAGACTCAATAAGCGAAGCATGAGATTTAAGGCATGTACCTTCTTTCTCGGACTGGAGAACGGTCACCTGGGCTCCCAGTGGGATCACAGACGCTTCTGCAGCAGAGACACGAGCGTCTAGCGAACGCCATTGCTCTTCAGCTGTCGAGAGCGCGCTAATGATCGGGCCCAGGGGCGTCGGGATGGGTCCCACGATCTCTGTAGTCTTCTCTGAGCTGTCAAGTTGTGCCATCGAGTCTGGCTTGGGAGTTTTCTCTTTGGCAGATGGTTTGACAGGAGGAGAAGCTGAGGGTTCGGGTTGCCTGAAATCCCGAATAATCAAATATAGTGAAAACAACATTTAAGAAAAATGCTCATGCATAATCAAAGATTGTCAAAACTCTTACTCGGCCGTCGGGATTTTGACTTTAAATCTCTTGGCACCAGGAATAAGCTTTGATGATTGTCTGGTCGGACGATTTTCCTGTCGAGAAATCTCCCGATCACGTTTAGCTTTGGTTATGCGATCAAAAGCTGCGAATAAACGCCCGAATACGATCATGCTCGATACCTGGGCATCAGGACGAGGCGGATCACGACTGGGCTGCAGATCGGCGGACCTAGGCGATCCAAGAACTCCCGAATCCAGAACTGTCCTCTCCACACTGCGAGAGCGTTTCCGGGTTCGGGGGATAATCGCCTTGGGGCTGCTCGGGACCTCATTTTCCAAACCAGGTGATGGTTCAGGTTGTTCGTTGGTCGGGGCCCCGGTGCCTTGATCAACGGGCTGATCTCCCTCCTCCTCTACATTGATGGCACCGCTCTGGGTGGGGGCATCAACAATAGCTGGGGCCTGGTCAAAAAAAAAAAGAGTTGCATCATATCAATATTAAGCAAGAAAAAGCTTTTTCTGAGTAACGGTTTACCTCTGGAGGAGGGTTGTCAGCGCTGTAGGGTGCTGGGACGTTCTCCCAGTCCGGGGGATCAGCCCCAAACATCTTCTTCAGGCGCGTGGCCACTTCTGTCTCTGGGACAACTGCTAGTTAAGAGTCATGAATTCAAATGACCGAACAAACTCGGAAAAACAATCGAACAGAAAAACAAATACTCACCATCGGGTTTCATTCTGTTCGGGTCGTTGTCGCCCCTAAATGTCCAAGCGTAGCGGTCGTGAGTCATAAGCGGAATGAATCTCCATCTAATGAAGATTTCTGCTACATGAACCGCCGTCAGACCAGCATTGCGGAGCTCCAGGATCCGATCAATATGCTTCTGCATCTCCGGGGTGATCCTTGGTAGGGCTTTGGTCTCTTCCTTGAGGTAGGGCATCAGATACTTCCCTTTTGCCACTGAGGCCGTGGGAAGAGTGATGTAAAACCAATGACGCTCGTATCCTTTCCAGCTGTCCTTAACTGGAAAGGAGATATAGATCTCCCGATCTCTCAAGGAAAAGCCTATAGACCCGATCATGACTTGTTTCTTGTAGTATGCATGGGTGTAAAAATATCTCCACAATAGCAGCGAAGGTTTAATCCCTAACCAGGCTTCGCACAGAAAAGCAAAAACGCTAAGCATCGTCAAAGCGCCAGGCTTAAGGTGCACGAGCTCTATCTGATAATGCTCGCATATGTTGTGGAAGAAATCAGAAGGATAAACCCCGAATCCACAATGGAAGAACTCCAAGAATGCCACCATCTCAAGGGTGTTGGGGGTCGGATACACTTGACCTTTGGCATGCCGGCGAGGGAAGAGGCTGGTGTCGTGGAGCAGTCCGAGGTCCTCCAACTTCTGCAATTGCTTGGCCGTCGTGGTGGATTTGTGCCAATACTTGTCCGTGGTGCAGACCGTGCCCCCGCTGCGGAGCTCTCGCCCGGTGGCGGCGCTGCTCTGGTCCCCTGAGGACTCAGTGGCGGATGAGGATTGGTGCGTGGATGCCATGGTGATCGTAGGCTAGCCCAGGGAGTTGGAGGAGCAGGGGGAATGAAGGGAAGAAAGCTGATAAGAGATGGCAAGTGTTCTGTAGATGCGAATGGAGAAGACGAAGGCCCAAATGGAGTCCAGGCGGCCGCGCCTGGGGGCTTTTATGGTTCAGCCAGGGAGCACGAACCCCGAGAAACCTGCCCTTGAGCCGCGCAATCCGCAGTGACTGTTGGGTCAAAAAGATTCTTTCCTTTTTCTACGGCACGCGTCGTTTCGAAGAATGTGCAAGTCCAATTCAATGCATTTAGGATTGTTAGCTTATTTGGTAAGTTACCAGTTTTAAATGATCAAACGATCGGTGTGAATCAAGGAAATGCCCCGATCATGTCTGATCAGGGTCAAATTTCCCGAATACACTGAAGATAGTTAGTCTGGTCGGAAGAAATTTTTCGTTCGGGAATTTTGTTTCTGGATGAGCAATTTCGTGAACAGATTGACACAGATAAATTTCCAAAGCACAAGGGATTTAAGTTACATCCATCAAGTGAAATTTCTTCATTAAATCCAAAAGAGGGAACATTTCACAGGGGATTGATAATTATCCTGAAATCAAAATACAAAAGCGCCCTGATCTTGGGTTGATGATCGTCAACCAATCTGATCAGGACGATGGTGTGCTCGCCGGTGGATCATCATCTACCGCGTTCTCTTCTTCAGAGTCGCTGACGAGATCCACGAGCGCTCCGTCTCCAGGGATCCCGATCAGGTCGCGGTTCAGGGAGACGAAGAGGCGCCGGGCGAGTTCCTCGTCGCCGCTGGTGTCCACCGGAGCAGAAGACGAAGATGCGCCTGCGTGCGCCGCCTCTGGCTTCAGCCGGATTCCGCTCCCTCCTTGTTCTGGCTCGTCGTCGGAGGAGAGGGAGACAGGAGATGCCGGGGCTGGGGAGGAAGACGCAGGGCGTTTCCCGGCGGCAATGCTTGACGGAGCAGCCTCGGGAGACGGCGGCGCCACCGCCGGAGCCTCCTCCTCTGGTGGCTCGACCTCGACTCCATCATCCCCGTACCAGGGGAGAGCCAGGAGCAGAGCTTGGGGAGGAGCAGTGGCTGGTGACGTCTCCGGCAGGTCCTCCGGCTTGTCGGGCGGTTGTTCGCCGGAGCTGTGAGGGGAGTCTCTGAAAAGGAGGCGAGGAAGCTTGAACCTGCGGCTAAGCCTTTTCTTTCCCATGGCGAGTGGAGGAAGAAGGCTTAGGATGGAAGTTTCAAGTACACATCAATCCAGGAGAGCTGATATTTAAAGACTCAGGGGTGCGACGCTTCGCACGAGAATCGAGGAGCCAGAGCAGAGCCGTATCGCGTGCGCTGCTAAAGTTCCGGGAGACTTGCGGAGTGGGTTTTTAATGTGCTGGGCAGCAGTTACATCAATCCTGAGGCGTTTTGTTTTCCAAGACGGAACAGTTCTTTTTTACTATTATTATGGCTGATATTTTTCTTTGACCTTATCATTCAGATGCAGGTTTCAACATTCAAGAGTTCGGGAACTTTTCTGGCTCTCGTGTACAAGTGATTGTCGAGGTATTAACATATCCAAAAATCACCCGAAGAGCAAAAAGACCCGAAGGCTACTAAACAGTCAACCTTTTCTGAATAAGATAAGCTCGGGGGCTACTGTTGAGGCCATAATACCAGGGTGCCCGATCACGAGGATTACCGACTACTGACTCCGAACTATCAAGACTCCGAACAAGACACGATGGCCAGATCGCAGAAGGAAAGCCTGAAGATAGCTAGAGTCCTACTAGGTTTAGGTCTGTTTTGTCTTGTATGGCACGTCTCCCTGGATATAAATAGCGGGGGTCCTGTATGTAGAGGGTATCCACAATCTTAGACAATCCACCTGAGGGTACTTGTTACGCATTGTAATTTGTACTCGACGAAATAATACAAGCAGCAACTGGACGTAGGGTTATTACTCGATCTCGAGGGCCCGAACCAGTATAAAAATTCCGTGTCTTTCTATTCGTCACCGTGATCAATCTTCGCACG